>BQKN01064349.1:321694-349208 GCA_022839385.1 Asparagus kiusianus | reverse complement strand
GGAAAAGTGAATCTAAGGTGACACCCTAAGCTCCCACCTAAGGACGCAGCCTAGAATCACATCATTTCCTAAAAAAAAATTTGTGATCCGCTCCATTGAACTTGAGCTACACGTTCTTAGACCCAAACACACCAATTTTGGGGTGAACCCATTGTGTTTTGACCATTCGTTGAGCCGTGCAAAAAGTTCTATTCATTCGAAACCGTTAAAATTACAGCGAGTGGATAAAGGGTCAAAACACAACGGGTTCACCCCAAAATTGGTGTGTTTGGGTTTAAGAACGTGTAGATCAAGTTCAACGGAGCGGATCGCAAAAAAAATAGGAAATGATATGATTCTAGGCCGCGTCCTTAGGTGGGAGCCTAGGGTGTCACCTTAGATTCACTTTTCCCATATATATATATATATATAATTAAACTAATTACAGAATAATTATCTATAAATAAAAACATACATGTTGTGCTAATACAATAGTTGATACGAAATAGTAGAAATGTACTCATATTGTACAATTAAACGAGAATAATTAATAAATAAAAATATATTTACTTACATTTAAAATCAAATAATTATGGAATAATTATATACACAGTAAAACGTACCAGTTATACTAAATACAACAGCTAATATGTAATAATTAAAATAATAGAATAATTTGCACAAATAATACGTAATTAATAATCCAATATTATACACGAAATAATACGTAATAATAACAATAATACAACATAATATTTAAAATAATACGTAATAGTATCGATAACATAACAAATTAATTCTAAAATTTTTTTATCGCATAAAATAAGTTTATAAATATTAAAATCATTTAGATAAATATAAAACTTAGACTGTAGATCATAGAAAATTGTAGAAATTTAAGAAAAATATAAATACTATTTTTAAAATCATAATTAAATATTTTAAATTATTAAAAATTTATTTTAACTACTATCAAAATTCATGGTCCTTATAGGATCTGATCAGTTAGTGGTCCACAGATAAACCCCGGTACCGACAAAGATCTCGCACAAGCAGAAAACCGGTAAACGATCTATCTACTTGTGTTCTCAAGAAAATTATAATCTTTTTATTTGCATTGTGTAAGGAGACTTATAAAAAGTCCTTCCTTTTTGAATCATTGTAATGACTGAAGTTGTAATGAGTCTCGTAATGAAGAAAATGATTTTCGATCCAACCACGTTGGTAACCACAATGGGAGCCACCAGTCTCATCACCGAGGTTGTTGTTCCGCAACCAAAGATCAAGATCTCGGTTGATTCGGAATTCGAGTACGAGTTCGACGAAGCCAAGTTCGAGGAATATTTCTTCTTGTCTTCATCAAAATCCTCCTCTCCCTGCAAGTGCGGAAAGATCCCGTCTTTGGAGGAGGTGTATTCGCCTATGAAGGTTACAAGTGACTCCGTCCGCCACAACTCCTCCCTAGACAAGGAGTTGTCCAATCAAGGTACGCCAACTCTGACGAAGATGGCTTATCAGAGGCGACGCCAATGCCAAGATCGTCAAATTGCTAAGGCGATGGAACAAGTCGATGGAATTCACTACTACACAGATTTGGAGTCTAGGAAGCATCATTTAATTCAGTCGCCTCAACGGCAAGTTGCTTCTACTTCCTCCAAACCATCGATGGAAGAATGGGTTCTCGTTAAAAGAACTCATTCAACCTTGAAGGAGCGCATCCAAAAGCGACGCGCACGTGTTGCACGCGGGCGTGCCTTTGTGCAAAAAGCTCAAGGCATGAAGAAGAAATAGGTGGTTAAAGAATCACCAAAATCCAAACGAGTCTGGGTGTCGAAGGCGAAAACATTATCGAAAATAGCCAAAACGCTTCCACCTGGGGAGAGATACCACTCATGTCTCACGCCTAGGGCGAGACACAAGGCATGTCTCGCACCTGATTCTAACCCCGCGGGCATTTCCAAGCCTTCGTCAACCTCCGAGCCTACTCGTCTTGCTCCCGCACCTCCGACAAAGCCCTACGACAGCGTGGATCTATCCAAATTTAAGATTCTGATGAAGGATCACCCGGGTTCTCTACACAAAGATCGAGGCAAAGCTCCGGTGAATAAAACCCGAGAAATTTCTTAAGCTGGGGGTCATGCAAACACTCCCATCAAGCCAAAGGCCACTCAAAGGTGTCCCATCGCCTCTAAACAAACCGGGGCACCTCGTTGTACATGTTCGTGCATCGTGCACAAGAGGACTCCTGGCATCAATCGTCTGGGGGTTCATATTGAAACCCAGGAGCCCGTTAAGATTCTACGCTCGTAAGGGGGTGGTCCTAAACGTGGGGCTCCTAATGCGACCTTGGATCATTCAAAGAAGACAAAAAATTGTCCCGAGAATATCAACAATGTTCTTCATCCCAAAAAGAAGACGTGTCCGTCAAAAGTGGGGCATCACGCTAACAAGTGATGGATTACTCCAATGAGCTGCACCATCAGGATGGGGGTGTGAACAAATCCTAAAAGTAGGGTGTCCGAGAAACCAGCTCTCACTGTCCATGCGGGAGATCTATCCGTGTAGTATTATCAAAATGTGGCTACCCTAGGGCCATTTCACAAAGGATCTCGGTATTCGAGAAACTTATCGCCGAAGTGTCGAAGCCCAAGCTAAGATGTTTCCATGAGAGAAAATTCATCGTCTAGGATGATGAATTCCCTGAAGTCACTATCAACATGGTTGACAAAAGAAAGTCTATTATTACTTCAAACGGCTCTAATCCTGACTTTTCTCTGGGAAGAAAAGTCGATTTAGGAATAGCTCGATGAGTGTCTCAACTCTAGTTAGAAGCCGTCAAATATGGGGATTACCCGAAGATGCACGAAGGGCTGTCTTCAGAAGATGAACTTTAGGATACTTGCTCCGCAATCACCTCCAACGATACAATATCTAGCATAAGGTGAGCTCGAGAAGTATTCATGATCACTACCGAACAAGTGGCTCAACTTCTTCAAGAAGCCTTGGCCAAACAAAAGAGGATTTTAAAATCAAAATGGAGATGGTCGTACAACGGGTCAAGGATTTACATGTCCAACAACTTCAAGAGTTATCAAATTAGCACGGTGAATCCAGCCGTCACCACACTACTAATCAAGTAGATAGCGACTCAGAGGTGGACGAGACTATCAATGTCGATACTCCTCCCAATGACAAAGATGCTAGGGGTAGCCCCAATAATAATACCAACACTAGGGGTGGCCTCATCACTAATGACAATATTAGGGGTGGTCCCATCGTTCGTCCTCAAAATCACCCAAAGAAAGATACAGGTGATGACGAGATGATGAAAGAGCTAGAGAATAAGGTCAATGCCTTAATGTCCACTCAAGAAGTGAGGAAAACGAGAATTGCATACCCGTATCCAAGAGAGTGGGATTCAATCCCGTACCCGACGAAGTTCACCCTAATTAACTTCACGCCATTCGACGAGAGAGGCTCACCCACTGAACACTTAATCTATTTCAAGTCCTATTTAGGAGTGATCTCCGGGAATAAACCACTGATGATCCGGTCATTCGTAGGTGTAGGCGTCAAAAATTGCCCACGGATTCCCGCACGCGGCTCGAGACAGAGAGAATATAATGAACGTTATTATCCAAATCAAGGATACTTATCTAATGTCATAGAGAAGCTAACAAATGCATGAAACGAGTTGATAAAGCATACAAATCAACAGGATGGTACAATAACGAAGAAGCGACTCGACCTAGGGTTATGTTTCACCCACAAAGGAGTAAGCACCACACATGTCTTGATCATCCCATAGATGTATCACCCATGGGAGGTTGTAGAGATATTTGTGAGATTTCTAACATGCCTTGGATCACTTCATTCTAAGGTTGGACGAGGAATTAGAGCCAAAATACCCGAGACAGTACAAACTGTTTCGCACCTGCGAGATACCAATTATGTCTTTCTTATTTTGGCCATGATACAACTTAAATCTGAAGAATATCAAAAGATAAAGTTATAGGTCTCTTTATCAGTTTTCTAATGCATCTTGAATAATCTCATTCTGAGATTGTATGAAAGAGTTAATACCAAAATACCCGAGATAGTCCAAGCTATCTCGGACATGTGCGAGACAGTCGAAGTGACTCACGACCAAGTCAGCTCCTGACATGTTTTCTAATAAGATTGGCTTCTATAACTCCTTGGGGTTATCCATAAACATGTGGGGTTATCTTTAAACATGTAGAACCTAATACACAATCGAAAACTCTCCTAAACGGATAATAACGGTTGTTCTTCGGCCTTATCCACAAACACGACATTCCTATCCATAAACACCACATTTAAAGCCTATAAATACACCACTATCACCCTCATAAAGGTAGATTTGAAGGGAGCCACAAAGTTCAGAGGAGCTAGGGTGAGGTTCTGACGAATTTCAGAGAGGAGGAAGAGATCTCGACGAGTTCTTCGGCATAAGGATCTAGAATTCTCGAGCTTTGGCAAAGCCCTGTCAGTTAGGAGACTGAAGGAGCATGAATTTTTAGAGAGGAGAAGGAGATCTCGATGACTTATTCATCATAAAGAGGAATAGCTCGAGAGATCTGCATCTGGTTCATCCGCTTCCCTCGAAATCGTACCTAGCTGCGATTCTCGAGAAGAGTGGGTATCTCGCTTTGTCGAAATATTCACTTAAGTTTCTTGTCTCCTTTGTGAGGTAACAAAACCGTTCTTTTGATCTGATCGCTTGGTGGTCCACGGATTAACTCCGACACAGGCAAAGATCCTATGCAAGTAGAAGACCGATAAATGATCTTTGTGTGTGTTCTCAGGAAATCTTTATGTTTCTTTTCATTGTAAGGAAAGTCTTATAAAAAGACTTAATTTTTCTTTTATTTTGAATCGTTGTAATGCCTAAAGTTGTAATGGATTTAAAAGCAATGAAATCGATTTTCGACGTGAATACACTGGCAACCATAGTGGGACCCAACAGCCTTGCTGCCAAGGCTGTCGTGCCGCAGTCGACGATTAAGATCCTCGTGGATGAAGAGGTCGAATACGGGTTCGACCAGCAAAAATTTGAGGAGTACGTCTCCTCCTCCTCCTCCTCCAGATCGTCTTCTCCTTGCAAGCGTAGGAAGGCCGCTTCCCTCAAGAAGGTTTGTTGGTCTTCAGGTCTGAAGATTTAGGGTGACGATCTTCACCCAGTTGCTGTTGAAGGCTTCTCCCTAGCGCTTAAGAAGGTCGGATCTGACGTTCATGACAACTCCTCAAAGGTCAAGGAGTTGCCCATCGAAGACGCACTGTTGTTGATGAAAAGGGCTCGTCAAAGGCGCTGTCAACATCTCACCCACCAATTCGCCAAGGCTTTGGATCAGGTCGACAGACTCTATTACCAAACGGATATGGAGTTCAGAAAGTATCAAGTGGCTAAGCTTCCGCCACAACAAGTATCGGGGTTCTCCCAACCGTTAACTGACAAATGGGTTCGTGTCAAATGAACCCGTTCTACTCTCGAGGAGCGTATCCAGAAGCGTCGCGTATTTCTTGTACTCGTCCGGATCCTTGTGGACAAAGCACAAGAATTACAAAAATAAGAGGTGTTTAAAAGACCACCAAGATCTAAGCAGGTTTGGGTGCTGAAGGCCAAGTTAGTGCTTCTACCCGATAAGAGGCACCAGTCGTGTCTCTCGCTCGGTTCCAGATCTAAAGCTGGTTCCCAGCTTTCGTCAAGTTCAGATCTCACTCCTTCTAATCCCGCACCTCCGGTGAAGTTCCACGATAGCATGGACATATCCAAAGGTAAGAAAACAATAGCGAACCGCCTAGGTCCTTTGCATGAAGATCGAGGCAAGGTTCCCGTCAGAGAACGCTTGGGCCCAGTGAATGAACGCCGAAAACGCATCGAGTTGGGGGTCGCACGCACTTTTGCAACAATTTGAAAGCTTCCTATAATAGAAAAACCCCTATTACTGACCTTCTCGGACTGCATGTCGAAGTCCAAGAGCTCGTTGAGGTTTCATGCTTACAAAGGTGTAACTCCAAACGTGTGACTCTTGAAAATGCTAACAAAGCGTTACATCCCCATGAGTTGTACTATCGGGCTAGGGGTACAAACAAATCTCGAAAGAGAAATATTCGGGAAGCGGACTCTCACTGTCCGTGTACCAAAATTATCTGGATAGTATTATTAGAATGTAGCTACCTAAAGACCGCTCCACAGAGGGTCTCCGTATTCCAAAGGCTTTTCCCTGAAGCATTGAAACCATGGTTGACAGGGGGTAAGTCAAGGCGTTTCCGTAAAAGAAAGTCAACCGGTCAAGATAACGAATTCCCTGAAGTCACTATCAACATGGTTGACAGAGGAAAGTCTGCGATTGCTTCAAACGGCTCTAATCCTGACTTTTCTCTGGGAAGAAAAGTCAATTTAGGAATAGCCAATGGATGTCTTGGCTCTAGCTATAAGCCATCAAACATAGGGTTAACCCAAGGATGCACGAAGGACTGTCTTCAGAGGACGAACTTTCAGATACTTGCTCCGCAATCGCCTCCGATGACACAATGTCTAGCGTGGGACAAGCTCGGGAAGTGTTCATAATTAACACCGAGCAAATAACCAAAATCATCGAGGATGCTTTGGCTAAGCAAAAAGAGAACTTCAAGTTCAAATTGGAAATGGCCATGATGCGGATGAAGAAAGAACATGACCAACAGATTTGGGATCTGTCCAATTAACTTGGTGAATCCAGCCATTGCAACATGGCTAACCAAGCAGGTAGCAATTCAGATGTGGATGAACATCTTAATACTGATAACTCTCCCGTTGACTAGAACGCTAGGGGTGGCCCCACTGAAGCCAGCGACGCTAGGGGTGGTCCCATCGAAGATGATAATGCTGGGGGTGGCTGCATTGTTCCTTTTAGAAATCGTCCAAAGCATGATGCAAACAAGGATGAAAAGATAAAAGACTTTGAGAGTAAAATCAATGCTCTGATGTCTGCTCGAGAGGTGAAGAAGACCGGTATTCCGTGTCCTTACCGAAGAAAGTGGGAGTCGATCCCGTATCCGACGAAGTTCAACCTAATCAACTTCACACCGTTCGATGGGAAAGGCTCGTCCACTCAGCATCTGATCTACTTTAAGTCCCACTTGGGCATGATCTCTAGAAATAAAGCCATGATGATTCGGTCATTCGTTGGCACCTCTCACGGGCCTGCCTTCGATTGGTATCGCCGCCTCAAGCCTGAAAGTATCAATAGCTGGGATGATATGGAAAGCTTATTTCTCGATAATTTCTTTGATGATGATACCAAAGTATCAATCAAAATGCTCTTTAAGGAAAAACAGGAAGATAAAGAGACGGTTGATGACTTTGTCAAGCGCTTCCGGAATAAGGCGATGAATTACCGAGATCCGATCACAGAGGACTTCATCCTCCAAACCTGTTATAACAACATGTCCATTGATATCTTGGAAGTTATGAGAGTAGCACCATCTAAGACTTGAAAAGAGTTGAAGGTGAGCGGAGAGCAAGCTGACCGCTTCCTTAGAAAGAAGAAAGTTGAGAGAAGCCAACCGGCGACCAACCCTCCGAAATCAAACTTCACTTCCCGTGGTAAAGGGAAGGCACTTGCACTAGCTGTTGATGTTAATTAGACGTCACAGTAGCAACGCCTGAGACAGCAAAAGACTTCGGATCCGAGACTCCAAAAAGAGTATTCCTTCAAAGACGAAGACGTTCCGGTCATTTTTTTAATCCCTCCTCAAAAACAACAAGATCAAGCTGCCATCCATCAGGAGGAAGCTAATCATACTTCGGATCTAAAGTACTGTGCATACCACAGGAGGATCCTTCATCCCACCAAGGCTTTTTCTCCCTCAAGAATAGCATCCAAACCTTGGTTGAAGCGTCATAATGCTAAATTAAGCCAAATCAATACTCCAACAGGGCACACGAGTATAAATTGTTTCCCCTGACTCTGAAGAGTATACGAGTATAAACTACTTTTCAATCCTCCAACAGGTGCATGAGGTTAAACTACTCCTTGTATGCTCCAATAGTTATATGAGTCTAAATTGTTTCTTACCTTTAACGGAAAGTTCCTAGAGAATCTTATATTCTTAAGGATAACTTGAACATGCGACTGAGGACAATGTGCTCCTCATTGGGTCTAGTTTTACAAAGAAAGCTGGGGGTAGATAATTCATGTATTGAGAAGTTTTCGGAAGAATGTTACATGTAATACTCTTAGGGATAACCCGGTCATTATAAACAAAGTGATATACACTAAACTCCTGCTGTTAAATTCCTGACATAGCACTGGAAATTTTAATTCGAACGGTCTATTACGATTTGTCAAATCCCCTTCGTGTCAATATTTCATCATTTGACATCGAAAACACCCACTAAGTGATTCGTACAAGTCAACACTCCCACTGTGACTTATACTTTTACTCCCACTTGGTCAAACCTTTAAACAGTTAGGATCACAACCAAAATCCCCTCTCGATTCTTTTCATGAACGAGAGGTCCGTAAATTGAACGATTAAACCTTTAAACGGTTAGGATCGCTCAAACCCCATTTGGCCAAACCTTCCTACAGTTAGGGCCAAAACTAAAATCTCCTTTTGATTCCTTCCATGAACGACAGGTTCACCTTCAAATCGAGTGATCAAACCTTCCTACAGTTAGGGTCACCTCAAACTCCCGCTTGGTCAAACCTTCCTACAGTTAAAGTTAAAATTATAATTCACTCTCGATAAATGAGAAATTTACCTTTAGTTCGGTAATCAAATCTTCCGATAGTTAGGATTATCTGAATCTTTTTGATTCTTGGAGTGGAGATCTCACTTTTAGTTTCACTCTTCAGATTCTCAAAGTGGAGATCCTACTTTGAGTTTTCTTTGTAATTGGAGATAGAATATAAAATTATTCCTCTCCAACATCGGGTTCTTCTTTACCCCAAGAGAAGACACTACTTTTTAACTCCCAAAATCCATGTCTTACACGCACAGGGAATTTTATCCTGAATCCTAAGTAGGGATAAGTCAGTGCCTAACACACATTACCGGTTTACTCTTTCACCGATTGAAAAAGACAACAGAATCCAAGTCTAGGAACTTTATCCCAAAGCCTAAGTAGAGATAAGTCAGCGCCTAACACGCGTTACCGAGTAATCTATTCCTGTGAGAAAGACAAAGCCTACGTATTCAATATCGTAGAACTAAGAGAGTTAACTCTCTTAGCACAACATCACATGTGGAACGGACTTAAACAATCCGTATGCAAACCCGATTCAAACGGTAATCGGTAAAGGCAAGCCAAATCCATTAAAGGCTGAGGATTTGCCAAAAATCTTAAGTCTACATCTAATACATGTTACCGTTTAGTCTTTTCACGGGAGAAAGACGAAGTCTACGTATTCAATATCGTAGCACTAAAAGAGTTAACTCTTTTAGCACAACGTTACATGCAGAACAGATTTGAACAATCTGCACGCTAGTCCGACTCAAACGGTAGTCGGTAAAGGCTAATCAAACCTGTTGATGGTTAATAATTTGCTAAAATTTCTATAAATGTGATAGTCATTGATGCACCAACTCTATTAATTGGTCTCGTGACTCAAGGATCTGACAACTTTAGGATAAGAACCATTCATCCAGATGAATCAGCTTTAATAGTTGGTCCTGCAGCCCCAACATTTGGGATCGCCACGCTCCAACGTGTTAATAGCATAAATTGTGTAGACACCGGTCAACGTGTTACGAAGAAAGTCAACACTGGTCAACGTGTTACAGTGAAAAGTCAATACCGATCAATACAAAACCCTAAAGTCAACACCGATCAATGCAAAACCTAAGGTTAATACCGGTCAACGCGTAGCCCTAGGTTAACACCGGTCAACGCGTAGCAATAACGATCAACGCATGGCCTCCTATCAACTCCAAAGTTTAGATATGAATTTTCGATGAAGATAGTCAGTTCAAAGTCAACTTAATGATACGAGCTAAAACCAACTCATCGGTTTCGATTCGAGACATCGACAACGGCTAGACGATAAACGCAGTGCCGGAGGAATTTCAGTTGTTCATCAAAATATTGAATAGACCAAAAATCAAAAAAGTCAAGAATCGAATCCAACTACAGGTCCTTTTTCACCGACTGAAGGTTGGACCAATTACATTCAAAGTATTTTAGGTACTTCTATAAAAGAAACAAGACTGAAACACTTTGGATGGGGTATCTGTAGGCATCAAAAATTACCCACAGATTCCCATACGCGGCTCGAGACAAAGAGAAGATGATGAACGTCATTATCTAAATCATGAAGATTTATTTGATGTCATAGAGAATCTAACAAATCCACGAAGTGAGTTGATAAAGCATACAAATCAACGGGATGGTACAATAACGAAGAAGCAACTCGACCTGGGATTATGTTTCACCCACCAAGGAGTAAACACCACTCATTTCTTGCTCATCCCATATATGTCTCACCCACGGGAGGTTGTATAGATCTTTATGAGCTTTCTAACGTACATTGGATCACTTCATTCTGAGGTCGGACGAGGGAGTTAGAGCCAAAATACCCGAGACAGTACAGACTGTTTCGCACCTACGAGATACCAATTATGTCTCACATATTTTTTCCATGATATGATTCAAATTTGAAGAATATCAAAAGATGAAAGTTATAGGTCTCTTTGTTAGATTTTCAATGCATCTTGAATCATCTTATTCTGAGGTCGGACGAAAGAGTTAAGACCAAAATACCTGAGACAGTCCAAGCTGTCTCGGACATGTGCGAGACAGTCGAAATGACTCACGACCAGGTCAGCTCCCGACGTGTTTTCTGATAAGATTAGCTTCTAGAACTCCTTGGGTCATCCATAAACATGTAGGGTTATCTTTAAACGTGTGGAAGTTGTTACACAACCAATAACCCACCTAAACTAATAATAACGATTGTTCTTCGACCCTATCCACAAACACAGTATTCCTTTCTATAAACACGAAATTTAAAGCCTATAAAATACACCCCTAGTACCCTCATAAAGGTATATTTGAAGGGAGCCACGAATTTCAGAGGAGCTATGGCGAGGTTTTGATGAATTTCAGAGAGGAGGAAGAGATCTTAGCGAGTTCTTCAGCATAAGGATCTAAAATTCTTAAGCTTTGACAAAACCCTGTCAATTACAAGACTGAAGGAGCATGAATTTCAAATAGGAGAAGGAGATCTCGATGACTCATTCAGCATAAAGAGGAATAGCTCGAGAGATCTGCATCAGGTTCATCCGCTTCCCTCAAAATCGTACCTAGCTGCAATTCTCGAGAAGTGTGGGTATCTCGCTTTGCTAAGATATTCACTTAAGTTTCTTGTCTCCTTTGGGAGGTAACGAAACCGTTCTTTTGATCTGATAGCTCGGTGGTCTACGGATTAACCTCGGCACAGGCAAAGATCCCGTACAAGCAGAAGACCGATAAACGATCTCTGCGTGTGTTCTCAGGAAATCTTTCTATTTCTTTTCATTGTAAGGAAAGTCTTATAAAAAGACTTAATTTTTCTTTTATTTTAAATCGTTGTAATACCTAAAGGTGTAATAGATTTGAAAGCAATGAAACCGGTTTCCAACTCGAACAGTAAGCACCCTTCACGGGGGACGCCTTTGATTGGTATCAATGTCTCAAGCCAGGGAGTATCAACTGCTAATACGATATGGAAAGCTCATTCCTCAGCAATTTCTTCAATGACGACACTAAAGTGTCAATTGGAGCTCTTCTAGATGAGAAGATAGAGAATCAGTTGACAACTTCGTCAAACGCTTCTAAAACAAGGCGATGAACTATCAAGATCCGATCGCAGAAGAGTTCATACTCCAGACTTGCCATTACAATCTCTCCATCGATGTCCTCAAAGCCATGGGTGATATGGGTGTATCTTCTCTTCAAGAGCTTAGCGATCCTCATGGGAGCTTGAGGATAGATGATTCTCATGATAGCATGAGAATAAGGGTGTAAAACAGTACAGTGAAACACAGGTAGAAGCGTTGGAATGAAACGACGGGCAGCAGATTCGAAGAATCCAGTTTTCAGCTCGTGAGTCGACTCATACATGTACATGAGTCGACTCATCAGGTTGAGTCGACTCATGCCTGTCATGAGTCGACTCAAGAACTCAAGCTCTGTTAGCAAAAGTCTCTGACCAGTCGACTTATCAGTTATGAGTCGACTCATATGAGGTCATGAGTCGACTCATAACTATTCATGAGTCGACTCATCGGAGTTTTCCTGGTTCGTTTGGGTTTCTATTCACGTGAATTCCTATTTGGTTTTGGACTTGGTTATTTACCAGATTGACATCCACGTTTGTACACCTATATAAAGGGTTGTTTAGGATTTCTAAATATCAGATCTGAATCAGGGAGGATCTTAGAGAGAGATCATCTTAGGGATCTTAGATCGGAGAGAAATTCTAGTCATTGTATTAGGGTTTAGAGAGCATTGAGAGGTTGTTCTCGATTCTAGTGAGATTGTGAGGGAGAGATTGTAATCTTTTGGTCTTCATAATTTAGAAAAAGGTATTTTCCTTCGCCATACTGAATTATCTTGTGTTTTAGTTGTCTTCTTCTCAACCCACCTTTTGGTAATTCCGCGACCAAAGGGTGCTCACACGGCAACTCGTATCAATGGGGGTTGTCCCCTCAACTATGCGGAAGGAATTAAAACTATGTGGAGAACAGGTCGAGCGCTTCCTCAAAAGAAAGGAGCTCGAGAGGGGCCAACCGACGTCTAAGGTACCTGCAATTGCTGACGATATTCATCAACAGCTCCTGGGAAGCAACAATAGACTCTTAATCTGAAGTTCCAAGAGGAGTATTCTTTCGAAGATAATAAAGTTCTAGCCATCTTCAAGTACCTCCTCGCCAACGACAAAATTAAGCTACTAGCGATTACAAATCAGGAGGAAGCAAATAAGACTTTGGATCCTAAGTATCGTGCGTATCACAGGACGGTCCATCACCCCATTAAGATTTGTATTACGCTAAAAAATAGCATTCAAGCCTTGGTTGATGTTGGCATCATAATGTTGAAATAAGCTGAATGAGAACGGTATCCTCTGATAGGTATATGAGGTTAAACTGTTCCAATCCTCCGATAGGGTATACGAGGTTAAACTGCTTCCCCCACCTCCAATGGGTATAAGAGGATAAATTATTACCCATATTTTTAAAGGAAAGTTCTTGGAGAATATTACTCGTAATATTCTTAAGGATAACCCGAGATCAGATGACCATTCAAGGTGGAAACCGGTCATTGGAATAATTCATTATTAATCATGATAAAAAAAATTTATTAAGAACCTCCTACTGTAGCTATTTAATCATTTCCAAGATGATTAAAACTCCCCCATTGTGATTTTCAGAGCATTCTTTCATTGAGATAAGATTCAATGACTTAATCCAGTCAATCTTTCGATTCAATGACTTAATCCAGTCAATCTTTACTTACGAAACCCCCACAGTTAAATTGTGGAGTGTTTAATGACTATGAATACTCCACCATAAAATCCCTCACCGATCAAGTCAAATGACGGTGGGTCCACCAAAATTCTTCGTGTTTGAATCCACCCGAACTCCCACTGTGTCCAAGCCTTTAACACTCCCACTACTTGGGTCTGACATGACACCCCCTGTGTCGACTCGATGACACCTCTTGTATCGATACGATAAGCGGTCTTAGTCAACACGCACTGCGGTATAAGTCGACACACACTCTGATTCTTTGAGATTGTATGATAATCCCTAGAGAGTTCAGTCATAATTCAGATATGAATCTCCAACGAAGATAGTCAGTTCAACGTCGATTCAACGACACGAGCTAAAATCAGAAATCAACACACCAGTTTCAGTTCAAGACTTCGGACACGGTCAGACGATAAACGCAGCGCTGGAAGAATTTTAGCTATTCGACAAAATACTGAATAAACTAAAAATCAAAAAAGTCAAGAACTGGAGCTAATTATAGGTCCTTTTATACCGACTGAAGGTTGGGCCTATCACATCAAAAGTATTCCAGGTTCTTTTATAAAAGAAACGAGACTGAAACACTTTGGAGGGAGTATCTGTAGACGTTAAAAATTGCCTATAGGTTCTCGCATGTAGCTCGAGATAGAGAGAAGATGATGAACGTCATTATCTGAGTTAAGGATAATTATCTGATGTCGACAAGCACATGAAGTGAGTCGACGAAGCGTACAATGGGATGGGAGAATGACGAAAAGACGATTCGATCGAGAGTTATGTTTCACCCACGAAAGATGAAGTGTCACTCATTTCTTATCCACTGCAAATATGATTCACCCATGGAAGATTGTAGATCTCTTTTCTGGCTTTCCAACGCACTTTGAATTGTATCATTCCGAGATCGGACGTGAAAGTTAGAGCCAAAACAAGGCCGAGACACAAAGTGTATCTCGGGCCTGATAGAGCTGTTTTAGCTATGATTCGATTTCAATTTGAAGAAACTTTAAAGATAAAAGTTGTATATCTCTTCATCATCTTTCTAACATATCTTGGATCACCTCATTTCGAGATTGGACGTGAAAGTTAGAGCCAAAAACAAGGCCAAGACACAATGAGTGTCTCGGGCCTGATAGAGCTATTTTAGCCATGATGTGATTCACATATGAAAAATCTCAAAAGACAAAAGTTATATATCTATTCATCATATTTCCAACTTATCTTGGATCATCTCATTCTGAGATCGGATGTGAAAGTTAGAGACAAAACAACCGAGGTGGTCCAGGCTGTTTCACACTTGCAGTCCACCAATGATGACTCACACATTTTGTCCATGATGTGGTTCGAATCTGAAGAAGATAAAAAGATAAATGTTGTATATATATTCATCATCTTTCCAACACATCTTGGATCACCTTATTCTGAGATCGGACGTGAAAGTTAGAGCAAAAAATAAGGCCGAGACACAATGTGCGTCTCGGGCCTGATAGAGCTATTTTGGCTATGATGCGTTTCGAATCTGAAGAATCTTAAAAGGTAACAATTCTAGAACTCTTCATTATCTTTTCAACACATTTTGGATCATCTTATTCTGAGATCGGATGTGAACGTTAGAGCCAAAACAACCAAGACAATCCAGGCTGTTTCACACCTGCAGGACACCAATGATGTCTCACATATTTTGGCCATGATGTAATTCAAACCTTAAGAAGATCAAAAGACAAAAATTATATATCTCTTCATCAGCTTTCCAACACATCTTTAATTACTTTATTCCTATGTCAGATGAGAGAGTTAGAGGAAAAACAACATAGTGACACCAGTCGTGTCTCGGCCAAGGCCGAGACACACATTGTGTCTCACACCCAGAAATGCTGTTTTTCGCCCGTTAACCTTCCGGAAACCAGTTTTTCGATAAGATTTCAAGATTTCTTCAGTCCAAAGCCTCTCCAGCTGATTTGAAGCTATCTTGGAACGTGGTTAAGTGGTTACAACTGATGATAAGATCAAATCGGTCGTTCTTATCCTAAAATAAAGCTTCTGAAACCTATAAATACAGCCATAGGGCCTTCATTTGCACAGATCCGGAATTCTCGAGCCTCAGCGAAGCACTGTCGGGTTAAAGAGTGAGGATCATGAATTTCAGAGAGGATGAAGGGATCTTGGCGAGTTCTTCAGCACAAGGAGGAGAAAAGTTCGAGAGATCTGCATCTCGTTCATCCGTTTTCCTTGAAATCATGCCTAGCTGTGATTCTCGAGAAGAGTGACTATCTCGCTGTTGCCGAGATAGTCACTTCAATTTCTTATCTCCTTTGCGATGCAACGAAATCGTTATTCGGATCTGATCAGTTGATGGTCCACGGATAAACTCCGGCACTGGCAAAGATCCCGCGTAAGCCGATCTATCTACGTGTGTTCTCAAGAAAATTGTAATCTTTATATTTATGGGAACCACTGGGGAGCTCGTGGTAATATTCCTTGTCTCCTTTGCGAGGCAACGAAATCGTTATTCAGATCTGATCAGTTGATGGTCCACGGATAAACTCCAGCACCGGCAAAGATCCCGCGCAAGCCTATCTATCTGGGTGTGTTCTCAAGAAAATTGTAATCTATTTATATATGGGAACCACTGGGGAGCTCGCGGTAATATTCCGTTAATTAGAAATTGAGGAGAGATGTGTGATAGGTACGGATCGATCCTTGACCTTATGAGTCAAGACCCCAAGTGCCAACCACTAGGCCATATTTTCCTAAGAGATGTTAGAACCACTTTCTGCTAATTAAATAAATATGTAAATATCAACCAATATTGCTTCTTCTTACTATTAAAGCTTTCCATTGTCATAACATTATTCTTCCTCTAGAGAATAACACAGAATATTATTAGATAAAATTTAAGAGCCTGACTTTATTCAGTTATATATTTACTCTGCAATTACATTGCTTCCATATGTTTCTGTTATCTCTAAGGAAAGACAACAATCAGGCTCATGGGGGCTCCTCTCTTCACACGTTTTTTCTCTTCAGCTCTAGTTATCATGATTTGTATCTTCATTTCTTTTTCTCTTCAGCTTCAGCCATCATGATCCTGTTCTCCAGCTGCATCAAGTTCACCAATATATATATATATATATATATATATATATATATATGAATATGTCTTTTAAAACAATAAAGAAAAATTGCAAAAAAATATGATCTCTCAGAAAAAGAATTATAGAATATATGACATATAAATGACAGTCCTATATATTTTTACTTCTCTTCATAATGTTTCCTGTTTTTGGCATCAATGATCATAACAATATTAATGTATATATTTAGGAGAAATTTAATACACAAATAGATTTCTTCAATCTAGCACATTTTTTTAGTAGCGAATCTAGAACAAATATTGTTTCCTTAAAGAAAAGTTAACAAAAGTTAGATTAATTTTCAACGGATCCCCTAGGCATGAACGGATGTATTTTATAACCAAACTGTGAAACTGGGAAACTGGTATACTGAAGTTATTAAGCTAGGGCAGAAGATTACAAAACAAAGTTCATATGTTATTATTATTTATTTTATTTTTTTCTTTGAGAAAAAAATAAAGTTCATATGTAGTCTAGATTGAGTGAGAATCAATATTTTGCTTTTATGTAGCTTATAATTCTTAGACTAAGCCTTTCATATACCTCGATAATCATTTGAAGCTTGGCACGCAGTTGAAGGTACTCCTCACGAACATCAGTAAATGCTTTCATGCACCTATATATTAGCAAAATATTGAATTGAATCCTTTTATTAATTGAACATTAAAAAATATTTGCACAAGTTACTTTTTTTTCTTTTATTAATGTGAAACTGTTTTTACCCTTCTCTGTCTTTCGACAAACAGCAATTACGGAGTACTTTGTTAACAGTTAACACTCTCCCAGCACCAACCCTGAAATAGTCAAGAAAAACATTTCAATTAATGTAAGTTTCAAGCATGCTAATCATGTCATAATACTTAGTCAAGTTAAAACTATTCTAAATAAAGTGAAATAGATGTGGTAAAGAGTTCAATATTATCAAATGCATTTCTATAAATCAATTAGTGTTTGAGAATTATTAAAGTTTTCCAATCTACAACCACATACAAACACAAAGAAAAGGGTTAATTGCCAACAGATCCATGTACCATTGCTTAATTGCAGATAGACCTCCGTTGTTTTATTCTTGCAAATCTGACACTCGAGTGACTTTTTTTGAGTCTTTTACCCTCAGATAAAGGTTAAAAAAAATTTGGGGCAAATAGACATCTAGAGGATAAAAGAGAGAAAAAATTTCACGCAGGGGTTAGATCTGCAACAATAGAATTACAAGGGGGTGTATTGCAATTGGATGGCGTTACAGGGAATCTATCCCTACAATCGGCCAGTGTACTACAAGGGACCGTTACATTACAAAAATTTGTATATGCATGCTTGCACGTGTTAATATATTTCTAGTGTAAAATAGAGAATAACTTTCTGTTTGATGTCAGATATTAGTAATATTGTGGAAAATATTTGGGTTTTGCACCACTTGCTTAGAAGAATTATACTAAATTTGAAGCAAAATATATTCTTATGCATATATCATCATAGAGAAATAACGATAGCTAAGAAAGGAAATATAAAGCGGAAAGGGGGAAAAAATACATGCAGATGCAGCTGTGCAGCTTCAGAGCAAACTTGTTAATCTCCTCAAAGTCCAAAACTTCTTGATTCCTGCAATATTATGGATTACTTAATACTGCAGCTGTCTCAGAATTGTCATTGCCATTTAAATGTTTGACAGTTTGAAAAATTCACGTACACCAAGCTTTCAAGTTTACTCATAAACTTGCCGCTCTCGACACAAGCTGTGGTTACTATCTCAACAATGAAGGATGGATTTTTACTAGTTCGTAGCATCTGAATCTCATAGAAGTAATCGCTCAGAATTTTCTACAACAAGAGAAAACACAATTGTTAAATTACTTGCTATAATTAGTTAGGAGATCAAATTATGAACAAAAAAAGACATTCTTACCTCCTCCATCATGGTGTTTATCAGCTCTCCAAGTTGAGCCTTCAATTTCTTTGATTCCATTGGAATGCAATGAAGAGGAAATGAAAAACGAAGGAGAGCTTATGCCTCTATTTATAGAGCTTGTAAGGCTTAAATTCAACATTAGCATATCTAAGGAGCGGGGTGAAGATACACTTTAAAATAAACAAATATTTAGTGAGATTAAAGAGAAAAATTAACTTGTTTAACAATAAAATCTTCACTTAATACTCTCAGTACTTGTATTTTTTAGTTTTCTCAAAAGAATTAATAGTTTTTTTTAGCGAAAGATAAAACAAATTATCCTATTCAACTCTAGAAAATCGATATACGGTAAGGAATTTATGAACTAAATCTTGTCGTATACGTTGAAAACGCTTGGTCGTTGCAATGCGACTAATCAACCATATCTTTGAAAATTTTCAACCACCGACTAATAGATCGAAAATAGATATACTGAAAACGCGCTTAGATGCTCCAAATATTCGTAGATTCGAAAGCATTAACCTCTTTCTTATTCTCCAATATTGGAGATGCAGAAAAACATGAATATGGAGATAAAACAGAGAACAAATGAAAATCACGAACAGTATAATTGACAAGGTTCGAAGCAAGTTCTACATCCTCGGACAGCAGTGGATGATCAATCCTTTTAATTAGAAAAGCAAAGAGAATTACAGCCAGAAGATGACATCCTCGCGTAACGCGTTCCAAACTCTTGCCTCACATGTGCTATATATGGAAATTGTCGATGACAACCTGAGACCAGGAGATTATTTCTCCCAACTCCTTCAACGAGTTCTGGACTAACTCTGCATTGCATAGTGCCAGGCCAGCTGATCTTGATACAGACCAAAATCAGTAGCTAACCCCTTCTACCAGATGCCTTCATTCGCTGGTTTGTTACGATGAAATGTGCCATACCTCCTGAGTAGCTAAGATGATAGAAAATTGCTAGTTACGGTTATGGTGAAATGCGATACATCTCTGTTAAAGCGCTAAGACGATTAAAATTCGTAAGTAAACAAACCCCAATTAAAATGAACCTCTATGTGCTCAAGCTCAGAATCCGAATAGCCCTGTCACACCGGACCTGTATCATCCCTTACAAAAATGAAGCAATACATTTTGATCCTTGCAGATGTTAAAATATCCATTTCATCGTTTCACCCCGTCTCTTTTCATACTACCATGCACCCGCGGACCCCGTTGAGCGCATGTGCAATATCTAGCCTAATGCACGATGTAGCACGCATCAAACTTCCCATGACAGTAGCATGCAAGAATCAAGACACGTAGTCTTTTTCTTACAAATGAACAAGATCACAGTGCAAAGGTCCTCTAACAATTTAAAAAACTGGAAACGTGCTTTGAAATAATAAGTACATATTAGGATTCAAGACATCAAGCAGACGCTGCCACCATTATGGTCTAGGACCACTTTACAAACAGGAAATCCACAAAATCAATACCTGGTTGAAGGAACAAGAAAAAGTATGACCATCCATCTTTAATTAAAGAGAAATGACAAAATAGCAAAGTTTCACAAAATAGCCAAACTGACACGAAATACATACAGTTCTTCCCTTGCCACAATGATCTAGACATAACAAAAGCATTAGACTACGGGAATCAAGAGTAACAAGTAAATGACAAGAGAAAGGGAATCCATCTCAAGATCTCGCAAGCGAAATACAAACAAGAAACGCGAAAAGCACAGCACCATCTAGACCTGGAAAAAGTTGCACCAAAGAGGTTTCTATATAAACGTTCAGCAAAGATATCGCAACTATAGAGGCTTGCTGCCTAATATCACAAACAGCATAATACCCCAAGACTACATGTCATTCATCTAACAAGCAGGAGCCAAATAGTCACAATTATTCATACACACTCGGATAACAAAATGTCACCATAAAGGAAATTGTGAAAATATTACAATTGTGAGCTTACGCCATTTCCCTCCCATATTTTCCTTCACGCTGTGGTGGTAGAAGCTGCAGGAGCAGGAGCAGGAGCAGCAGCAGCAGCAGCTTCATCCCAAAAGGAGGTTTTCTTCCCAGTCTTTGAAACGGTTTGTAGAACTGCATCGGGCTTCACATTGCCTTTCACAGTGACCTTTTGTTCCTTGAGGTCCACATCAAATGACTCCACACCTAAGAAAAATAATAAACCCAGAAAGAATTAGGTCATCAGATTGTAACAAAAATCTTCAGATACAGCTGAACAAATTATAGTGCTACACTAAATCATAATCATTTGAAGCCAGGTTTGTAACGTCAGTATAGGCATCAGTATAAAGTTTCTTCTATCCTAGCATGGTCTCGAATTAGAGCTTTTGAGCATTCCAATAGAAAATAAAAAAAATCAGTAGATAGCCAAATATATATACGGGAAAATGTTGACAGCATTTCCCAAAATGATCTGATTTTAGGTAAAGTTTTGATGAGATTTTGCATCTATGATAGCTAATGCAGTACGCATAGTTCAAAAATATGTGATACTTTACAACCTAATCCAAATATTTCTTTGTTTTATTCTTACTACTACTTTTACCAATTTTACTGGTGATAAATGCTTGGGTTCTTGGTGTTTTCATATCTTAAGATATCACAAACAATTTCTACTTGATTATTATAGCAAAATTATGTTAATGCTTAGATTTTACTTCTCAACTGTCTAGTTTTCTTGAGCTTTCTTGGTTCACATGGATTACTTTTATTGTTATACGTAGCATCCCCCCCCCCCCCCCCCCCCCCCCCCCCCCACACACACACCACCCTCCAGTGGTCATCTGTATATACTATTTTTTAATATAGATAAATACTAAACTTTGCTGAGAAAATGACCCCAGAAACATATGCCAAGATGCAGTCCTCCTCCACTACTTCACTAAGTTATACACTACAAGGTGCTATATTTAGCTAATAATTAGATTGCGCTATTTTTCTAATGTTTGAGAGGCAACTGTAAAAGAAAATGACCATAAGTTGATGGGTTTGGTATGGTGTCAAAATTCATATTTTCTAATCCATCCTGCTTCCATCTTGACTACAAGCTTATTTAGCTTATGTGATGAGTCACTGAGATTTGGGTGGGATCTTATTTTGACAGAAACCTAACTGAAACCCTGCTCTAAAGCACACTATAAAAAGAGGAGATGATATAGGCGAAAGACCAGAACGTACATATGAAAGAAACCTAATCTGAACTTGATTAATTAATAAACAAAGTAATCTCTTTTATTTTTCAGCATCATGGTCCATAAATGAAATTTGACATGTGACCAATTCTTCATCATGTTTTTCTGATCGGCCATCACCACTATTATAAATAGCGGTAAATAGCCATGCAATAACGCCGCTAATAGCGTTAGCAGTCCCTTCCCACTACGCTATCGCCCAATAGCGGTGACATATTGCGGAATATACGCTTTCCGTTTGTAAAAGCAGCCAATAGCGCGCTCTAAAGGTAAATAGCAGGCGATTGCGTGCAAAATTTGCCTTTTGACTGCTATTTAAAAGCAATTGGGGGTTTATTTTTTAAAATTAAACCTGACATTTAACCACTGCATTCCATCGCCTCCCGCGATTTTCAGCGTGCTCCTGCCGCCTCTCATAGCCTTTGACACCTAACTCAGCACTTCCTCTCACTCCTTCACCGTGAGGTCCTCCTAGGATAGTCCTCTCACCGCTCAGCTCATCTTCTCGAAGACGACGACTCTTTGACTTCTCTTCCAGTCGTCTTTGTTATTATGTGACGATTACCTGTCTATTCATGTTTAGGATCTCTTTAAATCATCAAATATGTACTTTTAGATTTTTTAGATTTTTTTTAGTTTTTTTTTAGTATTTACACATATCTAAACTAGACCACTATTTGATTTTACGCTTTTTGCTACTATTTTGCCGCAATAGCCCCAATAGCCTTAGTGATACCTCATCGCTACGTGACGCTATCCGCTATCGATAACATTGGCCATCACCAAAACTGATTCAAACTGTATCAGACTATCAGTCTCCGTAGATCATTTTCACCTTAATTTGAACCAGAAACCATTCATGAGAAACAAACATGAAAAGTGATGCAAAATGGTTCAGGATATGCCCTTTCAAGCTTGCAGTGACCACAGTGTTCTTGAAGGACAAGGATCAGCGACATAGTAGAAAAGGATAATAACAACGTATCATACTACAATGATAATTAAAGAGAGCTTTCGAATGCTAAGATTCAAGAAAGTGCAGAAATGAAAGAAAAGGCATCGAGTAACAACCTTCCATTTTTGTGAGGACTCTCTTGACAGCTCCAACACAGCCTTCACAGGACATGCCAACCTTGAGCACAACAGTCTGTCAAAGAACCAAGAACCAGACATTACTTTCCATTAACAAATATCCAATATGGGAAGGGTATTTTTACATAGACAATTTAACAATTCAAATAAAAGGGGAAAAAACTAAAACAGAGCACAAATACAATAGCCCCCGAGTTTCGTTAGATTATGGAAGGATTATATGAACTAAAATTGTATATTGAAATAAGAATTTACACTATATTAAAATATATAAATAAATTGGATAGATTATACATCTCCCCAAGAACCAGACATTACTTTCCATTAACAAATATCCAATATGGGAAGGGTATTTTTACATAGTCAATTTGACAATTCAAATAAAAGGGGAAAAAACTAAAATAGATCACAAATACAATAGCCCCCGAGTTCCGTTAGATTATGGAAGGATTATATGACCTAAAATTGTATATTGAAATAAGGATTTACACTATATTGAAATATATAAATAAATTGGATAGATTATACATCTCCTAATCTAGATATTTTAAAATAATCAATTATTTAGCTGGACTCCAACAGCAGAATAGTGTCCATAAATGCCTACATGATGACAATTTTTTGCTCGAGATAAATGGCCTTTGAAGGCATGTATATAGCTGACATTTCTTGAAAATTAGGTGAAAGAATGGTAGTTATCTTTCTAACATGATTTGACTGCCATCGGCTAAACATTCTCTTCATAAAAATAGAAGTAGTGTTATTTAGTTGCTGCTTGAAGGCTTCAAGAACACCCGCATACCAGGGGCAGATGTACATACAAGAGGGTGGTGTCAAGTGACACCATAACTGAAAAAACCATAGATCAATTTATGACTAATTACAAAGTGACACCGTTAAAATAAAATGAGTGACCCATTAGCCCTTAATAGCCCAATCCCAAATATAGTGATCCAACTTAAAGATGACCTATTAATTTAAAAGACCAATTCCAAGATACCATATACCAATTTCAACGGCTTCCACGGAAATGCCATTTTCTACAATGAAAACTGTAAAGAATTGTATGCGTAGTCAAATGGATGGGAGTTCAGTGGATGAAAGACAACTTTGTAACTTATGTCGAACAGGAGGTATTTAGCAGTATTTTGAATAAAGCAATTGTGCAACGATTTTAAAACATGAAGATACATAGGGTCAATTGTACTTGTACTTAATTAAATATATTTTTTGTATCTCATTAAAGTTCATATTACATTGAATGTGAGAGAAAATTAGTAATATTATTTTTTTATATTGTGACACCACTATTATAAATTCTTGGCTCCACCATTGCACACAATAAGCACATTTTCTGATCTTCAACAAATGTTTGTTTCATTGAAATTTATAAAACAGTTAAAACTCTTGCAACTTAAACACTTAATTGAGTTGAGATTGGAGCTCTAAGTGAGGGTGGGAAACAGATCAAGGTGGCTTGTCCCGCGGGCTTGCCCCTGGGGGCCCTGTGGCTGCGCGAACCAGCTCATGCCTCGCAGGAGATCGAGAGGGCTGACTTAGGCCACGTGTTCCTAGGCTTATAGCTTTTCCCAACCCATTTGTGAGCCCGGGAACAAGCAAGGCCATGGCATGTGTCGACCCACACTAACACATAAATTTTCTTGTTTTATCTTTTAACAGTTTTTGTAATAGTCTTTTGATTATCTTAAAATTATATCTAAAATAACATTGTTATTAATAGCTTTAAAAGATTAGCTAAGTGATGATACTCCTCTCAAAGTATGCAGATCATCAATTGCCTATGCTCTATTCAACTAATTACAAATTATATAGATTTATGCTCATAAAACTATTATCATATTTAATAAGAACAATAACGGAAAATTTGCAGGCCCAACGGGTCGGGACGAGTGGACCAACCCACCCACAAGTGAACTCAGCTCCTTCGCTAAGCTTAGCTGGCGGAGCAGGGTGAACCCAACTCCCCCCATGGCCCATTACTAGTAGTGGGCTAAGACCAACCCATCCTACATGGGGATCGGGTCAGGCAGAGCCTAAACACAAGCCAAGAAAACGAGTTTGCGAACAAACCCGGCATGGTTCCCCACCCCTAGCTCTAAATTAGAACCTAGTTGCAACCTACAACCAAGCTAACACAACCTCTAAAGAACTTGATCCCTCTCCCACCCACCCACCCTCCCCTAAAAAAAAGAAAAAGAAAAACCAAAATAAACACATAAATAAACAAAAAAAATTCTCCCCCTTTGTCCCCTCTTCCCCCGAAATATTCATATGCTCGAGTAACCTAATTGGCTTGCCCTCCTCTATACCACTGAACTACAATGCAATTGAGGAACAAAGTTACGATAACGGATAGCTTCGTGTCGCGATGAGGCACCGCTAAAGTTATTTGGGGCTATAGTGACAAAAAACACAATGTTAAATAGCAGTCCAATTTAAATATGTATAAATATTCAAAAAACATTAAAGAAAAATCAAAAAACTATAAATATATATTTGATAATATATAGAGATCTTAAGCATGAAATAGACGTGTAATAATCACATAATATTAACAAAAATACTGTACAGAACGAAAAAGCACACATGTTTATCAAAAAGACTGTTATTGGTCACATTCTTTCAAAGTTCAAGTCTCTAGGAGAAAATTTCTCAACAATAGAAAAACACTAATTAGTAGATACATAATTTTATTAACTATTTGAAACTTGAAATAAAAATAAAGCCTTCAAGCATAGATAAATTAGCAATATTTACCGCTATTTATCGCTATTTACTGGTATTTCTCGCTTTCGAGCACTTTGGCAAGCGAAAAGCGTTTACAAGCGCTGTTGTTCACCACAATCAATGAAATCGTAGTGGTAGACTCTGCTACCGCTATTTGCACCGCAATAGCGCCGCTATCGGCTGCTATTTACAACAGTGCTAAAACAACGCAATTCTAAAGAGCATAAGGTAAAATAGAACGATATAATTTCTAGCCCACTCTTCTATGAGCCTATTCTCACGTGTTCTCGAAACCTGTTTGGCTTATCTTACTTTACATTATTGAACTACAATGCAATTAAGGAACAACCCATTTTCGACAAACAAAAAGGTAAAACAGTACTGTCAAGACCCGGACCCATGAGCCCTTTGATGCGATGCAAGTCATAGGATTAACTAAGTGCAACACGTTGTTTGACTCGAACTACCACAAAAAATGACTAGACAATATTACATGTGTTTCCCAAGTATTACTATTTAGACACATTAATATTTTTGTTAATTCCCGATTTGGAACTAAATGAGTGAAGGCATCACAAGTACGATATAATTTCTAGCCCTCTCTTCTATGAGGCTTAGGTTAAAACCAACTACGAACTCTCCTAACCATCTAGGCCTTTACCTTTAATAGAATCAGTTTTTATAACAAACAGTATGATATTGAAGTATAAATCATGTCCATTATTCAAATCAAAGCCCTTGAAGCTTAAACTATTCGCTGGTTTCACGCAATTTCTTGATCTCAAATTCATAATTAGTAGAGGATCCTCTTTTAAGAGAACAAAGATATGGATTATAGAACGCTAGCATCATGCTCCTACCCCTTTGATTAACCTATATAACTAGCAAAATCTCTTGCCTACCATCGACGGTAATCTCCCTGTCAATCGTCTCCATAACCAATATCTTTCTATATGACAATATATAATACAAGGAAAGATGCACGAATCACATCAATCAATAACTCAATATTAGCACTTTCCCATTTTCCTGTTTCAAAGTAAATCAAAGTTACAGCAATTAATAGAAAAACTCCTTTTTTTAATAATAATTGACAAAAAATTCAACCAGCCGTATAAGAATTAGGGTTTCCATTCATACAAAAGCCAAGGAGAATCGTTTTGTCGAAGATTACCTCGGCCATCGCGAAGAGGAACCCAAAATCGAGTTCCACGCAATCAGAAATTGCAATCTCAAATTAAATCTAAGGATTTAAATAGAGAAAATCTTGGGAGTTTGGTATTTTTAATGGAAGATTCTAGAGGCTATCGTGTGCCCAAGCGCGTCGTCTTTACGTAAATGATAAGTTACCCTTTGATCGTACAGCTCCTTGCTCGT
Source organism: Asparagus kiusianus (assembly GCA_022839385.1). NCBI lineage: Eukaryota > Viridiplantae > Streptophyta > Magnoliopsida > Asparagales > Asparagaceae > Asparagus > Asparagus kiusianus. The sequence continues at coordinate 322,237 of BQKN01064349.1, read as the reverse complement.
AGTACAATGGCGAAAGCCAATTGGGAGAATATCTCGACCGTTAATTTTAAATCAGAGGGTTGTAATAATCTGATTTAATGGGCCTCAGTTCTTTATACTACAAACTTGGTGGGCCCATTTGTCTTAGTTATACGTCGCGTTACCTGTACTGCAACTATCAGGCTGGTGGGTTGGTAGAAGGATAATCAAAGTGGGCCCTCTTTTATATATATACTAGTTTTAGGCCTGTGCGATGCATGGATTTGGTTAATATACAAAAATTGATGTAGCAAAATAATACAAACAGTTCAAACAGTTTACGAAGCGTTCAAACAGTTTACGAAGCATCTTGTTTGAAAAATTGAAAAGGCAGGGAGAGTTAGTTCAAAGCTCAAGGAGAACTTTTTATTTTTTATTTCAAATTTAATATGGAGAACTTTTGTAGAAACTTGATAAGTGGCACTTACAAGAAGATAGCAATTGATATGTTTGCCAAGTGTTGTTTAAAATGGTATGAGCCATTTTTGCCAAGTGGCGAATTGAAGGGTAACAACTTTTAGTAAT
>BQKN01064349.1:293329-316694 GCA_022839385.1 Asparagus kiusianus | reverse complement strand
TATCATATTCCCTTTAAAGTATGAGTTCGGGAAAATCTATTTATGGTCAATATAACCCTTCACTATTTGAATATTTTATTTAATTTTAATTTATTATAATCATAATTATATCCTATCCTAATCTTATGTGAACTACTTACATGTCAATAATTTAAATCATACTCCCTTTAAAAGTATAAGTTCGAAAAAATCTTTCTATGGTCAATATTACCCTTGACTATTTGAATATTTATTTAAATTTTAATTTATTATAATCATAATTATATCCTATCCTAATACTATGTGAACTACTTACAGGTCAATAATTTCAAGATTAATAAGCTATAATATATGAAGATTTAAAAAAACTCCCAAAAAGTTTCAAAAAATTGCATAAAACACCCTTAAAAGTATAAAATTACACAAAACATCCAAACGTTTCAAAACTTAAAACAACAAACATGAAACCCTTAATATTTTAAAAACTATAAAAACACCCTCAAAAGTTCAAATAATAACAAAGCACTATGAAATTCTGAAATTTCAAAACTTACGAACAACAAAGACGAATTCAAGGAATTACTATCAGTCACTAAAATTTGTAAAAAATAACCTCAAAGTTATAAATATTCCGAAAAACTTCTTCAAAAATTTAAAAAACAAAGAAAACCCTAAAATTTAATAACTTATAACCAATACATATCAAATCTAAAAATTATACGAGTTCGGGAAAATCTTTTTATGGTCAATATTACCTTAACTATTTGAATCTTTTATTTAAATTTAATTTATTATAATCATAATTATATCATATCCTAATCCTATGTGAACTACTTACAGATTAATAATTTAAAAACTAATAAGCTATAATATATGAAGATTGAAAAAACCCCTAAAAAGTTTTAAAAATTGCTTAAAACACCCTTAAAAGTATTAAATTACACAAAATATCCAGACATTTCAAAACTTAAAACAACAAACATAAAACCCTCAATATTTTAAAAACTATAAAAACACCCTCAAAAGTTCAAATAATAAAAAAGCACTATAAAATTCTGAAATTTCACAGCTTGCGAACAACAAAGACGAATTCAAGAAATTACTATTAGACACTAAAAACTAAAATTTATAAAAAATAACCTCAAAGTTATAAAAATTATAAAACTCCTTCGAAAATTAAAAAACGCACAACACCCTAAAATATAATAACTTATAACCAATACATATCAAATCTCAAAATTATCAGCAGACCGCTAAAAATTTAAATTTTGTAACAAATAATCTAAAGTTTTAATAATTACAAAAAATATCCTCAAAATTCAGAGTTGCAAGAAATATTCTAACATTAAAAAACTTACTACCAACACATGAAACATGAAAATTATAAGCACTCAACTTAAAATTTAAATTTTAAAAAACACTCTCAAAGTTTCAAAATTTGCAAAACACGCCCTTAAAAATTCAAAATCATAAAAAACAACTAAAATTTCAAAACATAAAAAAAAGAGTAGTTGTTTGATATTCTTTCATTAAGATATATAAATTTAACTTTTATTTTAAGGTTTTACTATCTTTTTTGGCATCTAAATGTAGTCTAATTTTATCAAAAAAGATATATGTGGAGAAGGATTTATAACTTCTCAATAAAAAATAAAATAGAAGGAATGAAAGGCACTATTTTCTGAATATTTTATAGAAAATGTTTTTTTGGAGTAAATTAGGAATTTTTGAAGGGATTTTCATAAACTTTTTTAGTATTTTTATATATTTATGTGGATGTTTTCATTATATAAAAGTATACTAGGTTTAGTTTTAATCTTTATTTTAAATTTTTTTAAAGTCTATCAAGGATTAGGAACAAACTTCATATTATCTTTTGTGTCATTTTAGCCCACTTTTAACTAATCATCTTGTCTTATGAGCTTTAATTATTTATTTTCCTTTTAGAATGCTATTTTTAAAAGTGTTTTTCACTTTTACAGTGCTATATTTTATCAGGTCATGCTCGGTTTCATGTTGGTCTTAATGACATGATAATTCAAATTGATTTCGAATTACATTTATTTCCTGTCAATTCAATTATCAATATAAAAATTTAAATTGGGTGTCGTTTATTTAAACAAATATTAAAAAAAGTGAATAATCACAATGCTAAAGTTTAGAGATATAAGTAAGCAAAAACCATCAAAGTGGAATCAAGGAACAAGTTTTAGTAAGGAAATAAATTAAATATACTTAATCATGATATTTGACCACATGCATTGCACGTGCATAAAACCTAGTATATTAAAATTATTGAGACTGTACGAAGTCTTTTCATAACTACACTAAAATAATTAAATATATATAAAATTAAACATCTATAAATGTCATGTATCTCAATTGATGCAAACCTCCCCTATGAATTCACTAGGTTTCATGTTCGATTTTCTCAAACTTACCCATTTATTTTTTGAGATTAATGGGTATCCTTATCATAGGAGGGGATTTTCCTCCTTGTCGTCTATGTGGCACAATTCTCACCATCCTCATAAGGTAGGCACAAATCATCACCAACTCACACACTCTCTCCTACTTGCCTACTTTATAAGGATGGTGGGGATTGTGCCACATATGGGGTCAAGGAGGAAATCTCTTTCTATGACAAGGATAACCATTAATCTCTTATATTTTACTAGTTTTTATGCATATGCATTGCATGTGGTTAAATATCATAATTATTTAATCTTAGTTTATTTTTTTACTAAATTTGTTGATAGTTTTTGCTTACTTATGTCTCTAAAATTTAATATTGTGATTATCTATCTTTTTTAATGTTTGTTTGAATGGGCTACACCTAATTCTAAGTTTTATTTTGATAATATTTGAATTCATACGAAACCAATGTGAAGCCAATTTAAATATTCATGTTCTTTGGATCGACATGAAATGAAGATTTACTCAAGGAAGTATGGTGTTGCAAAAGTAAAAAAATACTTGAAAAAATAGCATTATAATAGCAAGAGGATTAGAAGTGGCTAAAATGGCACAAAAGGGAATATGGATTTATTCCAAATCATTGATAGACTTCATTGAAAACCATAAATTAAATATTAATGCTAACTCTAGTATAATTTTATATGATAAAAGCATCCACAAAATAAGTATATAAAAATATTTTAAATACAATCAATTAATATTAAGCTATTATATTATAGTCTTTCATCAATTTTAAGTGACTTAGTCTTCTATCAATTAATGCTACCTCTGTATTTTTGATACTCTAACTAATGAGTGAAATTATATGCAATTACTTTTATTTAGAAAATAATATTAAATTTTAATATATCAATATATTTTTCAAATTTCATTATTTTTTTATAATTTTGAATTTTTGAGGGTGTTTCTACAATTTTTAAAACTTTGAGGGTGCTAATTGTAAATTTTAAATTTTAGGGGACTACTAATAATTTTTAGATTTTATGTTTTTTGTTTTAAGTTTTTGATAAGTCAAGTTGTTTTGTATAATTTTAAATTATTGAAGGTGTTTTGTGTAATTTTTGAAACTTTTTAGTTTTTTGACAATAATTCAAGTATTATAGTATGTTAGCTACTTATTATTTCTTTACCTTTTTATTATCGTTTAAACTCATTAATTGGTGTTTACATAGTATTATCTTTCTCTATCATCCCTGAGGCTTAATTGATGCGACTAGTATTATCTTTCTCTATCATCCCTGAGGCTTAATTGATGCGACTACGAGCTTTTTACGGTGGGGAAAGGGGAATCTATGTTAAAGTCAGATAGTAATCCCTATAATTCATTTATGTCATTCGTAAGTTTTTAGGTTTTTTTTATTATTTAAACTTTTAAGGGTGTTTCTATAATTTTTAAAATATTGAGGGTGTTAATTACAAATGTTAAATTCTTCAAAGGATATTGTTAATTTTTAAATTTCATGTTTGTTATTTTAAGTTTTGACATGTGATGGTATTTTGTGTAATTTTGAATATTTGAGAGTATTTTGTTCAATTTTTAAAACTTTTTGGATTCTTTATTGTTGTTATAATATTTTATATAACTTATTAATCTTATTTTTTAAAATTATTGACCTATAAGTAATTCACGTGGGATTAAGATAGGATATAATTATAATTATGATAGATTAAGATTTAAATAAAATATTCAAAAAGTGAAGGGTAATATTGACTAGGAAAAGATTTTCCTGAACTCATGCTTTTAATAGAAGTATATGATCGTTACGTAAAAAATTATTTTTAGTATGTGTCCTTTAAATCTATTTTCATGTTTTAAAATTAATCCCTCAATTCATGAAAATTGTCATTAAGTCTTACAATTCTTAGGTTAATTAGAAATTAATCTAAGTTACAGGTTCGATTCCCTCAAAACATTCCCATTTATTTTTTTACCTTTACTTAAAAATTCTTTTCAATATGAGCCCTTGAAATCTTTCATGTCTCGAAATTAATCCCTCAAATCATGAAAATTTTTATTAAGCCTCACAATTCTTGAGTTGATTAGAAATTAATCCGTTAAATTATTACAATTGCTATTAGGTTCCTTAATTCTTGAAAAGTTATTTTGAAATTATTCTTTTCAATAAAAATGAGAAACAACAATTGCATTGATTAATTTAAGAAGATTGTGAGATTTAGAGACTTAATAGCATCTCTATTAATTTTATTATTTCTTTAATTCTTTCATGCTTGAAATTAATCCTTCAAATCATGAAAATTGTTATTAACTTTCTACAATGCTTAAGTTAATTAGAAATTGATCTCTCAAATCATTAAATTGATATTAGGTTCCTTAATTCTTAAAAAGTTATTTTTAAATTATTCCCTTCAATAAAAAGTAGAAGCAAGAACTAGAGAGATTTATTTATAAAAAAATTACGAGAATTAGAGGACGTAATAACGTTTCTATTAACTGTAGTGACTAATTTCAAAATAATTTTGGAATATAAGAATTCAAGGGAAATTTCACTGATTTCGAAGCCTATCTACTTTTAAACATAATTCAAATTTTATTTTAACTTATAGACCCAAAGTTTACCCCCATTTATTTTGAAAATCATGTCTAAAAAGTCTAACAAGTCTATCATTCACACCGACTCAAGTATCCTTGCTCTCTTTGACAAATCACACCTTATCTCATAAACATGACAACATAGGAAATGCACTTCCACTAACAAGCAATCGACATTAAACTTGACGGTGAGAACTACCTCCAATGGTCCTACTCTCTAAAAGTTTATCCTTCACAGCCATGGCCTCTACGGACACATTGACGGCACCCCTAAATCCCTAACTTGATCGCCTACTACTAGAGATCTTACCAAGGATACAGTTGCGCATTCCTCATATGAGTCCACCCTAATGATATGGACCCTTAATGAGGATCGAGCTATCGCGGCAATTGTCCAATCCATCTCCCCATCCATCTAACTTTAGATTTAGCTTGCATGATTTGACTCTCCCATCTCCCTCTAGGACTATTTGAAATGATTATATACTTAGTCAGATGATGCACAAGAGTTCCAATTATACCAGGAGATATCCACAGTCACATAGAGCGATCTCTCCATCCACAAGCTATACACCCACATCTTTGACCTTTGGGAAGAACTCATAGCCCTCGACACACCTCTTCTAGATCTAGCATCCGGGGCCATCTACTTCAATAGTAGTAGAGATTAGCAATGTCTCTTCTAGTTCCTAATGAATATCGGACTGGATTTTAAATTCGTTCGCAGCTAACTCATCTATCGATCACCTAGACCCAATCTAGAGACGGCCATTATAGAGTTACAGGCTAAGGAGATATGCCTTCATCTAACTACTTCTCCCATCAGCTCAAGGTCTGTTCATGCCAATTACTGCCCACCACTCCCACTGTGATCTCCCAATCCATCAAACTTTAACTTGTGTGTTTTAACTCCGCCAGCCAGATAACAATAATTTGGCTGCAACTCCTCTCACAAGTTGTGGTGTGACACAAGCTCTGGGGACACTCCATGGAAAAGTTTCATGCACATCTAGCAATAGATCCCATTCACATCCACAAAACTACCATACACCAATCTACTGTAGGCACTACACACATTAACCATATTACCTACTACAGGTCCGGCCACTACCTCATACCCCACCCACTTAGGTGTAAAATCAAACTCATGGGTTTCAGATTTGGGTGCCACACATCATCTGACGTCCTCACAAAGACACCTCCACACCAAACATCCCTTCCTCCTACAACATACTTCGCACGGTTGATGGTGCATCACTACCCATGACCCTTGTCGGACAACTAAATATTCCCTCGCACTTCACAGTCCCCAATGTGCATCATGTCCCCAATGTTATAATGAACATGATCTCTGTATCACAAATTACTTCACAAAATTATGTTGCCACATTCACTACTTCCTCTCGTGTTATACAAGATCCTCACACGGAACAAATAGTTAGGACTGACCGTAATTTTGATGGGCTCTTTTTCATGTACAAACTAACCCTACCCACTCCCACTGCCTCTGTCATTCCTCTTCTCAACTCCAAACCTACCATTGTAGACGGTCAAGATGTGTTTTCACTAAGGATCTAAGAAATAAACGTCATGGGCAAAACACTTTGAATGGGCCCAAAGTCAAGCCCACAAGAATGCCCATAGGCTAAAATACTTCGAATGGGCCCAAAGTCAAGCCCACAACAAGCTGCAACGAATGTCACCTGATGATTGAAGCGAACCTCGCCAAGCAACTCATATCGACTCAACTCAACCAAGTCAGATATGAGTCGACCCGTGCAACGCGCTTCAAATCAAGTCAAAAGGTGTCATCAGTCAGCCAAGCCTAGAGTCAAATTCTAAGATAAATTCAAACTCGGAGGTGAAGTTCCCTAGCTAATGAACTTTGCCCACATGGACCAAGTCATCCACTTTAGAAGAAGGCACGCCCACGTTCGAAGCGACCTTCACCCACGTCTTCAGCGAACTTCGACAAGTCCTCAAAATTCACCCAGTTAGTCATTTCAGAGCTATATTTAGGGGATAACCACTTCCCACTAACTCCTACTCTAATGACCACTTAATCTATAATTAAGGGGAACATTAACTCTCTCTTTTATCCTATAAAAGGAGAGGAAATCATCTACAACACAGGCACGAGAGAGAGACACAAGCGCAGATGCAGAGATACGTACACGCATGCAAAGGCATACATTTGTGATTCCATTGAGAGATATTGCTAAGAGAAGACTGAGCTAGCTTCTAAGCAATTCAATCCTCATCAACAGCAAAAAGACCCATCGTCTTAGTCGACGAGTCAACGGAGTACAAGATCGACGCTCCATTGGCACATAGAAAAGAACCCCATGAAAAATAAAATTTTTATTCGTTTTATTGTATTTCTTTAATTGTAATTTGTGTTAATTACAATTCAAAAGAATCCAAAACAGTCACATGTGATCTCTAGTACCATCGCCTCGGTCACCTATCTTTATCTCGTCTTCATCTACCCTCCTCAACCGGTAAAATAGGAACCTTCCCAACTAATGTATTGTCTCATTGTACTGGCTGCGAGTTGTTGGCAAAACACTTAGCTCTTCCTTTTCAAAATAGCAATAGAATCACATCTGCACCTTATGAATTAATTCACACTGATATATAGGGATCATCCCCACATCCATTTCACATTGACAATAGCTAATATATAATCGTTATCAATGATCACTCTTACTTCACATAGCTCTACTTAATGAAAAATAAATCTGACAATTATGGGATTTATAAAAACTTCACAATAATGGTTCTCATTCAACTATTCTTTACATCAAAACTCTATGTTCTGACTTAGAGAGGAATACACATCTCGTCGCTTCACGGAATTTTGAGCCTTTCAAGGAACATACCCTTAATTTTCTCGTCCTTGTGCCCATCAACAAAATGGCATAGCTGAAAGACGTCACTAACATCTCCTGGAAATCACTAGATCTCTCCTCTTATCCACATGTGTACTGATGCGGCATAAACATGTACCAAAAATATTGTATGTACACAACCGTGTCAAGTTATAGTATAAAAAGTTATCGATCCCACGAAAAAGGTGTTTTGTAGGAGAAAATATAAAATCGGTTCTTATGTTGTGTGCGTGACAAAAAGAAGTGATGAGTGAATATGATTGTGGAGAGATGGAGAGAATGAAAATAATTGTGTAAATGAATATATTTGAGAGTGGAAGTGATAATATAAATGTGATCAACAAGGCAAGAAGGAAAAATCAAGAACAAATAAAAATCAAGAATGTAAAGATAGTGGATTCAATTAAAGATAGGGTAATCTAGAATTGAATCCACTTCTTAGAAAAATGTGATTCCCTAGAGGGTTCTAGCCTAAAGGTGAATAAAAAAAATAAAAATGAACAAAAAAAAAGCTAAACCCAAGAGGGTTCTAGCCTCAAGGTGAATAGTGCAAGAAATTAAAATCTAACTACAAAATAAATTACAAAATCTAAACTACAAAATAAATTACAAGAATAAATCTACTCTATAAGCATGAAATAAATCTAATCTATAAGCATGAAATAAATTTAAGACAAGAGGGTTCTAGCCTCTTGGCTATTTAACAAGAAAATAAAATCTAACTATAAGCATAGAAATAAATCTAAACTAATAAGCAATAAAAAAAGAAATAAAAGAGAAAAAGAAAAGAAATGCAAACCTCTAAATAATTCTTCATCTTCATCTTCATCTTCATCATCCAAAAAAGAGAAGAAATATTTAAAGTGGTAAAAAAATTATTATTATTAATTGTAACAAAAAGTTATAAATTTGGAAGGCCTTCTCAATTAAGAGTAACCCTCCTCTCCAAAAGGAGTTATAAAATTTTTCACACCTCTAACCCCTCACTCTCAACCCTTATTTATAGTGAACATCAGTGAATGAGAGCCCTTGGATCAAAATCTTATCCAAAAACCATGAATTTCAACCTTAGATTCGTAACAGAATGACGATGGCATCGATACCAGCATCGATAGGGGTATCGATGCTGGCATCGATGCGGGCATCGATGCGGGCATCGATGCTAGCATCGATGCGAGCATCGATGCTAGCATCGATGCCCAGTGCACTCTGGTTTCTTTTCCGAAAATCTTTCTTCTTGTAGGCTTTGGGCTAGGGCCTTTTGACATTTTCTTTGCATTTTGGGCTTTTAATACTTCATAAAATATTTGAAAGAAATTGTTTGGCTTCATGGGCTTCATTTCATCATTAAATCAAGGGCTTCTGTTAGGAGATGAGAGTTTGAGATTTATTCTTCATTAACTTGCAATTAAAAGATAAAAACAATTATTAGTGATATATTTATTCATATAAAATAGATAATGAGGGTATAAAATTATAATAAAATGTGATTATCAAATACCCCCACACCTAAACTTTTGCTAGTCCTCTAGCAAAGAAAGAAAAATAAAAGAAAACCTAACTCACTTTCGCCAAATTAAAGAAGTTTAGTAAATAACTAAATTTACTTGATAATTGAAGCTAGTTATTACCCAAGAAAATATTTATATATAACTCTAAGGTATATTTCCTAGAAAATCTTCTCATTATAGCAATACAAAACCAAGCCAAACTTAGAAATTTAATTTAAAAGTTTTGAAAAGAACATGCTAACTCTTTGTTTAAAATAATATTCAAGTTGCTTGATCTAAAATATTTTCCAAGACCATATATACATATATAAAATATTTATTAGTGTTTTTATTTTTATTTTTTTATTTTTTATATTATCTTTAACTCTTTCTTCCTTGATGATTTTTTTCTACTTTAACAGGCTTTCTAAGTGACCATTTAACGAGTTTTGGGCCAATGGATCCCAACCCAATTGGGCTTAGGTCATTAAGTATGGAAATACTCATTGGGCTTAATTACTCGATTAGCTTAGGCTTTATAAGATAGAATCACGTTGAATTTACGAGTTTTTTTTGTGCCCATTTTTCTCACTCTTCTTTTTGTAATTTTTTTATATGTATATGTGTATATATTCTGAAAAAATATGTTAGTCAAGCCACTTTGAAATTTTTTTTTAACTCTAAGCTAAGCATGCATTCCATTATTTTAAATAAAAATCTAAGTTAAGGCTTAAGTAAAGTATACTACTTTGAAAATCATTTCTTAAGAACTTTATTTAGAGTTATCATAAAAGGTGAACTTGAGTAAATAACAGATTAGAAAATTTAAAATTTATCAAATAAATCAATTATTACATAACTCTATCAATTTGGAAAGTGACGATATTTTTATAATTTTTTTAGAAAAGGAAAAAAATAACAAAAATGCAACAAAAAATATAAAACAAAGAGAAAAATTAACTAATTCCCACCCCCACACCTAAATTTTGCATTGTCCTCAATGCAAACTCTATGATGCACAAAGTAAAGCAGATAAGAAGTGAAGTACTTATATTTGATCAGCTGATAAAAATCCGCAATTACCTTTGGTCTATGGAGGATAGAATCAAAAATTTATTATTCTCTTCTTTTTTTTCTATTTTTTCTATTTTTCTATTTTTCTATTTTTTCTTTTTTTCAACTGAATAAGAAACTCTCGAATGAGAGAAGAATAAATTCTTTTTATTATTCTGAAATAAACAAAACAAATAATGTAGAATGAAGTGTTCAACACGAAGAGCTCGTATTCTACATTGAATCCTACCTTATTGTTGAAAATTCTTCCCCAGATTTTAAATAAATTCAGAATGATATAATCAATAATGTGAAATTCTAAGCATTTCGGGTTGTTTAATAATTCTTGCAACAAAGTAAGGTAGGTGTTATTGGTGTCATGCATTTTGTACTTCTTAATGAACTCAGACTCTTGTACAGTGAAGTTTTGTTTTCTAACAACCAATTCTTATGTAGAGTTCTAAAAATTTGGTTGTTGATTATTCTCTAAGAATCTAAGTTCATCAAGAAAGAGTTCTTCAAAATTTAATTCAAAGCAGCAAATGTTTAACACAGTTTCATTATTCTTAAGGACCTGATCTGCTTCTTCTAAAAACTCTAACTCTTCATCAAAAATTTCCTTAAAACTTAAATCAGACTCTTCTTCTTATTCTTCTTCTTCTGATCTTTCCTGAATGTAATTTATTTCTAGAGGCTGATTATTTGGCTGATCCCCTGGATTAAAAATATTAAGATCAGCAGTCAAATTCCCAAAGGACAACTTCATTTGACCAGTTCTACAGTTGATGAGAGCATTAGAAGTGGCTAAGAAAGATCGTCCTAAGATGACAGGTGTCTGTCCTTTGGGATTAGAAACAGGCTGTGTTTCCAAGACTACAAAATCTACTAAAAAATAAAATCTCCAATCTTAATCAGAACATCCTCTAACTCACCCATAAGGACCTTAACAGATCTATCAGCCAACTGTAAGGTGCATTTGGTTGGGTTCAGTACACCTAGACCCAATTGCTGGTAGATTGAATATGAAAGCAAATTGACACTGGCCCCTAAGTCTAAAAGTGCTTTATCAATGTGAGTATTACTAATGATACATGAAATGATGGGGGAACCTGGATCTTTACGTTTCAAATGTATGGGATTTGATAGCATTTCATTGATATTGGCGGCTAAAAAGACTTTCTTTGGAACATTTATTCTCCTCTTCTTAGTACATAATTCTTTTAAAAATTTAGCATAAGATGGAATTTGTTAAATTACATCTAAGAGAGGAATATTGACCTTAACCTGCTTGAATGTTTCTAGGATCTTCTCCTCTTGAGGGGAGTGTTTCCTAAGCCTGAGTCTATCTAGAAAAGGAGTTACTGGTCTAAACCTATCAAAAGCAGGCTCAGGTTCTGGTTCAGGTTCTTGGTCGTCTGAGGAGGGTGATTGCTGAATAGATTCATTAGAAGGAAAGGAGAAGGAATTTGTACTCGATCAAAAGTTTGACTTGGAGGAGTTCTCACTTGATTATCGACCTGTCTACCTGACCGAAGTGAATGGATTGCATTCACTTGAGCTTCATAGGATGAACTGCATCCTGTGTCCTTAGGGTTGACCACGGGTTGATTCAGAAATTTTTCTTTCTCTCTTTCACTCATGGCACTAGCTAGTTGACCAAGCTGGGATTCTAATCTAGCTATAGCTTGAGTGTTGGAGTTGAGCATTTGTCCGGTTGATTGTATAAAGGAATTCAGAGTGGTGGACGTTTGAGTCAACACATTCGTGGTTTGAGTGGAGACCTTAATTATGGTTTCCAAACCCCTTTCCAAGACATTGAGACGTTTATCCTGATCTGGATTGTGAGGAGTCTGAATTACAGCTTGATGAAGAGAAGACTAATTTTGATACGGCATATTTGGTTGTTGAAATTGTGGATTGAAAGGAACTGTGTTTCCCTTAGGAAATTGTTGGGTTGAAGCGAGAGTGAAGTTTTGAGTTCCGGGAGAATTTTCTTGATTCCATGCAAAGTTGGGATGATTTCTCCAACCTGGATTGTAGGTTGGAGAAAATGGATCATTTCTAGGGCACTGGAATACAACGTTCATCTGTCCTAATGGCTGATTATTTCCTAGGAGAGGGCATTCATCTGAAACGTGGGTAGGAGACTGACAATTATGACATCATTGGGCAGAAACATGATTGATTTGAGCTGGATCTCGTTCCTTAACTTCTAAAGCTTCTAATCTCCGCAGAATCATCGTCATCTTCGTTTCAGAAGTAATGTTTGACTCCAAGGAAGGACCAATAGACTTAGAATTGAGGACTGATGAAACCCTGTCATCACAGTGTTCCCACTGTATTGTTTTTTCGGATAAACTCTCTAAAAATTTTCAAGCTTCATCTGTATTTTTCCTCATAAAATCTCCCTAACACATCAATTCTAAAGATGTTTTTGAAGAATAGTCCAATCCTTCATATATGACTTGGCACAATCGTCATTTTTTTAGACCATGATGAGGACATTAGATTAAAAGATCTTTGAATCGGTCGAAATATTTTCAGAATGGCTCTCTCGGGATAATTTTAAAGTTTTGAATGTTGTTCCTTAGCTTTACCATTTTGTGAATAGGAAAAATTTCTTAAGAAAAACGGTGACAAATTCATCCCAAGTTGAGATGGAATTTGTTGGTAAGCTGTACAGCCATTTTTTAGCTTTATCCTTAAGAGCAAATGGAATAAATCTAAGCTTAATCGCATCTTCGGTTAATTCTTTCATTTTAATCATAATACACATTTTCTCAAATTCCAAAATAAAAATATATGCATCTTCTATTTCATTTCTAAGGAATTTGGGAAGCATGTTTATGTAATGCTGTCTAAGCTCAAAATTTATTCCATTTGTTTCGGGGAGCCTTATGCAAGATGGAATTGCATTTCTGGTGAGGTAACACATATCCTGAAGAACGTGTTGATTTGTCATTTCTTGGATTGGTTCAACACGGATTAAACAATGAGAATTATCCCTAACCTAAGTTTGCATACACCAAAACAACTTTTTTTTTAATATTTTTTTAAGAAAGAAAGAAAATTATTTTTTTTATGAGAAGAAAAAGATAAAGAAAAATCCTAACTAAAATAAATCAAAGCAATCACTTTTTAATCACTCTAATTCTAGGGTTTAGCCTAACTCACTAGACCAGCTCCTAACCAAAAACTCCTACAGTGAAAAGATTAAAGTTTTACCCAGGTAGTTAGCCAGGTAAGGATAGTACTAGAGGGTGATCAGAGATCAATTAAGTAACTCGTTCCTTGCAGAGCGCTTTACACAACCCCTAAACCTTGTCTTAGACACCAACTATTCTGAGAAAACTTAAACCGGTTCACTTAAGGATTTCTTGTTCCTTATTGAGCTCGAGTCCTTAGGGGCTAACGTCTAACGAGTTTTAGAAGGCTTGGGTTTGTGAAGTGAGGAATTAGTGATTTATGGGCTAAGAAAAGGGTGATAAAATCCCTCACCTTATCTTGATTATGGGGTTTTGCCCTTAAAAATATTTTTAAGTGTGTGCCAAATCAAGATGCTGAAATCACTTGGTGAATTCCTGATAACAATATGAAATGTAACCCTATGAATTAAAAGCAACTAAAAAGGATGGAAAAAAATCTTTTTTTAATTAGGGTTAACAATCAAACAAATGAGAAGGGGAAAATTATTTGAATTTATTATCTTGTTAGTAAATGTCAAAGTGAAAGATGGATTTTATTATGGTCAACAAAAAATATTTTTTTTTAAAAAAATCCTAATTGTCTCTAATTGTGAAGCTAACTAATAGGGGTGGAATTGAAAACGCTAGAAAAAAGACTTACCCAAAAACAAATCTTCAAATCCTAGTTCTCCAATCCGCGATCTTCAAGCTTCAAGCGTTTCCTTCACAATAAACACACAAGTTAAAGAACCAAAATAATTAAAACCTACTTAAGCACCTTCTCCGGCAACGGCGCTAAAAACTTGATGCGGCATAAACATGTACCAAAAATATTGCAAGTGCATAACCGTGTTAAGTTATAGTATAAAAAGTTATCGATCCCACGAGAAAGATGTTTTGTAGGAGAAAATATAAAATCGGTTCTTATGTTGTGTGCGTGACAAAAAGGAGTGATGAGTGAATGTGATTGTGGAGAGATGGAGAGAATGAAAATGATTGTGTAAATGAATATATTTGAGAGTGAAAGTGATAATATAAATGTGATCAACAAGGTAAGAAGGAAAATCAAGAACAAATAAAAATCAAGAATGTAAAGATAGCGGATTCAATTAAAGATATGAGTAATCTAGAATTAAATCCACTTCTTAGAAAAAGGTGATTCCCTAGAGGGTTCTAGCCTAAAGGTGAATCAAAGAAAATAAAAATGAATAAAAAGGAAAACTAAACCCAAGAGGGTTCTAGCCTCAATGTGAATAGTACAAGAAATTAAAATCTAACTACAAAATAAATTACAAAATCTAAACTACAAAAGAAATTATAAGAATAAATCTACTCTATAAGCATGAAATAAATCTAATCTATAAGCATGAAATAAATTTAAGACAAGAGGGTTCTAGCCTCTTGGCTATTTAACAAGAAAATAAAATCTAACTATAAGCGTAGAAATAAATATAAATTAATAAGCAATAAAAAAAGAAAAAAAAGAGAAAAAAAAGAGATGCAAACCTCTAAATAATTCTTCATCTTCATCTTCATCATCCAACAAAGAGAAGAAATATTTAAAGTAGTGAAAAAGTTATTATTATTAATTGTAACAAAAAGTTATAAATTTGGAATGTCTTCTCAATTAAGAGTAGCCCTCCTCTCCAAAAGGAGTTATAAAATTTTTTACACATCTAACCCCTCACTCTCAACCCCTATTTATAGTAAACATCAGTGGATGAGAGCCCTTGGATCGAAATCTTATCCAAAAACCATGAATTTCAGCCTTAGATTCGTAACAGAATGACGATGGCATCGATACCAGCATCGATAGGGGTATCGATGCTGGCATCGATGCGGGCATCGATGCTGACATTGATGCC
Organism: Asparagus kiusianus; assembly: GCA_022839385.1. Taxonomy (NCBI): domain Eukaryota; kingdom Viridiplantae; phylum Streptophyta; class Magnoliopsida; order Asparagales; family Asparagaceae; genus Asparagus; species Asparagus kiusianus. The sequence goes on along the minus strand of BQKN01064349.1, from coordinate 301,202 downwards.
ACCATCGATGCTCGCATCGATGCCCAATGCATTCTGGTTGCTTTTCCGAAAATCCTTCTTCTTGTAGGCTTTGGGCTTAGGCCTTTTGACATTTTCTTTGCATTTTGTGCTTTTAATACTTCATAAAATATTTAAAAGAAATTATTTGGCTTCATGGGCTTCATTTCTTCATTAAATCAAGGGCTTCTGTTGAGAGATGAGAGTTTAAGATTTATTCTTCATTAACCTGCAACTAAAAGATAAAAACAATTATTAGTGATATATTTATTCATATAAAATAGATAATGATGGTATAAAATTGTAATAAAATGTGATTATTATGTACCCATTCAATTCTGGACAGAAGCCCTTCTCACGAGCGTTTACCTCATCAATTGCACTCCTTCCTCCACTTTTAAAGATTGTGCATCCTTCCAATAACTACACCACTTACCACCAAACCACTCTCATTATCTAACTTTCACCCTCAGAACACAATAAACTCTCCCCACTCGGTTTTGTGTCTTCTTCGATATAGTCTCCATCATAAAGGCTATCGCTGCTACGACCCTCGATCTGATCATCTATGCATCTCCCCACATGTCACTTTCTTTGAACATCTCTCTTACTACGCTCTATGGCTCCCGCTGGCGCATTTACCTCTAGCCACACTAATCGTTATATTTCATTATACTTTTATACATTTATTATCTATTTTATTTATATAAATATATCTACTAATAATATTTTTATCTTAAAGATAGAGTAACCTAACCTACCTTTCGTCTCACGAAGCGGAGCACCCTCTACAGCTCTCACCAACGAAGGAGGGGGCCATCATTCTTTTTCATTCCGGTCAGCTGCCCCTCTGCTGCTTTAGGGGACTTTGATCTGCTACCTATGAAATGGGATATTATTATTCATTGGCTTGATCTTCGCCTTGTATCGGACTGCTTTTCTTTTAGGTCCGATAGGGCATACAGACAGATCAGATAATTACAAATAATAGAGAATTATTAAATAAGTGCTCAAATAAAGATTATCTCGAGCCCAAAAGTTCTCTAATGAAGCTTGGAATTTTAAATCTAAAGCCCACGACTAAGTCTAGAAGCAAAATCTCATCACTCATTACCTTCTTCATTAGTATTTATAAATAACTTGGCCTGTAATTGAGCATTAACTCATATCTAGAAAGAAAAAAATAAAGCAAAATTCGTGCTCAGGATGGTCAACCATAAAGAAAAGGCGTTATCTCCCACTCTGAAAAGCAGAATTTAACATATTATATATAAAAATTACCTATTTTGACGAGAGGGAGTCATCCAGGTTACCAAATTCGAGAAATCTCATCAACTATAGCATGTTGTAAAAGAAATATGAATTTAAGTAATATATATTCAATTATTTGAAGCTCGAGCTAACTCCTAAGAAGCCCAAAAACATTCAAGAGAAGCCCAAGAGTATTAAATAAATTAAGTGCAATAGAAATGAAGCCCACAAGCCCATCTCTCGGCTATTAAATTAATATTATAGATTATTTTGAGAGGTCTTATAGTTATGAGGGTTATTTAGGGACTAAGCCAAATTCAAGGGTTGAGAGGGTTACTTGGGGGTCAAGACAAGTCTAAGGATTATGAGAGATTCATGTTACATATAAATAGAGGGTAGAGTGAGGGTCTGAGAGTGTATAAAATTTTATAGTAACTTCTTTTTGGAGAGGAGGACCTTCAATTAGATCTTCCAAATTGTGAACTTTTTACATTTGCATTAATAAAAAACTTTGTTCCTCTTTTTCAATTTTATTTCATTTTATTTGTTGATGAAGATGAAGATTTGTCTTTAACATGCCAACTCCTTGCAATGCAGGTTTTTATTTTTCTCTTCTATTTTATTGTCTTTAAAATTCATATTTTAGAATTTTACGTTGGTAGAGTAGATTTATTTTTATGCCTTGTAGTGTAAATTTATTTTCATGATCTTTTATTATTTTGTTAGTTATTTATTTTCTTGTATTTTTTTCTTTTGTAGTGTAGGTTTACTTGTATGCTCTTTTATTTTTATTAGTTAGATTTTCTTTATGCTCATATTTTAGATTTCTATTTTCTTGTTCTTTTTTTAATTTTGTTAGTTAATTTTTATTTTCTTATAGTTTGGATTTCTTTTCTTCTTCTTTTATGTTCTTTTTTTGTGAAATGAATAATTAAATCTTGTAGAAATTCTAGAATTGTATGAAACTCATTTGATTTTTTTATAATTTATGGATTATACTCTTGTGCTTAAATTAATCATTTTAGGATAATCAACTAGAGAACTAATTGGTAGAAAAAAAATATAATAATCTATGCTTATATTGAATGGTCTAATAAGTTATGATTATAAGTTCTATAATTAATATCTAGTTGTTATTTTTTTATGAATGCTGATTTTGCTTGGATAATAATTTGATAGATTATGCTTTCCTTTAGTGTTTTGATAGTCTATACTTAGTAAATATAAAGTAAAATATGATAACAAAGAGAGTAATTTATAAATCCTAAATGAATAAACTAGTGGATTCAATTCTAGATTGCTATCTTCTCTACTTGATTTCTTCCATCTACTATTTATCTTGATTTTCCTTTCTTCAGTTTCTCTCTTCTTGAATCTTACTTTTCTTGAATTTTTTTCTCTTTTAATTTTGTTCTTTATTTTTTTATCTTTGTTTATCGTTTATTTTCTTCTAGTTGTTCACTCTCTTTCCCCTCTTGTTCTAGTTTTTTTATTTGCAAATAATCACACACCCTTTATATCTCTACATTTTCAATCCTATTTGTCCATACACAACTCTAGAATTCAAATTAGAATAATTTCTACATACCTTTCTTATAGGATCGATATTTTACCTATACCATAACTTGATTGTGCACTTGTAATCTTGACATTATCGTCATAACACATAACACACCCACAGACCTCATATTCCTTGAGCTAGACACACCAATCACCATTAACCCACCTACATTTCCCACTCAAGGACTCAGTCCAATAGATAGCCCTATCACTGAGCAAGCAGCTAGTCCCAACTTCACTCTAGTGTGACAGATCCATCTCCACCAAGCTCGTCCCCTGAGCCACAAACCACTGGAATCATTCTTGAGCTGAGATACCTACCATGAGATCACCAACAACTAGCTAAATATTGTGATCCCAACCTCATCTCCACCGCCTTTCACACCATAATTATGATAATGTTAGATTATGTAGAACCCAATTCTTACCATGATGTAGTTAAATATCTTGAGTAGCAATAGGCAATGGCAGATGAACTTACGTCTCTCCAACAAACTCACACATGGAATCTCACTCCTCTTCCTCTGAGAAAGCCTCCCATCAGCAAGTAAACATATTAAATAAAAACTATAGGAGACAGAACCATCCAACGACATAAGGCTTGATTAGTTGCCAGGGGCCTCACATAGCAATACGGAGCGGACTACAAGGAAAGCTTCGCTCTCATCACTAAAATGACTACCTTTCACACATTACTCATTGTTGCTGCTGCTAGACATTGACTTCTATATATAATGGATGTTAAAACCACCTTTCTACACCTCTTAAACTCTCTCACTCATAAGGTCTCGTCTATCACCTACGACGAGCCATCTATGGCCTCAAGCACATACCTTGAGCATGGTTTGCCCGATTCACACTGGTTATGCAACCTGTCAAGTTCCTTCCTAGTGAGAATGATCCAGCCATGTTCATTTTTTCCAAAGATGGACACGACACAATCCCATGCTGATGACATGAGCATCATTGATGACGACCCATCCACCATCACCAAACTTAAATCTCATCTTCAATAAAAGTTTGAGATGGAAAAACCTCGGCAACATGCATTATCTCCTTTGGTTAGAGATCACCCAAACTCTGTGTGGTTACCACCTACTCAACACAAGTTTACCACAAATATTGTCAACCACGCAAGAGTAATAGATTCCAAACCAGTTCAATCATCTCTTGAATTGAATGTGAAGCTCAAAGCAAATGATAGTGATCCATTACCTAATGCCACCCAATATCGACATCATGTAAGGTGCCTGGTCTATCTCAGCATCACTAGACTCGATATTTCTCACACTATCCTTGTCCTCAACCAGTTTGTTGCTGGCCCTCACTCCTCCCACCAATTTGCACTACTTCATGTACTATGCTACCTTCATGAGACTCCGAACAAAGTGTTATTCTTCTTAGCATCCTCATCACTCACTCTTCATGCCTATGGTGATGCAGACTGGGTAGGCAACCTTACAGACTGACGATCTACCACAAACAACTACATATTTCTAGGTGGCTCTCTGCTCTCTTGGAAATCCAAGAAACAAGATGTCGTTTCTTGCTCTTGGGTTGAAGCCGAATATTGCCCCATGACATCCACCACCAGAGAGATTATTTGGTTACAATGACTCCTCCTCGAGATGGGAGTCCACTCCACAAAGGTGGCTCTCATTCATTACATGAGCATAATTAAAATTGCAAACAGTCACGTCTTGCTTGAGCGAAAACATATTGAGATAGACCGTCACTTTAGTCGTCATCACTTTCTCGCTGGCCCAATCTCACTTCCCTATGCAAATATTGAGCTTCAACTAGCAGACCTATTCACTAAGACTCAAAACATACAACGACATTTGTTCCTCCTTAGCAAATTAACATTGGTCAACCCAACTGCAGTTTGAGGAGGGTTGTTAAATATTGTATATATAAAGACTGGTTTAGTTGCACATCAGGATGGATAGCACAAATTGTTCTATTTTTTACATTGTATGTATAGACTATCATATCAATGAAGAAAGACACCATTTTCCTCCAATTGCTCTATATTTATCAATCCTAACATTAATTAAAAATGCCCAACTTCTTCAACCAAGCAAGAATGGCGTATGGAGCGACAGAGCAAGAAGAGGGGAGAGGGGTGATGAAGAACAAAAAACAAAAAGACCAGGGTTCGAAAAATCTTTGCGAATGAAGTTACAAAGGAAAAGTCTTTGAGAACGAAGCTGCAAGTCGGCAGCTAAGGGAATCAGACAAGAATGATCCTTTTGAGAGATGTAAGGCCGAATTTGGGGAAATCAGTTTCGATTTAGAGGCTAAGGGTAGTTTAGAAATTTTTGAAAATTTTTATTTATAAATGCAAAATACAATGGAAAAATGGGTTTAAACGTAAATGGATATTGACATTATGGGTGTATGGATATAGATGAAAATTAGTGGGGTTTTATTATAAATAAGGGTCAATTTTTGTGCCTAAAAGCAAAAACCACTAATATTAAATGTGCATTTAAAAGATGTTAATTTTTGGATCAATGCACGAATTCCAAAATCTGATAATTTAAGATTTGACATTCATTTGGAGCATATTTAAATGTCATGAAACTGAATGCACTTATATTTTCGTACTTATTCGGTTTAGTTACCTTTGACAATGTAGAAATATCAATCTTGATTGAGTTTTGAAAATTGACCATAGAGTAATATAGTAGACTTAAAGAAAGGAGTAGTTATGTTTACCAGTTACCACAGCTGTCATACATTTCTTGTTTAAATTAGATTTTCTTTTATTAGAAATTAGAATTGGTTTAGTTGACATTGCTTTGATTTTCACAGAAAAGCTATTTTAGTCTATGCATTTTCTTTTTTTAACTAAGGTTAAGCTTTATCACATGTTATAATGGGCTTGTACTATGAATTGGGCTTATAATTAAAAAAGACAAACGAGGCCGACGGTGAAAGCACCACGTTGGAATTGGTCATTACATAATGTAGTCCACATATATAGGTTGATGTCGGCCGAGTCAAAGCAAGAAAATCCCCAGCAAAACTTATGGCATATTAAAAAATTTACGAACTAGATCGAAACAAAATCAAAGTTATTTTTGCATGCGTTGAACAATTGAAAATATAATTATATGGTCCATTTTAGGCTTTTAGCATGGACTTTGAGACTTTGAGGGAGTAAAAGAAGCGCGAACGAAATGTTTTTCTCAAATAATATATATAGAGAGTACGTCAAAGGTCCAAGAACGAGTATAACCTTTGTATCGGTCACATGTATACATGCAGCCCCTTAATTTGTTTAAGCTAGTTAACTTGGAATTTTCATATAGATATTGATTCTCTTCTTAATTTATAGCAGTCACGGAACATAATGAAAGTAACTTCTACTAACTCGATCAGGTATATGCCCAAAGGTTGAAGAGACTGCGTACGTGAAAATGTTATGCTCATAAATCTGACATAATTGAGCTGAACTGAACATTAAAGATAGTATATAAAACCAATTATATACATTTTTTAAGGGGAAAAAAAAGTAGAATACATGTAGAGGGGAGAGATGAGAACGAGCAAACAATTTGTGTAAGACCTTACTCGTGCGATTCTTTGTAGCGAGAGATGATCAAGTAGTTGTAACCCCTATATATAAACGGGAATCGTTCAACATTGCTTAGGTTAGATTATCTTATTTTGTTTTACTTTAGCCTCCCATTACTTGGGTAAAACCTTACATTTACTTTTGTATTTAAACACCTTAGTAAAATGAACAATATTGTGATCAAGTTCTCTTAAATTTCTGTATATTTATCATAGCATGATTACTTCTTTATAGTCAAGCTGTTTAAAATGGGCTCTAGGCAAAGGCTCTAGGATTCTCTTCTGGGAAGACAAATGGTTAGGAGACAACTCCCTTGCTAGCTTATTCCCTAAGGCCTATCACCTGGCCTTCTCCAAATTCAATCCAGCAGAGTCCCAAGGGAGAGTTGAGGGGGGCAGATGGCAGTGGAGACCAATCCTCAGACGTCCAACATCCGATATCGACAGAAGCCAAGTCCAAGCTCTCATCCTTCTCCTTCATGACTCATACATTGCCCCATCCTCATCTGCTGATAAACCTTCGTGGCAACTTTCAGCCTCCAAGTCTTTCACTGTCAGATCCATGTACAGATTCATCATGGATAGAGGTCACCGTTTCCCATATAATGCTGTCGTATGGAATAAGCTTCTGCCTAGCAAAGTTCAGTTGTTCTCTTGGCTTCTCAGTCTTAACAGATTGAAAACTAAAGACAGGTTATCAGCTCAAGGTTGGCTAGCAGACACAATCTGCCCCTTCTGTGATGACCACGAGTCCCACGACCACCTTTTCCTCTCATGCAATTTCACAAAGCAAGTCTGGGATCCATGGCTCTCTAAAATTGGTATTGTCTCCATCCCCACAAGCATCAACCATTGCCTCTCTATCTGTTCTGACAAATCCATCCACACATCCATTAGACTCCTCTGGGGCTGCAGTTTTCCTACGGTTTGCTGGGTTATTTGGAAAGCTAGAAATGACTTCATCTTCTCTAATCAGTCCTCCACGCCACAGCATATCATCAACAAGGCGGTTCACTTTCTTCTTTTCTGGACATGTGCTTCCTCATCCAAGATTGCCAGCAAGTTGAACAAGCTCATTTTCAGCTCGGGGCTTCCTGATATAGCAGAATCGAGTGCTGACAGCAATGGCCTTCCAAGTCCCCATGGGTAGTGGCTTCCTTGCTGCAGTTCTTTCCATACCAGTTTTTATTTTAGGTTTTCTAGTCTCAGCTTCCAGGGTCATAATGTAGCCTGGCTCCTCATTTTGTTGTTTTTTTTGTCCCTGCTAGTTGTTTGGTCTTATCTTATGTAAGAGACATCTTTTGGTGATTTGGCCTAATACCCTCCAACTCGGAGGCTCGGACCTAATCACAATCAGATATCTTTTGTAAACACTCTCATTTTTGGTTTATATATACATGATAGGGCAGTATGCCCTATTTTCATTCAAAAAAAAAGCTGTTTAAAATGAAAATACACTCATCATATTAATTAGCTTTTTTTT
>BQKN01064349.1:221885-246533 GCA_022839385.1 Asparagus kiusianus | reverse complement strand
TACAACTCTAAAATAATAAAATAAAAAAATATCAAAAATTAGACTTTTCTTTGCCAAGTTTTAAAATTTCAGCACTATTTTGTAGTTTTGAACTTTGAGGGTGTGATTTGTAATTTTTAAAACTTTGAGAGTTTTTTCAAAAAAATCTTTTAAGTTTGGTCGTTGTAACTTGCATGTTTCATGTGTCGGTTGTAATTTTTTTAAATGTCAGGATATTTTTTACAACTCTAAAATTTTGAGGGTATTTTTTATAATTATTAAAATTATAGATTAATTTTGGAAAAAATAAATTTTAGTAGTCAACAATAGTTTCCAGATTTGATGTGTACTTATTATAAATTTTGAAAATCTAGAGTTTTTTTAGATTTTTAAATCTTGAAGGAGTTTTTTCATAATTTTTGTAACGTTGAGGTTAATTTTGATAAATTTTAAAATTTTAAGTGCTTAAGGGTAATTTATTGAATTCATCTTTTATTGTTTGCAAATTTTAAAATTTTAGAATTTAGGGGTATTTTTTATAATTTGAACTTTTGAGGATGTTTCTATAATTTTTGAGATATTGAGGGTGTTAATTGAATTTAAATTCTTCAGAGGCTACCGTTAATTTCTTAATTTTATGTTTGTTATTTTAAGTTTTTAAATGTTAGAATTTTTTAGGTACATTATGGTAATCCATTGAATTCCTTTATGCTATTTGTAAGTTTTGAAATTTTAGAATTTCAAAGTGCTTGTTTGTGAATTTTTGAGGGTGTTCTATAATTTTTGAGACATTGAAGTGCTAATTGAAAAATTTTAATTCTTCACAAGCTGGTGTAATTTCTTGATTTCATGTTTGTTATTTTAAGTTTTGTGACATCAGGATGATTTTATAATTTAAACTTTTTACGGTATATTGTGCAATTTTAAAACTTTTAGGGTTTTTTTGCAATACTTTATGTATTATAGTATGTTAGTTACGTATAATTTTTTTATTTTAACAAACTAATATCATAAAGATATTTTATATATTTTATTAATATTATTTTTAAAATTGTTAAGCTATAGATAGTTCACGATATGATGTAATTATGATTAGGATAAATTAAGATATAAATAAAATATTTAAAATAGTGAATAATAATATTAATAATTAAAAGATTTTTTTAAACTCATGCTTTTAAAGTGAATATAATATTTGAATCATTATCAGGCAAAATATATATAAAACTAGTTGTAAACTTTTTCCGTAACAAATTGTATTCAGAAGAAATAAATGTGGCCCTTATCTAGATCTTGAAGCCCAGATAGTCCCACATCATCTAAAATTCCACTCTTTTTCTTACAATTTTCAAAGCATTAATAATTATTGTAAGAAAAACAAGTCACTATGTGTCCATCAAACAACTTTTTTTAGAGTTGATTAGGATCCCATCAAACTTATCTTCAATAATTAATTAAATTAATTATGATTTGTTGAAGGAATGAGTTAATTAGTGGATCTCACCTAGATGACTTCAGCAAGATCAGCACATGCCACATGCATATTAGAAGTGGGAATATGCAGATTTCACAAGAAACCACTTGTAGATATCTTATTAATTTTACCTACCATTTTTCTTCCTTTCTCTTTTCTCGTTGGTTGTTGAAGATATTGATGAAAGGCATAAAAGACATAATTACCAGCCCATTGTCTCTTAGATCGAGACGGTTAATTAGGACTATTTTATTAACAAATAGAAGTTAGGCATTAGCTAGGATTCGTTGGTGATCGCTATCCTGGGCCGCCACAAGTACTTCGCCTAAATTGTTAATTGAAAAATTCCTCAAGAATCTAAAATATGGGAGTAATAGAGTGGACAAGTGAGATGTGTCCCTCCTATTGGATAATAAGTTGGTCATCATTGAGATGTCTCCCTCCTATTGGATAATGAGTTGGTCATCATTAATGACGACCAACTCATTATCCAATAGGAGGGAGACACCTCACTTGTCCCCTTTATTAGTCCCATATTTTGGGTCCCTGTAGCAAAGCTCTTGTTAATTTGTTATGCAAGATTATTAAAAAAAAAGGAAAACTTCGGTGAACTCCTTAAAACAAATGTAGTTAATTTTGGAGTTTATTTTTTTAATCTGTAATAAGGTTTTCCTTTCTGGCATAATATGTGATTTAGACATATATTTGTTTATGTGACAAGCGATACACGAACAACCAAAAACCTACTTCTGTATGTATCCTAGCACATCAATTAGCGAGCTAACTATAATCTGAGCTTTGTTATACTACAAAAAGTAAGACCAATACTATATTGTTTATTTACCAAAATTCGTGCTATTTTCACATATAATTTGGACCCTCTCTACTGCTATCTCGATAGTGAAAGACAACTGGTCTTCAAATAGAAACCGTCTAATACTATATGAACGGTTATGATTCATTTATAATATAATTAAGTTTCTATCTATAATGAAGTTTGTTTATTTTTTCTTTTTATTCAAGATAAATGATATAATTAAAAAAGAGAAGACAAATCACATACGTATGTATAAATAATTAATAGTTATGATTGGGAAAATGATCTCTTTAGCGTCACATATTCGTTGTCCCTTCACACTCACGACTTTACTTTATTTAGGGGTTGTTTGGTTCGCTATTTAACTCGTGGAAAACTTTTACATCGTCCTCCACGTTATTTTTTTCGGGGTCATGTTGGTTTTTTCATTTCCTTTGGTTTTCTTTCCCAACTTTGTTTTGCTAGGGCTGAAGAGACAAAACGAGATAAAAATCGCCGCCACCTAGGTTTTTTTTCCTCTCCCCCAATTCCTTTCCCAACCGAGTGAAATCGGTGGAAACCCTGGCCACGTTAGATTTTGGTCTTCTTCGTTGATTTCTTTGGTGAGCTACTATTACCACCTTGCTCTCCTCTCGCCATAAACTCCCGCGATCTTCTTTGTGGCTTTATTCGAAGAGATTAGGGGAGGGGCGTCTGATCTTTGCCCACACTATTTAGATCTGATTTTTGTCAACGCTGTTGCTTCAAAAATCAAGGTAAATTTTATTTTTTTTAATTTTCATTTTAAAAATTTAATTTACAGCAATTATCTAAAAATTTGGTGGTGGTGGGTCTAAACTTTGCCAATGTGTTATAGAAAAGAGTTTTTTTAGATTAGATTAAGAGGTGATTAGATTCTTAGGATGGGCAGTTAATTTGATGATATAAGAGATGAGGTGTGCTGATAGATGCAAATAATTGCTATTTTTTGGAGGTCCAGAGGATGATAGAGACCTTGGCTAGTTGGCTGGCAGTTGGAAGAAACGTTAAAATGTGTCCTTTTTTTTAAGAAAGAAAATTTCTTTATTTGTTTTGGGTCCATTTTTTATGTTGTTGATCATTAGTGAGAAGGCAATACACGATTTTAAGTAAAGGAATTTTTTAAAAAAGTTTTGTTCAAACTACTGTTTGCCTAACATAGCTACAATTAATATATAATTGATTATAATTAGGAACATAATAGGTAAGGTATTTGAGTTAAAATAACTAACAATTTCAGAGCTACTTTCAAAATACAATTGATATATGATAAAATAGTATGAAAATGTTACTGTAGTGTGTTGTCGATCATAGTAATTTTTTCATTTTAGGAGCTAAGAGTTCATATCTTTGATATTTTTAAATGTTATTCATGTCACTGTAATATTTTTTCTTCGATATTTGTGTAATGCATGTTAGTAATTTGTAATTTGTTCAGATTTTGTTAGTATTCGACTTAGTTTCTAACTGGATAATGATTTTTTTGCATTATAGATGGATATTGATGGTGATTGTTCTGATGAACAAAGTATTGTTAATATGGTTCAAGGTCTTGTCCTATCCGTTTTAATTATAAGAATTACTATCATAAGGAGAATGCAAGCAAGACGTAAATCAATTCGTAGTGGTCCAAGTAAAGAAAAAAAAAAGACAAGAGAGAGAGCTAGAGTTGAGCACATAGAGCGAATTTATAATGGTTTTAGTGATAGTTGCGTGAATTATATTAGAATGCGGCGTGATGCTTTTGTTAAACTAGCGAGTATAATGAGGAACAATAGCATGCTAAAAGACTCAAGGAATGTAACAGTGGAAGAACAACTTATTATGACACTGAACATTCTGGGGGTCATAAATCTAAAAATTGCATTGTCAGATCTCATTTTATAAGATCAGGGAAGATAATTAGTAGATATTTTAACAAGGTATTATAAGCAATTATTTGCCTGCATGGACGGTACATGAGACAAGCCCCTAATGACATTCCCCAAGAGATCATTAACAACCCGCTATACTATCCTTATTTTAAGGTATATCTACACTTTAAGCACATTTAAATGTATAATCAATGTAAATAAATTTTAATTTAGATGTGTGATACACGTATTATAGGATTGCATTGGAATGATAGATGCGACTCATGTTGATGCTATGCTTCCGATTAATCTTGTTGCACGCTTTCGAGGCCGCAAAGGTGTTACACAGAATGTGCTTGCAGCTTGCACCCCAAACAAGCTATTCACATTTGTTCTAGCAGGTTGGGAGGGGTTTGCAAATGATTATAGGATTCTTCAGGATGCATTGTCTAGATCACAACCACATGGATTGAGAGTCTATGATGGTAATTAAATAAAGAATTAACTTATAACTTAAAATTTATTAAGTTTAATATTCAAACTTGACTTAACAATTTTCTTAATAAAATTATAGGCAAATACTATCTGTGTGATGTTGGGTACCCAACCATGCTAGATTTCATCTCTCCATACCGAGGTGTTCAATATCATTTGAAAGAACATTCGCGTTAAACACCAAAGAATAGAAGGAACTTATTCAATCTAAGACATTCTTTATTGAGGTCTAAGATTGAATCTATATTTGGCACATTGAAGAATAGATTTAAGATTTTGTGTGCTAAGCCGCATTATCCTTTTTCTATACAAGTAGATATCGTATTGGCATGCACGGTACTCTATAATTTCATTACAACTGTGGATCCAAGTGATGAACTACTCAACGATGAAGAATTTAATGAAGACATTGATGGTGAGGTGTCTTTTGAGAATGACACTAATTTAGTTGATTTTACTCAAAATCAAACCCAAAGTGAGCAAACTGAATCAAGAAATGAGTGGAAGACTCTTAGGGATGACATTGCTTGGGCGATGTGGGTGGACTACTGTGATATGTATAATCATGGTGTAACAACAGAGACTTGGTATTTATTTTGTTCTATTTATGCTCATATATGTACTTAATAATTCTATTTCTATTAATGTCGTTCTACTTTTAATTCATGTATTCATATTTTAGTTCTTTCTAACTTTATCTATTTAATTAGTGATGGCTAATAATACATTATTGAGTGGGAGATATAATCAAAAAGGCAAGAGGGTCGTTCCATCACCTTCCCCACCGCCTCAACCCTCTCAGTCTGTGCATTACGACGATGATGGGTATTTTCTATTTTAGCAGTCGTACTTTGTACAACCACCTCAAGCATACCCGAACATGCCATTCCATGATAGAGCTACTTTCCAATGCACCATAATCTGAGGTCATACCCGAACATGCTGAATTCTCCGATTTTGCCTCCATAATTTCACAGTCCTAATCTTAGTGGGGTGCAGCTTTCGCACACTAGTAGTAATGGATCAACTCCCGAATCAGGTTCTAAACAGGACCTCATAGAAGAAGGAGTAGAAACATCACCAAATCCAAAAAAAAGAAGAGGAAAAACACCACATCCAAAAAAATAAATGCTGAAACTAGTGGTTCTCAAGGGACCAAACATTTATTCTGGGACTCTTGTTATGATGATGAGCTTATTGCATTTCTTGCCGACTTGGTAAGAAAGAGTTACAAACCTGACAAAAGCTTTAAGAGAACCACTTTTCATATGACTTCTCAACACATTAATGAGAAGTTTAACATAATTTTTAAGTGGGATAATGTCATGCATCACATCAAAACTCTACGAACAAGATTTCGTGATATGGAAATTTGTCATAATCTTAATGATGCTAGATGGGATGATAGTATGAAGACTGTCATCATGGATCCTGAATGTTTGGATAGGTGGATTGAGGTAAATAAACCCTGGTTAAAGAATATATTTATTTTCCATTTCTTTTGCTTATATTCATTGAATTAATTAAAATATACTTTTTCAAGACAAGAGCTTTAAGAATGCTAAGATTAGACAATATATCAATAAACCCCTCAGGCATTATGATGATCTCGCCCTTATTATCGGTGATGATCAAGCTACAGAATAACTTGCTAGTGATGCTTAGAAATTGTTTAGCCGTAGTGAGACCATAAATCTTGAAGATGAGGCGAACTCACCAATGCATTCTCCCCAATCTGCTCAAGTACATATTTTAGATGATGAGGACACTCCTCCGCCTAAGGAAGCACCCAACACATCAAGTTCTAAGGCTAAGTCATCCTCCACCAAGGTAAATGCTCGTAAGACCAACCTAGATAGTGAGATCATGCTAAAAATGATGGATAAGATAGATGTATTTAGCATAAATATGAAGTGTATAAATATGCATTGGACCGAAAAGTTATCTACGGTCCTATATGCTCATTCACATGACTTTAGTATTGTCAAGTTAGATACATACTTCAGTCACCTCTTTATGAATGAGCATGAATTTAGACTATTTATGGGCATATCTTCGGATGGTCAGAAGGAGATGATTGAGTCATTTCTCAACAAAGAGGATTGAAGACATATAGATTATGGATATGCGTGGTAGTTTATGATTCTCACTTAAGCACATTTATGTTTGAAAACTTTTTTAATTATTTTGAAGACTAATATTGTTTGGCTTAGAGACACTACTCATTCTGAGATGATGTTTATCTTTTGTGGTTGTCGAACAGTATGACAATGACTAATATTATATTTATATTATAGTAAGTAGTTATTTGCTTCCATTTTGTAATATTACCTTTCATAGTGTGAATATTATGGTGTACTAACCTTTAAATTAAACTTGTGACTGTAGGATATTTGTAAGTCACCATACAATTTCCTAAGATGCAAGCAACCTGCAATGTGCACACATTGTATTGGATGACTATTGCTCTGGGTATTTTGTGTAGTAATTTTTCATGAAACGAGTTTACATTAGTGACTTTTTTACTTTTAGGCTATGATGATTGTCATAATATCTAAGATTAGTAAGCTGCAATATCTACTGATATTGTACTGGATGGCTAACAATAATGATATTAACCAAATTCTGAGCCCTTAGCCATAATAAGTAGACTGCTCCTGATTACTTGATGTTGTTGGTTGGTTCTTGATGTTGTTGTTGTGCATATGCTTTGTGACCATTACTATCTATTTGCGCTCAGTTTGGTGTGCATATGTTGTTTTTTTTGGATTTTTTTCTGCTCGGTTTTTTATGGGCACATGTTGTCTCTATATGTTGGTTGGCTCGTGGTGTTGTTGGCTGGTTGGTTGTTTGGTTGGTTGATATTGTTGGTTGCCTGGTTGTGAGCCTGGTTGTAAGCCTGAACAGGCACATGTTATTTCACTTGCTTGTTGGTTGGCACATGTTGTTGGTTGGCTGGTTGTGTTGTTTGCTAGTTGGTTGTGAGCCTGGTTGTGGGCACATGTTGCCTTTATATGTTGGTTGGCTGGTGGTGTTGTTGGCTGGTTAGATGGTTAGCTGGTTGATGTTGTTGGTTGGCCTAGTTGTGAGCCTGGTTGTGAACCTGGTTTTGTTTTGTACAGCCTCCTTTGTGTTTAGGTTTTCTAAGATGTTTGTGCTCAGTTTTGTGTTCGTGAGATTTGTGTTCAATCACTACTTTTTTGGCTTGTAAGTTTTCATGAAATGAGTCTACATTGGTGAATATTTACTTTTAGGTTATGATGATTGTCAAAATTTTTGAGATTAGCCACCTGCAATATCATTTGATATTTGCACCGGAGGCTAACAATGATGATATTGACCTAGTTCTGAGCCCTCATCCATAATTAGTAACCATCTGCTGATTACTTGATGTTGTTGGTTGGTACTTAATATTGTTGGTGTGAACATGTTGGTTATATATGTTGGTTGGCTGGTATTGTGTGCTCGACTTTTTGTGTGCACATGTTTGTTCTATATGTCGTTTTTAGGTACTTTGTGCTCGGATATTGTGTGCATATGTTGGTTCTATATGTTGGTTGGCAAGCTCTCTATGGCTATGGTGCCTGCTATTAAGATGGAAAAGTCCCCTACAAGGACTTGCAATTGTTGGCCAAAGTGGTGTTATTGCTGCTGATGTTCTAAAAGCAAGAAGAAGAAGTCTACAAAGAATAAGCAAGGAAAGAAAAAGAATTTCTTTAGTAAGAGAGGAGATGACACACCACCTGTTTTTCCTTTGGAGGGCATTGAAGAGGGTTTTGAAGGTATGCATACTTTCAAGTGTTAAGTAATTAGCGCATGGTCCATTTCATGCCATTTAACTTGATTTGAATATTTATTAGGTATTGAGAGACAGAAGGCCTTTATGCCTGAGCAAAAATTAGAAAAGAAATGTTCTAGCAGGTTGGATCTATGGTTCAATTACAGAAGATATTTTGATAGGTTTTAAAATGCACTGCCATGGATAGCGATCAATCTATTGTATTCCTCCAAGGTCGGCTTTCAAAGGTTCTGCTCCCCTTAATCTTTCGGATTATATCCATCAAGTTCTTCGATGGGCTCTGGGTTCAGTTGAAATTTTATTGTCTCGTCATTGTCCAGTATGGTATGGTTATGGTGGTGGCTTGAAATGGCTAGAAAAGTTTTTAGGTAAAAATTCTGATCTTTATCCTCTGACATCTATTCCTCTTCTGGCATACTGTACGTTGCCTGCTGTTTGCTTGCTTACCGAAAAGTTCTTAACTCTAGAGGTATCTATTTATTCATTGCTGACCCATTTAGTGAATGGCTCACATTCTTTAGATGTTGTGTTAATGTAGGCTGTCTAAAAATCAGAATAGATAGCTGATCCCCATCTATACACCGATGATGGAAGTTACAATCTGACGACTTCCAGAAGGCTACAATTTGAAGACTTTCACGTAGATCGCTGAAGGTTACAATTTGACGACCTTCACGACAACTGATAAAAGCTCTAATCAACAGTCTTCACAATCAACATCAGGAGTTACAATCTGACGACTCTCACATATCGAAGAGCCAAAGCAAAGATTACAAAATGATGATCTTTGCAATGCTTCGACAGAAAGAGACTACAAATCGACGGTCTCTTCAAATCAAGACGCGGAAGTCCTCCCCGCGTACTAGTATCAAGACGTACCGCGTCACAGCCGCTAACATAGTGCAAGTGAAGCTCACATTCAGCTCCAAATGCTGCAAACGCAGCTCAGATCCAGCTGCCAACGCAGTTCATGTTTGGTCGCAAACGCAGATTTCGAAAGCTGCCAACGCAGCTTCCATCTGCTGTCGAACGCAGCTTCCAAGCTGCCAAACGCAGCTTCCATCCGCTGCTAAATGCAGCTCCAAGCTGCCAAACGCAGCTTCTAGACGCTGCGTTCAAGCTTCCAGACACTGCGTTTGAATGCAGAATTCACGCCAGAACGCGGATTTTGCATTTGACTCGTTCAAACACGAGCTGAACAGTTTCAAAACCATTTCCCACGATCTGAGGGGATCATAACTCTACTCAGGAGTGATTTAAGGGGCGGTTACATCTCATTAGCCCCACTTAGGAGTGAATTAAGGGGGACGGTTATACCCCTTAATCCCCTATAAATAACTAAGAAATCATCTTAGTTCGGAGGCTGGATCTTTGGGGCTGGCTTTTGGATCCTTCTCCTTGGCAGCAAAGAAGAGATCTTTGACTTGTCTAACCAATTACAGTTAAGATCAATAAACTCATCAAGAGTTCTAAAACTTGCCACGCAAGTTCTCCACAACGTCAAATCGTGAGGAGAAGACCACGTTCCAGTGAATCAAGACGTTTGGATCGTCAACGGAGAGCAAACTCGACGCGAGCATTCGAGGGAGGCACTCCATCGCCACCGTGAAGAATCCAGAATTAAACAAAGGGGAGAATCCAGATCATTCTCCTCTCTTTTGTAATCAGGAAATCCAAATTGTAATTGAGATCAAAGGAATACAATCAATTTTCTTTCATTTCTTTCATTACAAATTTTTCCACAAACAGCTAATTTTGACCTTTTTATGCTCAATGCAGCTTACCAATGTATTCCTTATAAGGCACCCTTCTCTTCATTAGCATATAGCGACGACATCAACATACTAGCCGCTGGAACAAACAACGGACGTGTAGTATTTCATGATGTTCGGGGAAAACCTCAACCTTTTACTGTTCTTCATGCATATGTTAGTTCTGATGTATAGTATCTATTGAAAATACTTCAGTATGAAGATTATTTTACCACTAAAATTACATGTATTGTCCTATACTTCTACCTATGTCCTTTATACACTTGACCTGGTGATATAAATTCTTTCTTGTCTTGTCTGTCGTGTTAATACTATCGTGTTATTTTATGTTTTTTGTCAATTAACACTAATTTATCTGCATTTTATCAGGCTGTTACAAGTTTGTGTTGGCAGAGGTCAACGCCATAAATTTGTACATAGTGGTGACTATAAACACTTTTTCCTACTAACTTCAAAACCAACCAAACACAAGAAAAGTGGGAAATGTTAAATAATACAAAAGTTTTTCTTTTTTTTTCCCATGCGAACCAAACACAAGAAAAATAAATACATTGGTTTCCCACCATTTTTTGTGTGCGAACCAAACCAAAACAATCTATTTCTTGAAAAAGTTTGGAAAACTCAAAACTTGAGTTTTTTACATGGAATTGTATTTCCTATATATAGGAAACGAACCAAACAGCCCCTTAGGTTAAAAATCATTTTTCCTTATTATAATATAAAAGTAATTGCCATTTACACAACAAATTAACTATAACAACATGTGATTGTGTTGTTAATAAAGTTTAAGCGTGTAAGATGCAAAGTTAATATTAAAAATTAAAAGGAGCTACTTCATTTCTAGCGTGGATGGTAAAGTAAATGTGTCGCAGATTTGCTACATCACTTATGCATTCGAAGCTTGAGTTACTCACTGTTGGATATAAATAACATAAAATTAAGTTATAGCATGCAAAAATCTAAAAATAAAAGAATCAGAAATTCTGGTCTTATCGGGAGTAGTCATGTAAACACTGTCCTAGAAGATAAATGACCTGCCTATCACCCTAGCACAGATGATTCCCTCTCCTCTAGCAGTAAAACCCACGGAATAGGCTGGCCTCTGTACTCAGGCGAGAGAACAGAGCTTCAGCTCAGATGAAGAAGGTTGCCCAAAAAATAATACCAAAATATGAACGAAAATCACTTTTGAAAACAGAGGAGAGATGAGAAAGAAGTGTAACTTGTTGTGTGATTTTCCGAGAATGAGAAGGGCTACTTATATAGGGGTTTTAGGGAGCCATTACAAAATCCAACAATCAACTCGATAATGTTCACCATAATGTCGACCGCTACACAATAAACCTGTAGCCGTTACACATGTGAAAAACATGCAAATAAAGCCAGAGAAAATAAAAAACGTACGTGGCGTGGCAAGCGCGCGGCGTGACGAGGCGTGGCGTGCGCGTGCGCATGTGTGATATGCAAAGCCCAAACGATATAAAACCCAAAACACTATTCAAAGCCTAATAAGAGGAGAACCATTATAAACCACCAACTATTCATTTTATTTTCTAATGTGAGACTATTCACAAAGGCAAAGTTGTCTTTTTCTCAAAAACATAGCCAACAGTCCCTCCCAAAAGGCAATATTTAACTGAAAACATAAAAATTAATAAATAAATCAATAAATCACAAAACAAATATAAGTTGCGCAATCTTTCATATCGGGAATTTGGGAGGGGTAGCTTTCGGTTTTGAACCTTTTCTTAGTGAGTTCATCGCCACCTAAGGGACATAATGGACTAGGCCTTGAATTAGGCCCCTTTAACCAGGTATTGATGAAAACACACACAATACGTAGGTAAGTTCTCTAAGGGTACTACAGTTGGATATCATACCCTCCGTCATACACGTGTTAGACTTATTAAGAGTAAAGCTCAGCCTAACTAGCTGTATCATAAGAGCATCGTCACCATAGAGAAGGGGTAGTAGCAGATGCTACATAATGCTATATGAATAGATCTAAGTTGATGCTCCATACGAGTGTTACTGGTCCAGCTTATTTCTACCACATTGAACCTATATTGGGACGAAATCTCCAAATAAAGGTTAGGTTATGACTACCAGTGACCTCACTTATGGGCTTAACCCCATCTCCCTTGATGAATCCAAAACCACGCTCCTGAATAAACCCTTAGTCAAAGGGTCAGCAAGATTCTTCTCAGACTTTACAAAGTCTAAGATCATAACTTTACCTAGTAGGCGTTGTACAGATTTATATCTTATTTGAATATGTCTGTTAAGTTTTTTATTAACATGCACTTGCTTTAGAATCTCTATGGTAAATCTAGAATCAGAGTGAATGGAAATTAGAGGAGAGGGTTTAGGGACCAAAGAAAGTTTAGAGAGTAGATCTTTTAACCATTTTGCTTCTATGGAAGTGGTATCAAGAGTAATTAATTTAGATTCCATGGTGCTCCTGATAATTACTGTTTGCTTACAAGATTTCCAAGATACAGTAGCATCACCAAAAAGGAATACATATCCAGATGTGAACTTTACACTATTAGAATCCGTGACCCAGTTAGCGTCACTATACCTTCTATAGTATCAGGGTACCTAGTATAAGTCAAGCAATAATTAACTGTATCTTTTAAGTATTTGAATACTCTTTTTAAGGCAATCCAGTGATTTTTGCTAGGGTTACTGGTATACCGGCTCAGTATCCCTACAACATAAGTTATATCGGGTCTGGTCCGGTTGGATATGTATATGAGAGATCCAATCAGCTGAGAATACTTTAGCTGGGAGACATGTTCACCTTCATTCTTCTTCAAAGATAAAGAAGAATCATAAGGTGTGGAGACAGGTTTAGAGTCATGAAAATTGAATTTTATTAGCATTTTCTCAATACTATGAGAAAGACTTAAGGGTATTCCTCTAGTGTCTCTAGTGATTTTTATTTCAAGTATCATGTTAGCAAGACCTAAGTCTTTCATGTCAAAGTTCTTAAAAAGATAATCCTTAACCTTTGAAATTAATTCAAGAGTTGTTCCAAAGAGAAGGATATCATCAACATAGAGACAGAGGATGACATAGTTATTGTTTATCACTTTTTAATAAACACACTTATCATGTTCATTCATAGTGAAGCCATATTGTGTAATGAATCTGTCAAATTTCTAGTGTCATTATTTAAGAGATTGTTTAAGACCATACAAAGATTTAACAAGTTTGCAGACTTTGTTTTCCTAACCCTTGGTAGTGAAGCCTTTAGGTTGGTGCATATAGATTCTTCATCTAAATCAACATTCAGGAAAACAGTCTTGACATCCATATGATGTATGATCAGTTTATGAATAGCAGCAAAGGCTAATAATACTCGGATAATTGAGATTCGGGCTACAGAAGAATAGGTATCGAAGTAATCAATGACCTTTTGCTGGGTATAGTCTTTAGCTACTAATCTACCTTTATATTTATCAATGGAACCACCAGCTCTAAATTTCTTCTTAAATATCCACATATAACCAATAAGTTTACAACCTGGAGGTAAGGTGGTGAGTATCCAAGTATGGTTTTCCATGATAGATTTAATCTCATTATCAATGGCTTCTTTCCAGAAAGGAGATTCAGGTGAATCCATTGCTTCTTTGAATGAGCATGGATCACCTTCAATAAGAAAGGTAAAGAAGTCTTCTCCAAAGTCCTTTTGAATTCTACCTCTTTTACTTCTTCTAGGTTTAATATCAAGAGTCTGAGAAGAACTAGAAGATGGTAGATTAGAAGAAAGAGATGAACTAGGATTTTTTAAGATTTTGGACTTGAAAGGAAAGATGTTTTCAAAATAAACTGCATATCTTGCTTCAATGATAGTATTGTTAGATATATCACTGATTCTAGAGTTAATGACTAGAAATCTGTTAACATTGCTATATAGTACATATCCAATAAAAGCAACATCTACAGTCTTAGAACTAATTTTTCTCTTCTTAGTTTCAGGAATAGCTACCTTAGCCAAGCAACCCCAAACCCGAAAGAAGTTCAGATAAGGATTTCTCCTCTTTTAATATTCATAAGGAGTTATATCAGAAGATTTGTGGGGAATCCTATTAAGAATGAAGCAGGCAGAAAGAAGAGCTTCACCCCAGAGATTTTCAGGTGCTCCTGAACTGAGTAATATATAGTTCACCATGTCCATTAGGATTCTGTTCTTTTGCTTAGCTACCCCGTTAGACCGTGGTGTATAGGAAGTATTACCTCATGAATAATATCGTGTTCTTGACAATATTCAGTCATATCATTTAAGGAATACTCTCTCCACGATCAGATCTTAGAATCTTTATCTTTCTCTCAAGTTGGTTCTCAGATTCAGCTTTATACACCTTAATGTTGAGTCCTTTTGTTTTGATGATGATTAACAAACAAGTTACAACTAATGTTGTTTATCTAGTATTTGTGTTTTGTATTTATTATAGGCAAATAATATATTGGAGGATGGATGGAACTGAGCTTCAATGATCATATCCAATGAAGGTTGGCGGAATTGTGGTATGAAGCCTTACAATTCAAGTTGAAGATCCAAGTTTAAGCTTCATCCATAAAGTATACCAAGTTGAGATACATCGAAGATCAAGATAGCTTGGGTAATTTAGTTTAGGTTTATACTTATGTGTAGATACTTTAAGCTCATATATTCACACACACGTATTTGGTTTATATATATATAGTCATATATATATATATATATATATATATATATATATACACACACACACACACACACACACAAGTTTTGGTTTTTTGATTTTTAAATTTAAATATGAAACAAATACATATTTATATATATACATGTTTATTTTCATATGGTTAAGTTGTTTTGGTGTAGTTATGTAGATATGAAACAGATATATATTCATATACACATTCATGTGTTTCATATCCTATTATATTTGGAAAAATATTATGTTTTTGGTTTATAGACTTAACAACTATATTTTATACATTTTACAAAGTCTATAAAGCCATACAAGAAGTTTCAAAATATGGTTTAGCTAAAATATCAAAAATATGTGTTTTGTATTTTCATGTTTGGACTATTTTGAAAAACGATGAGTTTTCACAAATAGGGAATGCTTTTTAAAAACCAGTTTTTGTAACATGTTCATTTTCATGTTTACTTTTTCAAAGTTTTACATTTTTTCTAATTTTATTTGTTGTTTTTAAAAGAGGTTTAAAAACCAAATTTACTGTTTCAAATAGGCTAATAACCTGTTATCAGTCGACTGCTCAGTTGACTGATGACATCAGTCGACTGATGTATCGACTGAAGAAATCATCTGGAATAACAAAAAGTTTCTGTTTTATTTTGGTCGACTGACTAGCCGACTGATGAGGTCATCAGTCAACCGACGAGCTGAATGTTGACTCTAACAGTCAGCTCATCATTCAACTGATCAGTCGACCGATGGCCCAACGACTAGTTTTTTCTAGCTTTTTTATTTTTATCTTTTTACTGGGTTTTGTTGGTTTCTTCTTGGCTTTGGGGTTTCCTATAAATACCTCCACATTTCTCAGTTCATTGAACAAGAAGAAAAAAGTTTTAAAAGAGTTTTACAAGTTTGTTTAAGGGTTTAAGTTTTTGTTTAAGTGTGTTTAAAAGTTTGGTTTGTGAAGAAACTTTCACAAGAGCTTGAGGAGATCATCCATTGGTGTTTGAGCATTCAACTCTTCTCCCTCTCTCTTGTTATCATAGAGAAGTGTTATGGTAATTTACCATCCAAAGATAGAGACGTCGGAAGAATGTCTGCATATGTCCAAGAGAGCTATGGTCCAAACCAACTTAGAGGCTCAAAAGCCCAGCCAAGGTCAAGTCTCTCAACCAGATGAGCATACAAGTCATATTTTGATCAAGGGTCATCATGACCGACTCGAAGTGCGGGATCAGTCGCCCCCTCACAATTAAGACGACTCCTCAATAGACGACTCGACCATACACCTGACCCAATGCTCACTCGACTACCGGGTCACCAAATCATAATGATGGCTCGCAGATCAACCCACCTCGACTATAGGGATAAGAGCTGACCAAGTTCACTTCAGATGTTAATCGACACAACAATATTGATTAGTCCCATCAAGATCTCTATTCTGACAAACCTCGTGCCTAAGCTACTTTTTTTACTTACAAGTCATTTCCTAGAAGATTGTCATGATGCTTTCTTGTGCACGAATGATTTCTCCTCCAATCGCCAGCCGCCACCTGGAGAGAAAAGGACGACCAAGTAGCTAACCTATCCTACGCTCTACCTCTTCTATCAAATCTAGGATACTAAGAAGCCATTTCACTCTTGTACTTTAGTGACCTCCCTTCCAATCGCTAGCCGACATCTGGAAGGAGAAGAATGACTCAGCAGCTCGACTGCTCACCCCTCAGCCGCCTCCTATGCATAGTCAAAGCCAAGGGTCAACCTCTCAGAGGCAAGAGACTATAAAAGGAGGGATAAAAGGTAAAGAGAGGGGTAAGTGATAAGGGCTTGGCTACTTCTTCTTCATAAAAACAAGGAACCTATCTTAGTTAAAAAAACTAGAAAACTCTCAAAAGAGTACGCTCCAAGGACCTCAATGGCCCAAGGACCTTCCCCTAAACCCCACTCAAGCTCCACAGCTGACTTGACCATCGGAGGTACCACGGAAAAACTAGCCTTGTACTCCTGCGATTCTTGCATGTGTAGGTTATCAGCCCACCCCGCATGCTCAGAATCAGGCATAAAGTCGGAGGAGGAGTTGGCCCCAATATTCATCCTTTCCCTTCTCCTCACCGTCGTTAGGATCGGAACTGCATCCTACGATGGACAACCCCCATCGGCTGTTTGTTCACGAACATCAATAAGAAGTTTTCCTAAACTCTATTTCTAGCTATTTATTGTTTTGTTCTTCCATAAGCTAGATTTAAATTGAGTTTAGTTTTATATTGTTTTATCAAATCTCATTGTTACACACACCCACTTGAGCTTTTAGTATTTTCATACATAGTATAATTTGGGGTGTAAGAGATTGTAACCTTGAGTTGTGCTTAATGGAGTTCTCTCATTGTTTAGAGAACAACCATTTGTTATGAGCTATTATTGTGAGATTCACTTTGTAATATACTAGTACACCAAGAGGAATATGTGATGAGAGACGGGATCATCCCAAGAGGAGTGGGATAGGTGGTAATGCCTAGAGAGAGGTTGTAATTCCTAACACTTGAGGGAGACACGTGCTAGAGACCAACACTTGAGGTAGTAGTTAGTATATTTATATTGTGAGTGATTGTAAAGTTTTTAGTAAACTAGAAAACCGAGTGTGAGGTGTAAACGTTATTCAGGTGAGCGTAGAAAAGCCGGTTGTGATAGTGGAGATCTCATCGAGGTGATGAGCGGAGATGTAGGTCGTGGGAACCTAACTCCGTGAACATATCGTTTGTTTGTGATTGCATTGACGCACTTTTACATTCGTGTTTATTATTCATATTGCCTTTGTCAATTGCTCATTGTTTATTTTTCCTACTATCTAGTTTAGTTTGTTCACCATTGTGTTAACTTGTATATCCTTGCACATATATTGTTCATATATCATTTTCTAGAATATATTTGTTAATTAGTTTTTAATTTGGTATAAATCAGATTATATTAGCATAAACCTTATTCACCCCCTCTAGAGTTCTTTCTTAGTGGCATTAGGGTGCTTTCAACTGGTATCAGAGCTTGATGCTTTTTGATTTAAGGTTTAATCTCTTTGAGTTAAAGATCCAAGTTATCTTTTTGTGATAATGTAGTTTTGAGATTTATTGTTATCTTGCTTGCCTACATATAAATATTAGGGACATGCATTGTGCATCTTGTTTAGGCTATAATCCTAATATTGCTCCTAAAATAGATAATTTCCCCTATGACCAATGATGTTCTAGATTTAATATATTTGTTAGATCTAGACATTTTGATTTGTGGGATATTATAGATGAAGCTTATATTGTACCCACTACAAAGAAATTCAAGTGGAATAAAAATGATCATAAGATGTTTACAATAAATAAGCTATTGTTAAAAATTTTACGTAACGTTTTTGATTCATCTTTTTCTAACAAGCTTGATTCATTTGATAGTGCTTACAAATTGTGGAAATTTATAGAAGCAAATCAAGAGAACTTGGAGGCAATCCGACAAGCTTTGGAGGCTTCTTCTTCAAGTTCAGGTGGAGCCTCATCGTGTACATGGCCACTAGGCGATAGCTCTAGTGTGGTAAGAGAGTTTGAATCTAATAATGATTTATCTAGTGATAAACTTGCTTGTACATCAGAAAAACTATTGCATGCCTACAACAAATTGCATCATATCTTTTTAGAGTTAAAAAGCAAGAATGAAGGTTTAAAATCATATCATGAGAAGTTAGCTTCCAAATTTGATATCATTACTCAAGAAAATGATGCTCTTAAAGAAAATAATGATATACTAAATTTGGAAAATAATAATTTAAAATTGGATATTGCTAACTTAACTCATGACAAAAATAATGCCATGTTAGAAGTAGAGAATATAAAAAATAATACTGCTTCTTTTATAAATGACTATATATATTCCACTTCTAATAAAAATGCATATGTGCCTAATAATGAAGATTTGAATCTTATGAATAAATGCATTTCACCTTTAGATTCAACTTTAAAAACATGCATTGTTAATAACAAGAAACTTATGAACTTATGTGCAAAGTCTCATGCTAACTCTTCAAAACCAAGCACTCACTATGCACATATGTATAGAAAAATTTACAAGTATTTAATTTGCGGTCGTAAAAGCCATTTAGTTAAATTTTACTATGATGTACTAAATCCCAAAAATACTAATATTAGTGCCCCTTGTGTATCCCACTAAGTTTCTTCATCATCACATTTTGCACATACACATGCACATATTCATCATGTTCATCATAAGCATGCTCATGTGTTTAAATGTGATTATTGTGATCGTTTTGGCCATTTGGCAAAGTTTTGCTTCGATTTGAAAAGAAAATCTAGTTTGTCAAATATTTTCTAGTAGACCATATGTTTTTAAGTGTGATGTTTGTGGTATGTTTGGACATCTTGCTAAATTTTGTTTTGATTTACAAAAAACTCTAAATTTACAATTTGCTCCAAAAAGACCACATTTGTTTAATAATGTTTCACATTTGTAAAATAATTTTAAAAGATCATCCATGTTTGCAAATATTTCCCGTGCACGAGTTAGTGGTCCACAAAAATAAATGGATCACTTTCATTGCACATATTGTAATCGAAAGGGTCATTTTGTAAGATTATTGTTATGACCATATTAGTACAGCACATGCGCACAAGAGGGTTCATAACCCTAGGGCTTTGAGCTTTCATATTAGGGGTCATGTCCCTAGACTCTTAGGTACCAAGAGTAATTGGGTACCATAATTTGTTTGATCTTTAAGAATAAATTTTTTTATTTTTTTTGGTTTCATGTTCTTAAAGATGATTTTTTAGTTTTTCAAATCCATAGTTCATGATTCTTGTATGTTTTGAAATCTTAATTTGAACTATGAAGAGTTTGTTTTGGTATGCACTTTTGGATTCATTATAAATCACTTATATGATGACATATATTTGTTTGTGCTTATAGATCATCTATTCGTACTTTATAATGTATTCCTTATATGGTTTGATTAAAAATTTTAAAGAAAGTTTGCTTTCTTGATCAAACATTTTTTTGTATATACTTTGTTTTAATGAGAGGATTGTATTTATATAACCCCCAGGATTTATTGAGTGTTTATTTTCCAAATCATGTTTACCGGGTATTAAAATATTTATATGGGTTGAAACAAGCTTAAAAGCTTAATTTGGTTGCCTCTCTTACTTTTTGTCGTATATGAAAAAAATTTGATATTGGTTTGGTTTCATATGACTTAAATTTTGATTTATGATTTCATATGAGTGATTTGTTTTCATTTGAATTTTTTTTCACGATTCTCATGTTTTCTTTCTTTTGATTTCATAAATCTTTTTGTACGTAGTTTTTACATTGAGACACACTCTTTCATAATGATATATCAATGTGTGTTCTCATAGTCTTTTTATATGTTGGTGTTTTAAACTCTTGTGACACCTTATTTTCATGATACATATATATGTGTTTACTTGGTCTATCTTTGTATGTGAGTTATGATTAGCATATTTTACATTTATGCTTGCTCACATGTTTACCATGATCTTTATTGCATATACTCCATATGATATTTTGATAGGAGGAGCAATCCCTATATTTATTTTATACTCACCGTGTTTATTTGTAGGGGGAGATTTCACTCTCTTCATTCTTTTGTTTTCCCCTTTTTTGATGTTGTCAAAGGGGGAGAAATATTATGAATATATCTTGTTTTAGTTATATGCATGATAATTCTAATTTACATATTAATTTTCTTTCATGCATATATCTCTTTTTGTAAATTGTTTATCATCATCAAAAAGGGGGAGATTGTTGGGTCCTTTTGTTTTGATGATGATTAACAAACAAGTTACAACTAGTGTTGTTTGTCTAGTTTTTGTATTTTATATTTATTCTAGGCAAATAATATGTTAGAGGATGGATGGAACCGAGATTCAACGATCATATCCAATGAAGGTTGACGGAATTATGATATGAAGCCTTGCAATTCAAGTTGAAGATCCAAGTTTAAGCTTCATCCTCAAAGTATACCAAGTTGAGCTACATCGAAGATCAAGATAGCTTGGGTAATTTAGTTTAGGTTTATACTTGTGTGTAGATACTTTAAGCTTATATATTCACACACACGTATTTTGTTTTTATTTTTTTATCTTTTATTATATATATATATATATATATATATATATATATATATATACACACAAGTTTTGGTTTTTTGATTTTTAAGTTTAAATACGAAACAAATACATATTTATATATATACATGTTTGTTTAAATATGATTAAGTTGTTTTGGTGTAGCTATGTAGATATGAAACAAATATATATTCATATGTTTCATATTCTATTGTATTTGGAAAAATATTGTGTTTTTGGTTTATAGACTTAACAACTATAGTTTATACTTTTTACCAAGTCTATAAATCCATACAAGAAGTTTCAAAACATGGTTTAGCTAATAAAATGTCAAAAACATGTGTTTTGTATTTTCATGTTTTGGACTATTTTGAAAAACGATGAGCTTTCACAAAAGGGAAATGATTTTCAAAAACCAGTATTTGTAACATGTTTATTTTTATGTTTACAATCATTTCTCAAAGTTTTATATTTTTTTGATTTTATTTGCTATTTTTAAAAGAGGTTTAAAAATCAGATTTAGTGTTTCAAACAGGCTGGTAACCTTATAAGTCGACTGGTCAGTCGACTGATGACATCAGCCGACTAATGTGTCGACAGAAGAAATCGCCTGGAATAACAAAAAGTTTATGTTTTCTTTTAGTCAACTGATGAGGTCATCAGTCGACCGATCAAGTCATCAGTTGACCGACGAGTTGGATGCTGACTCTAACGGTCAGCTCATCAGTTGACTGATCAGTCGACCGATGGCCCAAAGGCTAGTTTTTTTCAGCTTGTCTGTTTTTTTTCTTTTTGCTGGGTTTTGTTAGTTTCTCTTGGTTTTGGGGTTTCCTAGAAATACCCACACATTCCTCAGTTCATTGAACAAGAAGAAAAAAGTTTTAAAAGAGTTTTACAAGTTTGTTTAAGGGTTTAAGTTTTTGTTTAAGTGTGTTTAAAAGTTTGGTTTGTGAAGAAACTTTCACAAGAGCTTGAGGAGATCATTCATTGGTGTTTGAGTATTCAACTCTTCTCCCTCTCTCTTGTTATCATAGAGAAGTTTTTCTAAACTCTATTTCTAGCTATTTATTGTTTTGTTCATAATTTCCATAAGCTAGATTTAAATTGAGTTTAGTTTGATTTTGTTTTATCAAATCTCATTGTTACACACACCCACTTGAGCTTTTAGTATTTTCATACATAGTATAATATGGGGTGTAAGAGATTGTAACCTTGAGTTGTGCTTAATTGAGTTCTCCCTTTGTTTACAGAACAACCATTTGTTGTGAGCTATTATTATGAGGTGCACTTTGTAATATACTAGTACACCAAGAGGAGTGTGTGGTGAGAGACGGGGTCATTCCAAGAGGAGTGAGGTAGATGGTAATCCTAGAGAGGTTATAATTCCTAACACTTAAGGGAGACACGGGCTAAAGACCAACATTTGAGGTAGTAGTTAGTGTGTTTACATTTTGAGTGATTGTAAAGTTTTTAGTGAACTAGAAAACCGAATATGAGGTGTAAAAGTTATTCGGGTGAGCGTAGAAAACCTGGTTGTGATAGTGTAGATCTCCTCGAGGTGAGGAGCGGAGACGTAGGTCGTGGGGACCGAGTTCCGTGAATATATCGTTTGTTTGTGATTGTATTGGCGCACTTTTACATTTGTGCTTATTATTCATATTGCCTTTGTCAATTGCTCATTGTTTATTTTACCCACTATCTAGTTTAGTTTGTTCACCCTTGTGTTAACTTGTATATCCTTGCACATATATTGTTCATATCTCATTTTCTAGGATATATTTGTTAATTAGTTTTAAATTTGGCATAAATCAGATTAGATTAGCATAAACCCATTCACCCCCCTCTAGGGTTCTTTCCTAGTGGCATTAGGGTGCTTTCAACACTTAAACCTATCTAACACCTCATCTTTAGTTTTGATAAGATAGGTATAAAAATATATGGAGTGATCATCTATAAATATCATAAAATATATCCTACCCTCTCGGGGGGGAACTCGGTTCGAGTCACACACATCACTATGAATTAATTCGAGGGGTTCGGAGTTTCTAATTATAGACTTGAATGGTTTTTTAGTGTGTTTTCCTTGAACACAAATCTCATACTTAGATGAGGAATCATGAGAAGATTTAGGAATAAGATTCAATTTAATCATTCTCTGCAAGGTTTAAAAATTGACATGTTCAAATCGTTCATGCCAAACATCACAAGACTCAACAATTTGTGCAACAGGCAAGACGTGGTGTGCGCGTGTGTGTGCATGTGTGATATGCAAATCCCAAACAATAAAAAACCTAAAACACTATTCAAAGCCCAATAAGAGGAGAACCATTATAAACCACCAACTATTCATTTTATTTTCCAATGTTGGACTATTCACAAAGGTAAAATTGGCTTTTTCTCAACAACATAGCCAACACTCACAACATAGCAGGAACTGTTCTTTAATTGAGCATAACAGTGTAATTTACAGCTGATGCTGGAATATGTGTATGCTATGTGTAACTCTTTATAATTTTGCATATATAGAGGGAGCTTCAAATGATTTTTGAGGGTTAATGCCACAAAAAACCAAATTTGGTTTTCTACAGGCAACATACCCGCCCGCCTAATCTTCGGGATTTTTTTCTCTCAAGAATATTTTAGTTATTTAAAAGTTAAATGAAAAGAGTAGAGTAAAAAAAGTTTAATTTCAGGAGAATTTTGTGGACACTCCAAAATTTATGAGGATTATGTGAAAAATATCTTTTTTTATTTTTATTTTTATTTTTGTTATTTGTTTTTTTGTTTGGTTTATTTAGAGGAGAGGGACCCTGTAAATGATACTTATTCATTAATATAAATTGGTCCATCTATCTCTTGAGCCTTTTTTAGCCTTCATATGTCCCTGTAAACTATTGAGATTATTTTTTGTTTGTCCCATGAATTATTCTGAGACTCATCTTACAGATTGAGTTACCACTTTTCATCATAAACCCTTCTAAAACACTAAAAAGTAATAAACATAAAATGGTAACTAGTGCTGAATTTGATAATTCAAGGGTTGAGCAGGGACAAATTAAATAGTTTAGAGGACAATGCGAGACCAAAAATAGCTCAAGGAATGGACTACAAATAATTCAGAAGATAAAATTGGAGAAATGTATAGTCTAGGGATAAATAGGGTTAGAGTGGAAAAAAAGTTATGTATACAAGAAAATATGAGTACCGTATCCATCTCTGTTTGGATGTAAATATGGTTACAAAAATTTATATTCGATAAGATATGGTAATGAATATGGTTATGTAGTAAAATATATGAATATATGTTGGTCATATAGTTACAACATTTTTAATCCTTAGATTAATGGATTTGAGTCTAATTTTGATGATCAAGAGATCCAAATTCATATATAGATATATAGATGGATGGCATATTCCCCTCTACTCATTGAAATCAGGACCCACATTCATATAGGTTGGGGAGTGGTTAGGAATTAGAATAAGTGGATGAGAATATGATACCTCACTAACAAGCACAAAATTTGTGTTTATTACCAAGCATATCCATTTTTCTCATTTATATATATATATATATATATATATATATATATATATATATATATACATAGAT
>BQKN01064349.1:157441-207883 GCA_022839385.1 Asparagus kiusianus | reverse complement strand
CATCAAAGGGGTTTATATAGGCGAACATGACAGGCTGGCGACAGCCTATCGCCAGCCACGCGAGCGTCCAAGCTCGACACGAGGGTCGGAGGGTCTGGACGCGATCGTCGGAGCGCCAAACGCGGAGGTCGGCATCGCCCAAACGCGAGCGTCGGGGGGCGCTCGCACGCGGCGCTCGAGCTTGCCTGTGCTACCGAGGCTCGCCTGAACCTCGTCTGCAGCTTCGCTTGCGTCATCATTGAGCTCGTTGGAGCTCCTCGTCGGCGGAGGTTGGTATCCACCCCCAAACTAACAATCTCCCACTTGGAGACCAAACCGACGTCAACAGGTTATCTCATCAAGCTCCTCTCCTGTGTGGCTTCGCCCTCATCATCTATGCATGAAGGCCAACTGAAGTTGCGCACAACTCCATTTTCTAAACAGTCACCGTCTTTGTTAACATGTCTGCTGGATTCTTACTTCCTAGAATCTTTTCCAGTTTTAGCACGTCATCTTCCAACAGGGATCTGATAAAGTGGTACCGAAGCGCAATATGCTTCGTTCTAGAATGAAATGCTGAGTTCTTCGCCAAGTGTATCGCACTCTGGCTATCACTGTGCAAAACATTCTTCTCCTGTTTGAATCTCAGCTCTGTCAACAAACCCTGAAGCTATATCATCTCTTTACTGGCTTCAGTCACTGTAACATACTCAACTTCTGTAGTGGATAGGGTAACGATCTTTTATACCTGTGACGTCCAACTAACAGCTGTAGTTCCGACGGTGAATACATAGCCGGTGGTGCTTCTTCGGTGATCGACTTCACCATCGAAGTCTGCATCTACGTTGCCTTGCACTTCCACTTCTCCCTTACCAAAGTGCAAACACTTCTGTGTGGTGCCTCGTAGGTATCTCAGAATCTACTTGACCGCTTCCCAATGAGCTTTTCCTGGATTCAACATAAACCGGCTGACCACTCCCACTGCATAGCCAATGTCTAGTCTCGTACAGACCATTGCGTACATCAAACTTCCGATAGCTGAGGCGTAAGGAACTTGAGCCATACTCTCTTTCTCTTCTTCTGACTGAGGAGACTGATCCTTCGATAGACGAAAATGGCTGGCCAAGGGTGTGCTCACAGGCTTGGCGTCGCCCATGTTGAATCTCTGCAAAACACGCTTGATGTACTCCGCCTGAGACAACCGTAAGAACCCTTTCTTCTTGTCTCTCGTGATTTGCATTCCAAGGATCTTCTTTGCTGGACCCAAGTCCTTCATGTCAAACTCCTTTAACAGCTGCTGCTTCAAACTCCTGATATCCTCCATATCTGCTCCTGCAACCAACATATCATCAACATACAGTAGTAGGATGATATAGCTGGACTGATATCTTTTGAAGTAGCAACAGTGGTCGGCGTTGCACTTCTGGAAACCTTCCTTGTGCATGAAGCCGTCAAACTTTTTGTACCACTGCCTTGGGGCTTGTTTCAGGCCATACAAGCTCTTCTTGAGTCTGCACACCAGGTTCTTCTTCTTTTCTTCTGAGAAACCTTCTGGCTGGTGCATGTATATCTCCTTTTCTAGATCTCCGTGAAGAAACGCCGTCTTCACGTCTAACTGCTCGAGATGAAGATCTTCAATTGCTACAATACTCATCACAGGTCCTGATAGAATTTAGCTTTACCACGGGAGCAAAAATATCGGTGTAGTCAATACCTTCCTTCTGCTGGAAACCTTTGACAACTAGCTGGGCCTTATGTCTTCTGGAACCATCTTGCTCCTCTTTCACCCGGTACACCCATTTGTTGTGGAGTGCCTTCTTACCCGTGGGTAACTCAGCTAGTTCCCACGTCTGGTTTGATATGAGAGACTTCATCTCATCTTTCATGGCAAGCTCCCACTTGCTCGCATCTCCACACTGACAAGCTTCATCATAGCTTTCAGGCTCCCCACCATCTGTCAACAACAGATAGTTCAAGTATCTCCTGTTGGGTACAGGAGGACGAGAAGATCTTCTTAATATCGGACCTAGTGCGTCGGGCTCCTACGCACCATCTTGTCCAACATGCTCTTCTGGCTGAGGACCCTCTGTATTGGGTTCTTCCGAGAGGTTACTCGGGACATCATCTGCATCTACAAATATTAACTCGCTCTCTGAGTCATCTGTCTTGTGCATGTCATTGTACATCACATTCTCGTTGAATATCACATCTCTGCTCCTGATCACTTTCTTGTTTTCGTTATCCCAAATGCGGTAGCCGAACTCATCTTCACCATAGCTGATGAAAGTGCATTTCTTTGACTTGGGATCAAGCTTATTCCTGCCTTGATCACTAATATGCACGTAAGCTACACAACCGAAAACTTTAAGATGTGAGAGTTTTACCTCCTTTCCGCACCATACCTCCTCTGGTATTCTGTGCTCCAATGGAACCGATGGACCTCGGTTGATCAAGTAAGCTGCTGTGTTGACTGCTTCTGCCCAGAACTGCTTCGGTAGGCCTGACTGTACCCGAATGCTTCTGGCTCTCTCTGTTAACGTTCGGTTCATCCGCTCAGCTACACCATTTTACTAAGGCGTGCCGGGCACGGTTCTTTCCATTATGATCCCGTGCTCATATCAGAACTTCTTGAATCTGGTGTCTTCATATTCACCGCCATTATCGGTCTTGAGCTTCTTTATTCTCAGACCAGTCTCATTCTCGACCATAGCTTTCCATCTCCTGAAAGCCTCAAATACTTCTGACTTATGCTTCAGAAAGTAGACCCACACTTTCAGAGAGTGATCATCGATAAAAGTCACGAAGTAGTGTTTTCCACCAATGGACGTGGTAGTTGTTGGTCCCCACACATCTGAGTGAACGAGCTCTAGCTTCTCTTTCCTGGGGGTTCTGCCACTTGTCTGAAAGCTGACTCTCTTCTGCTTTCCGAGTATGCATTCTTCACACATATCCATCTCCACTGACTGCAGTCCTGAGAGTTTTCCCTTTGTGTGCATGATTTTCATCCCCTTCTCACTCATATGACCGAGTCTCTGATGCCACAACTTTAAAGTCTCATTGCCTGCTGCAACTGAGATCAAACAACGTGCACCTGCTGTCATATACAGGGTACCAGTCTTCTTGCCTCGGACAATCATTATTACGCCCTTTGAGATCTTCCAATCATCTCCATGGAAGGTCGTTGTGTATCCTTCGCCAGCTAACTGACCTACGGATATTAAGTTCTTTCTCAGGTCGGGAATATGTCTGACATCCTTCAGCTCCCATACTGACCCGTTTAACTTAATTTTTACCGCGCCTTTGCCCACAATAGCACATGGTTAATCATCACCAAGATATACGTATCCAAGATTTTCGAGAACATACTTCTCGAAGAATTCTTTCTGAGAGGTAGCATGGAACGACGCTCCTGAATCTAACACCCAAGATTCCTCCTTGCTCTCCAAAGAGCATATCAATGCGTCGTCTCCTCCTGAAGTGGAGGTGACATTCACCTCTGCCTTCGCCTCCTTCTCCTTCTATGCACTCTTGCATTGATTCTTGTAATGCCCGGTCCTTCCACAATTCCAACACTCGATAGCCTTCGAGCTGTTGCTTGGATTTCTTAATTTGGACCTCCTGTCCTTTGATCTATCTTTGTAGTTTGATTTGCCTCGTCCGTTCCCTCTGGTTAAATTTCTACCTCTTGATTCTGTATGCAATACTTAAGAGGTTGTAGTTTCACCCGACTCTCTTCGTCAGATCTCCTCACTGAGAACCAAATCACGAACGTCGTCGAACTTCAACTTGTTATTTCCCGACGAGCTACTCACAGCTGTGACTGTAGAGTTCCAACTTTCTGGTAGAGAAGACAAAAGTATCAACGCCCGAACTTCCTCTTCAAACTCAATCTCAACTGAACTCAATTGGGTTGTAACCATATTAAGTTCATTGAGGTGTTGTGCTACTGACGCGCCTTCCGTCATTTTCAGATTGAATAACTGCCGCATTAAATGAAATTTATTTGCGGCTGATGGCTTCTCATACATATTTGAGAGAGCTGCCATAAGACCCGCCGTGGTCTTCTCCTTTGCTATGTTGAACGCAATATTGCGAGTCAACGTCAATCTGATAACTCCGAGGGCTTATCTATCTAGAAGGTTCCACTCATCTGCCTTCATAGAATCTGGCTTCTTCCCCGATAGTGGTTGATACAGATTTTTCTGATACAGATAATCCTCTATCTTCATTTTCCAGAATCCAAAATCTGTTCCATCAAACTTCTCAAGTCTCATTTTTCCTTCATCTGCGGCCATGGCTCCCACTTGAACTGACTTCCTCTAGATCGTTTCACGCTCTGATACCAGTTGTTGGGAATTTAACGCTGTTATCCCTAATGCAATAGAAAACACAGAATAGAAAAAATACACAAGATTTACGAGGTTCGGCAACTGCCTACGTCCTCGGGAGCCACACAGTAAATTTCTTATTAATCAAACAAGAAATTATAATTTAAGAGCAGATCCCAAACTGAGATCTCTCAAAAGAATAAACATTGTAGCTACAGTGTTAATAATTAAAGGGAATAAACCCTTTCAAATCTCACTTGAGAATAAAGAATATCCCACTATAAAACCCATTCTTAATTCTCTCTCTCTCTCTCTTAAATCCCTTTCTTAATCTCCCCTCAAAACGCGGTTGAGAGCTGGAGATGAAAAACCAAAATCACTGCTGCGATTTCAAAGTTGGAGAAGAGGAACGCTGCTGCGTTATT
Organism: Asparagus kiusianus; assembly: GCA_022839385.1. Classification (NCBI taxonomy): domain Eukaryota; kingdom Viridiplantae; phylum Streptophyta; class Magnoliopsida; order Asparagales; family Asparagaceae; genus Asparagus; species Asparagus kiusianus. The sequence continues at coordinate 203,151 of BQKN01064349.1, read as the reverse complement.
TTCGTCCGCCGCCAGAGAGAGATCGGGGGAGAGAAGCACAAAACCCTAGGGCATCAAAGGGGTTTATATAGGCGAACATGACAGGCTGGCGACAGCCTGTCGCCAGCCACGCGAGCGTCCAAGCTTGACGTGAGGGTCGGAGCGCCTGGACGCGATCGTCGGAGCGCCAAACGCGAAGGTCAGCATCGCCCAAACGCGAGCGTCGGGGGGCGCTCGCACGCGGAGCTCGAGCTTGCCTGTGCTACCGAGGCTCACCTGAACCTCGTCTGCAGCTTCGCCTGCATCATCATTGAGCTCGTCGGAGCTCCTCGCCGGCAGAGGTTGGTATCCACCCCTAAACTAACAGTAAGTGTGCCGGACAAGGAGAGGCATTAATCCAAATTCCTTTATTATGCTTGTGGGTTTCTATTTTCTTAAGAGTAGATGTATTTTGATTTTCTTTTCAATCCAAAAAAAAAGTGTGCCAGGCAAGTTAATTTTGGCTCCACATGCAGTGTATTCCGACACAGTACCTGGACATATTTTCTGACAAAAGGAGGGAGCCTAAAATTTATTTCAAGCAGAAAATAACATATATTTACATACACCAGAGTACATGAGATAGAGGGATGATGAAAATAAACTAGATATTTTTATAAGTACTTTTACTCTTATGCTCTTAAATTAAATCTCTCTAACCATTTAATTAGACTAAAACTTAAAGTTATAGCGAGAGTTGTGGCTTATATTTTTATATTCTTATATGTCTGGTCAGATTGAGCCCTCATTTAATGGGCTAGAAGCTGAACTCATGTAACACTATCAATTTTTTTTAGAAATCCGCATAAAATTCGTGGCCATTGGAATTCGAGCCTAGGTTGCTCTGACACCATCTTAAATTAAATCATCTAATCAATTACACCAAAACTCCGTATTTACTGTGAGGATTGAGGATTATATTCTTATATTCTAACTCATGCAACATCAAGTAATCAAGCCATTATATACCTCCCTAGCACGTGATGCATTTTCACCGATGTTTTCTTCCATAAATATTAATAGCATTAAGATGTATCATGGTCCCAGGTTAAAATATCCTATCAGTTTTCTTATAATTGATATTGATTTGAGGTGCACTCCATTTCCCGGGATTTTTCTCGAAAAGGGTTGAGTCCTCCTAACGACTTGAGGACTCAAACTCGAGCTCTCTCTGACCAAGAATTAGCATCATGTCAATCAATGTGTACCGCATGTTTCCGAACAACTAGCACCATGCATGCAGTCAAAAATGGCCACATACGCCAAGATAGGTCAAGCATGGGCCTAGCGCGCATAATGTAAAAGCCAAGGCCATTATCCGTCCTATAATTAATCCCTTGTCCCCCACGACAATCTCTCCCGCTCTCTCACTACCTCATACACCGTTGGAGATGGAATGTCGTTCTTGCAATCTATCATTAACCTATAGTGATCTTCTCCTAAATCAAATTTCTCCTCAAATACCACTTTTTCTTTTCATTTAACACTTAAAATTATAACCAGAATGACTGCCTCAAAACTGAAACAAGAACCAACATGAATCTAGTACTTATCACCCTAAGGATTTGCCTTGAATATGGTAAGCAAAGAAGCAGAATTTTCGCAAGCGAGCAATAGAGATCGGGCTCGACAGCTAATACACGTTTCTGCGTCAAGCTGCCATGTTGCTCTAAGAAGGTACCAGTCATAAGTAACGGAGATAACTGTGTTATGCCTAAATTGTCATCAACCAAAGATATTTTCACAGTTATTAGATACTTTCGAGTTTTAGTATGTTACAAAACTAGCTAGAAAGAGCTAACTGAGGACCACATAAACAAGATTCAGTAGAACTTGATAGAGCTTGAACCTGCGCCAGCCGGTCTCTATCAGGCCCGGCCCAAGAGGGGGGGTAAGGGGGGGCGACCGCACAGGGCCCCATTTCAAAGGGGGCCCCAAATTTTTAAAAATGCCCATAGTATATTTTTTAATTCTTTCCAATAAGTTTTTTATTTGTTTAAAAAAGGGCCTAATAATCTAATACTAGCCCACTACATTAAATAATAATTTATGTCCATTGCCTAAGCCTAACTGTAGCATCAGAGGAAAGGAGTTTTTCAAAATTGAAGCTGATAAAAACATATTTGCGCTCAACATTATTACAAGAAAGATTGAATGACCTTGCAATTCTATGCATCGAGAAGGATATGTTGGAAAAGATAGATATAGATTCTATTATTGATGATTTTGCATCAAAAAATGCACGAAAACATCGTTTTTGTAATTTTTGTATTTTTATGTATTATTTCTTTTGTAAAATAAATATAATTCAATAAATTTATAATTCAATATTTATATAGAAGAGGGCCTCATTTTATCATTTCGCACAGGGCCTCAAAAAAGCTTGGGCCGGCCCTGGTCTCTATAATATAACCATAAACATCCTCTAAGCAATATATATATATATATATATATGTATAGGTTTTTATGGTCAAAACCGAATTTCAAAAATGAGTTTTCAAACTATGTATTTATTAATTACTGGTATTTTTCAGAAATCCTTAGTAGCGTAACGGGAAGTTAAAGTTTTGGGATTTCAAAAAATCATATGTTCGAGACTTGCCAACGGCAAACCGAGAATTGTTTTTATTTAATTAATCCCTCATAAGTTCTAGTGGATCGTGGGGCCGTAGGTCGTGGGCCGTGGACGCGTAGGCCGTGGGCCAATGGGCTGGGGATCGGGGCTAATCGGGTTGGGGCGCCAAGTGGCTCTTTGTAAGGCATACTTTGGCGCCACGTTGGCTGCCATGTAGGCTATCACGCAGGACTGCCTCACAGTCTGCTTCGTAGCATAAGGACGAGCCTCGCGTTCGCATGAGGGTGTGACCCTCGCATTCACAAGAGGGAACACGACCCTCGCATTCGCGCGAGGCTGGACGCGACCCTCGTGTTGCGTAGGATCGCGACCCTCGCGTTCAGACGTTACTGCATGTAACGGTTACAACATTTATGTTATTTGTTATAATAAATATAATTATCATAATTGTCATTATGTTTGTAACGGTCAAATTAAATGTGGGTAACATTTGAGCTGGTCTTAGGGGCCTATATATAGTGACTCTTGGGGAGATCTTGGATACAAGACATAAAAAAGAGATACGAAAAACACACAAGTATTTTGTGCTGTTGTGCTACTGCTACAGAGTCTGAAAGCGTGAAAAAAATAGTCTGTGCCCAAAGGAATATAACTCTGAACCAAAAGGTTTTTACAGACCGAAAGATCTTTGTCTGAACCGAAAGGTTTTAACAGACCGAGGAGATCTTTGCCTTGACTGAAAGGTCTTATAAATCGAGGAGATCTTAACAGTACTTAGTCGGTGCACACTAGTGTACTGTACTGCTATTCTTGAAAGCAGTTTTGCCTTGGGATCATTGCATCGGAGTAGGCCAAATATTATTTTAAGCACAGCGTTTCATAAACGCACAACAGCTAACTTGAAAAATTTTTTAAATGTAGCACTTCAACCATCTAACAAATTTATTTGTTTTATTTCAGATTTAGCCACAGGCGCCAACAATCTTAAAATAATATTTCTGATCTACAATGAATGCTGCAAGGACACTTGGAGTGGACTGTTAGAAAACTTTAACGGGTCTAACTTTAACACATGGTGTCGAAAAGTAATTTTCGGGATACAACTCCTGAAAATTTACTATGTCATTTCTAAGGGAGAAACCCGACTTTGAAGAAGATTCTGAGTCTGAAGCCTCTTAGGCTAAAGATAATCATTTCTGTAGGAGTTATCTCCTTAACTGCATGGCCGATCATCTGGAATGTTTTGGAGGACCAATACAAGTATGAGGAGAAGCTGTCCAAGTCTCACATCATTGACAAGTTTCTGGACTTCAAATTTGAAGATCACACTGAGGTTTTGCCTCAAGTCAAAGAGCTTGAAAAGCTTATTATGAAGCTGAAGGATGAAATGATTAATCTTTGTCAAACCTTTATTTCTGGTGTAATTGTCAACAAGCTTCCTCTATCTTGGATGTCATTCTCCATGGACATTCGAAGAAGGAAAAGACAGGTGACTCTGTTTGATTTGAAGAGGTTCAGATCGACGAGTTTCGGACTTGCACGAAGAATGAGCTTCTTGCTAAGCAGAAGGTATCTGCTAACATGATGGCTGCTAACTCTGAGAAGGATACTAGTTCTTCTTCTAAAAAAATCATTTAACAAAAAGAAGAACAAAAACTCCAAAGAATCTAAATGTTCAAAAGAAAGATTTTAAGAAGAGCGGCAAATGCTTCAACTGTAGGAAGCAAGGATATTTTGCCAAGAACTGCAAAGCACCAAAGAAGGGAACAACACAAAATATTAATCAAGTTGACAATTGTGTGGCTATGCTCTTCCAAGTGATAATTTTCAACAACATCTCTGGTTGGTGGTTAGACACAGGTGCTACCTGTCATGTCTTCTCCAACAGAGATTTATTCACTTCTTATGTTACTGTCAAAGAGAACAAAGAGAACGTATCAATGGTTGATCGTTTTGTGGTTCCTGTTTTTAAAACTAGGACTGTGGTGCTGACTCTCTCTTTAAGGAAGACTCTCACATTAAAGGATGTGAAATATGTTTCCTTAATTGCCAAAAGCATAGTCTCTGGAAGCCTGCTATGTGACGCAGATATGAGGTTGGATTTCAAGGAGGAAAGATTGTGCTATCTTTTAAGAAAATATAGTTTGGAAATGCATATCATACTGATAACATGTATAAGATTAGTACTATCGTATCCAATTCAGTTATTAATGAAATATCCTCTTCTACTTACTCCTCTGTGTTATGGCATAATAGACTGGGACATATAAATTATTGAAAATTATCTAGCATGGAGAAGTTAGGATTACTTTCAAAATGTGAGGGTAACAAACCTAAGAAATATGAAGATTGCGCGCAAGAGAAGCTGACAAGGAAGCTCTTTCCAAGTATAACAATGAGTACCAACCTGTTAGATCTGATTCATTCAGATACTTGTGACTTCAAGAGCTTCGTCACTCGAGGCAGCATGAAGTACTTCATCACCATCATTGTTGATCATTCTCGTTTTTGTCTTGTCTACCTGCTAAAATCTAAAGATAAAGTCTTTAACAAGTTTGTCGAGTTTCATTGCTGAAACCACTGCTATGTATTCTCCGCAATCTAATGAGATTGCAGAAAGGAAGAATCGTACATTTACCGAGATGGTGAATTTAATACTAATCATATCTGGTCTACCTACCTACTATTAGGAAGAGGCTTTGCTGATGACAAACTGGATTCTGAACAGAGTACCCTATTCTAAAACTGATAGGACTTCTCATCAGTTATGGTTGGGATATCCAGATCCTTTGGATAGTCTCAAAGTATGGGGTGTCTCGCATGTGTTTGTGTTCCAAATATCATAAGGCATAAGCTCGGACCAAAGGCAAACAGGTGTGTGTTTCTTGGCTTTGCTAAAGATAGTGATGCTTACAGATTCCTAGACCTTGGAACCAACTTCATCATTGAAGCTCGGGATACAGAATTCTTTGAGGATAAGTTTATCAAAGATAAATGTTTATTGCTTAAATATATAGTAGAGAATACTAGTACGTCAAATGCACTAGAGGATCCAGTTTTGCAAGAAACTAAAAGTGTCAATGATGAAGAAGTTATCAAACTATCTTCCAAGCGTGTCAGGAGACAGAAAGATTTTGGAGATGACTTTATCACCTATAATATGGAAGGCGATCCATAGACTTTCCAAAAATCAATGCAGTCAATAGGCGTTCTTCTGTAAAAAAAAGCTATAGATGATGAGATGGATTAATCGATCCAAAATCATACTTGAGAGCTGGTGGGTGTACCTAAAGGTGCAAGACCTATCAGTTACAAGTAGATCTTCAAGAAGAAGCTTCGTCCTGATGGTACTATTGAGAAGTACAAAGCAAGACTGATAGCAAAAGGATTCTCTTAGAAACAAGGAATATATTTCTTTGATATCTAAAACTATGCACCAGTTTGTAGGATCACTACCATCAGAGGGCTTATCGCATGGGAGGCGATAAGAATATTTGTCATACATCAGATGGATATGAATACTACCTTTCTCAATGGAGATCTCACAGAAGAGATCTACATGGAGGAACTAGAAGGACTTTTTGCTGTAGCTGTTTGCATCAAAAGTTAATGTTTTCATTGCTATTGAATCTATTACAACTTCGGTTGTTACAATAAATTCAAATAAAAGTAAAAGATACAACTTTGTCAAACAACACACAAATCCTATTTATTAGTCTTTATTTATGTGGGATCTTTGCCTATGCCGGGGTTTATCCGTAGATCGTCTACATATCAGATCTGGTTGATTGAAGGCTAAATGTTTATTGCTTCATAAAGGAAATAAGAACAGAAGTGATAATCTCGACCAAGAGAGATTATGACTCTTCTTGAGATCAAGTCCAAGCTTGATCTCAAGGAATGGGGGATGGGCCTCAGATCTCTCAAAATCCACTCTTTATGCATAGAAGATCACTAAGATGTGCTAGCCTCCTCTGAAATTCGTGGTCCTTGGCTCTGCAATTTGATAGCACCTCTCTCTCTCTTTGATTAAAATTCACCCCTCGTGAAAGAAAGCACTATGCTCGTATTTATAGGGCTTCGGATGCATGGTATTTGGATAAGAATAAATAATTAGACCATATCTTCAGTTGACAATGGCCTAACCACTCTTAGATATGATATCAAGTCAGTTGGGAAGCTTAGGAACAAAGAAATCTCGAAGGAACCACCAAAATACGTGTTTTCGGGCAGTTAGGTGCGGGGCAGACCCTAGTGTCCTGGGCCTGTGCGGGACAGGTCGAGCTGGCTTGGCCTTGGCCGAGACCACTAGGACTGTCTAGGCCTTGGCCGGGACAGTCATGCCTGTCTCGGCCTTGGCCAAGACAAGTTGGCATGTCTCGGCCATGGCCAAGCCAGTCTGGGCACTTGCTTGACTCGATGTTTTGGCATTTTCCAACTTTTTCGGACTTGTATTTTCCGTCGTTTTGCGTCTTTTATCATTTAGTCAACTTGTATGCTTTGCTGACTTGATTCATGCATTCATTAGCTTCTTTACGGCTTTGGATGATCCTATTTGACTCGGGTAATCCTCTCTGACTTAGATAATAACGTTCATCATCTTCTCTTTGTCTCGAGTTGTATTTGAACACCTATAAGCATTTTTCGATGTCTACAAATATCTCCTCTAAAGTATTTCAGACTCATTCTTTTGTAGAGGAGTCTATAATGCTTTGGATAAGATAGACCTTGTTTTCAATCTCTTTAATATTTTGTCGAGGAGATCGGGTAGAAGGACATGTGAATAGCTTCAATTCTTAACTTCTTCAGCCTTCAGTCTATTCAGTATTTTATCAAATAGATGAAGTTCTTCTAATGCTGTATTTATCGTCTGACCGTTATGGAAATCTAGAACTGAAGTTTGTGTGTAAGTTTCTGAACTTAGCTCGTATCATTGAGTTGACTTTGAACTGATCATCTTTGTCAGGAGTTTGTATCTGAATGTGATCAAACTCCCTGGAATCATACTTTGACCTGGAAATTTTATCTTGTGCCATATTTTGGCAAAGTCATCAGCGCGCTGATGTAGGCTGTCTAAAAATCACAATGGATAGCTAATCCCCACGAGATTACAAGGTAATGGTTCCTTCAAATCAAGAAGCAGAATTCATCCTTACAATCAAAACAGAAGAGATTTCTAAATCATTGCATCTGCGGCATTATAATCGCTACAAACACGACTTCATGTTTGAGATGATTGATCTTGATGGCTGCGACAATAACATGACTAATATTATATTAGCAACTATTAGAGATGCTGATGAGCAGTGTAATGATTTCAGAAATAAAAGGTTGGACTTAGTTGGTGAGTTGCTTGGTAGAGAGCTGTGGGCAAATATTCACTTATTCCCATCAAGTTCCAACAATGAAAGCTACAATTAGATAGCTTTCATGCCAACAAACAAAAGCTGCGAATAGAGGACTTTTCACATAACGCGAGAAGAGTTACAATTCGACGACACTTCCGATAACCGATGAAAACTCTATTCAGCAGTCTTCACCATCTACAGTGGAAGTTACAATCTGACGACTTTCACATCCTACAATAGCTAAAGCGAGAATTACTGAACGACGGTCCTTACAACGCCTTTCAGAAGAAGTTACAAGTCAACCAACTTCTCCTAAAACGCGAAATTCACATTCGCGTTACAATTCTAGAAATGCAGGCGACCCCCGCGTTTCTAAGTTACAACTAGTGAAACGCGAGCGACCCTCACGCTCTGGATGTTCAGTCAACACCCAACCTCGCGTCTCAATTCTAAGACGCGAGATTAGGGTCCTGAACGCCAGGTTGGGCGTTTGACTCATTCAAATATGAGTCGAACGGTTTCAGAACCGTTTTCCCCACGTTCTGAGGAAATCACGCCTATTTAGGAGCAGATTTAGAGGGCAGTTACAGCCTCTTATCCCCCTATAAAAACTCAACAAACCCAACGAAAAAAGGGTTAGATTTTCAGGTTGGATTCTGAGGATCAAAACCATAAGGAGTTAAAGATTTTCAGTTCGAAAACCATAGAGGAGTTGGCAGCAGAGGCGAATTCTTCAAAAGAGAGGATTTGGTTCAGATCCAGAGGATCAAATCTGAGAGAATCCTTCAGTAACAAAAAATTCAGCTTGGAAATTAACCGAATTTTCGGTTCTAACAACTCTGGTCATAGAGTTCTAACTCATTCTGAGTTCTTAAACTCGTTAAGAGTTACCCATCAAACTTTCCACAAAAGTTCATCGTTCCTACGAGATAAGAGACGGTCAGATTGTCAACGGAGAGCAAATTCGACACAAGCAATCGAAGGAGGCACTCCATCGCTACCGAGAAGAACCCAGTTTTAAACAAAGGGGAGAATCAAATTCGTTCTCCTCTCTTTTGTAATCAAGTTGTAATCGGAATTGAAAGAATACAAATCAAATTTCTTTGCTTCTCTTTATTACAATTTTCCAACATACAGCTGACCGACATTGACTTTCATTTGCAATACATTACTCGGCGTTGACTTCCATTTGAAATACATTGACCAGCGTTGACTTTTGCTGTAACGCGTTGATCGGCATTAACTTTCGCTGTGACACGTTGATCTGTGTTAACACAGTTTATACTCGTATATTTGTTGAAGTCTACATAGTTAAAATCTTAAGGTATTGGAGCATGACGGTCCTAAATATCGGGCTGCAGGACCAACTATTAAAGTTGTTTCGTTTGCAGGTATGGATCTTATCCCGAAGTTGTTGGATGCTCAAGTCACGAGACCAATTAATGAAGCTGATGCATCAGTGACTTTCGCATATATAGGATTTTTGGCAAACCTTCAGCCATCAACCGATTTGATGAGACTTTACCGACTACCGTTTGAGCCGGGCTAGCATGTAGATTGTTCAAGCATGTTCCGCATGTAATGTTGTGCTAAGAGAGTTAACTCTCTTAGTGCTACGATATCGAATATGTAGACTTCACCATTATTATAGGAATAGGCTACCCGACAGTATGGGTCAGATGCAGACTTATCTCTATTTAGGGATCGAGATAAAGTCCCCCAAGATAAATTCTGATATCTTTTTCACACGTTGAAAGACTAAACCAACAACGCATGTTAAGCGCTGACTTATCCCTACTTAGAATTCAAGATAAAATTCTTTGTGTATGTAAAGCACGGATTTTGGCGTTATGAATAACAATCTGCCATAATGTCAAATATGTGGGCTTTTGTTCTTTTAACGGTAAGAACTAACCGGCAGCGCGTATTAATCACTGACTTATCCCTACTTAGGATTTGTGATAAAATTTCTCATGTGTGTAAAGCACAGATTTTGGCGTTACGAATAATAACCTGCCATAATATTGAATATGTAGGCTTTTGTTCTTTTTACGTTCAAGAACTAACCAGCAACGCGTGTTAAACGCTGACTTTTCCTTACTTAGGATTCGGGATAAAATTATCCAGACTTAGATTCTGATGTCTTTTTCACTCAATGAAAGACTAAACCGGTAACGTGTGTTAGATGTTGACTTATCCCTACTTAGGTTTCGGGATAAAATTCCTCAGACTTGGATTCTGGTGTCTTTTCACCCGACGAAAAACTAAATCGGTAATGCGTGTTAGACATTGACTTAACCCTACTTAGGCTTTGGGATTAAATTCCTCATGCATGTGAAGCACGGATTTTGGGAGTTAAAAAATGGTGTCTTCTCTTGGGGCAAAAACGAACCTGATTTTAGAAAGGAAATATTTTATATTCTATCTCCAGTCGCAAAAGAAGCTCAAAGTGGGATCTCCACTTCGAGAATCAAAAAAGATTCGGATAACCCTAATTGTTGGAAGTTTTGATCACCCAATATGAAGATAAATTTCTCATTTATTGGGAGGGAACCCCAATTTTAGCCCTAACTGTAGGAAGGTTTGACCAAGTGGGAAGTTTGAGATGATCCTAACTGTAGGAAGGTTTTGATCGTTCGATTTAAAAGTGGATCTCTCGTTCATGGAAGGAATCGAGAGGAGATTTTGGTTATGGTCCTAATTGTTTAAATGTTTGACCAAGTAGGAGTGGGAGTACAAATCACAGTGGGAGTGTTGACTTGTACAAATCACTCGGTGAGGGTTTTTTAGTGTCAAGTAATCAGCACTTAACACGAAAAGGGTTTAAAAATTGTTAAGGATCAGCAGATTAAAATTCCAAGTACAATGTTCGGACTATAACAATGGAAATATTGAATGCATAGACACAGCGAGAGTTTGAGTAGATTAAATCAGGAAGAATTTTAGTAGACCCACCATCAATTAATTTGATCAGTGAGGGGTTTGTGGTGGAAGATTGTGAATCATCAAACACCAGTGGAGTTTTTTATGAGGGAAGATTGATCCAACGAAGAGATCAAATCTTGTAGCAAAAGAGTGCTTGGAAGTTAGTAACATTGATCCCGACAATTGGAAGCATTTCACTCTTGGAAGCATTCAGAGTCTAAGTAGGAGTTTCTTATTCATTATTTTTTTATAGTGACCGGGTTATCCCTAAGAATACACTATATAGCATTCTTCTAGGAATTGGCCATTATATGAATTATCCACCTTTAGTTTTTTTGCGAAACTGGGTCTAACATTGTACTCAGTTATATGATCGGGTTATCCTTAAGAATATTATGTATAAAATTCTTCAGGAATTTCCCGTCAAAGGTGGGAAACAGTTTAGACTCATATACCTATCAGAGTATTACAGAGAAGTAGTTTAACCTCTTATACTCATTGGAGGATTGAGAAGCAGTTTATACTCGTATACTTTTGGAGTCATGGGAGGAGAAGTTTATAATCTTATACTCATCGGAGTCATGGAAGTAGCAGTTTATACTCTTATACTTATCGGAGTGAAACGTTCTCATTCGGTTCATTTCGGCGTTATGAAGTCAACGTCGACCAAGGCTTGAATGTCTTTATTGAGAGTGAAGCAAGCCTTGGTGGGATGAAGAATCCTCCTGTGGTATGCTCAATACTTTGGATCTGAAGTGTTGTTAGCTTCCTCCTGATTCCTAATAGGTGGCAGTTTGATTTTGTTGTTTTCAAGGAGGTATTTGAAGATAGTAGGAACCTCTTCATCCTTGAAGGAGTACTCTTTCTGGAGTATCGGATCTGGAGTCCTTCGCTGCTTCTGAGGTTGCCGTTATGACATTTGATTAGTGTTAACAGCCGCTGCAGGTGCCTTTCCCCTACCACGAGAAGAAAAATTCGAGTTCAGGGGGTTAGTCGTTGGTTGGCCTCTTTCAAGTTTTTTTCTTTTGAGAAAGCATTCAGCATGTTCCCCATGCAATTTTAATTCTTTCTATGTTATGAATAACACGACCCCTAGGGCTTCCAGCACATCAATAGAGAGATTATTATGGCATGCCTGCAAGATGAATTCCTTTGTGATAGGATCCCTACAATCCATTGCCTTGTTGCGGAAATGCTTGATGAAATCGTCGACTGTCTCTTCGTCTTTCTTTTTCTCCTCAAAGAGCATCCTGATTGATACCTCGGTGTCATCATAAAAAAAATTGCGAGGAATGAGCTTTTCATATCGTCCTAGCTATTGATGCTTCCAGGCTTGAGACGGTGGTACCAATCAAAGACAGGCCCATGAAGGGTGCCAACGAATGACCGGACCATCAAAGGCTCATTGCCAAATATCACTCTCAAGTGGGACTTGAAATAAATCAAGTGTTGAGTGGGGGAACCCTTCCCGTAGAACGGTATAAAGTTGATCAGGTTGAACTTTATCGGATATGGGATAAACTCCTACTCTCTTGGATAGGGACATGGAATGTCGGTCTTCTTCACCTTCTGAATGGACATCAAGGCATTAATTTTACCCTCGAGGTCCTTCATCTTCTCATCCTCGCTCATATCCTTCCTTAATCAATTTTGAGGAGGAACATCGTAGCCACCCCGGTATTGTCATCATCGGTGGGACCACCCCCAGCATCGTTATCTTTAGTGGGGCCAACCCCAGTGTTTTGGTCAGCAAGAGCGTTATCTGCATCGAGGTGATCGTCCATGTCTGAATCTCTACCTGCCCGATAGGCATTATTATGACAACTAGATTCGCCAATCTGATTAGACAAAGCCCGAATCTATTGGTCATGTATTTCCCTCATCTGCTGTATAGACATTTCCATTTCAATTTTGAATGCTTATTTCTGCTTAGCTAAAGCATCCTCGAGAATTTTGGCCATTTGCTCGGTGTTGATCATAAATACCTCCCGGGATTATCCTAGGCTGGATATTATATTATCAGAAGTGACTGCAGAGTTAACATCTGATGCTTCATCATTCAAGGATAATCCTCTATTCATCCTTTGATCATCCCTTTGTCTAATGGTTCCTGGTTACAACCGAGTTAGAGGATGCGATATGAGGGAGTCAGAACTAGAAGGCCGATTCGACTTTTACTTATTAGCTATGTTAATTGTGGCTTCTAGAAGTTCATCATCTTGAACGGCTGATCATTTCTTGTGGAAACGCCTTGGCTTGGTTTTTGAAGCTTTAAATGAAAGCCTTTAGAATACCCAGGCCATATGTGGAGCAGTCTTAGGGTAGCTACATGCTGCTAATACTACCTTTATAAGTTTGATACACGAACAGTGAGAATTCGCTTCCTCGGTACTTCTCTTTTGAGATTTATTCGTACCCTACCCCGATAGTATAACTCATTGGCATGATTACCAGAGCAACCTATCGTGTGCTGGCACAACTTCCGAAGTATAACGTTATCATCGTCAGACGAACATGTTTCTCTCTGAGGATGCAACGCCTTGTTGGCATTATCAAGAGTCACACATTTAGAGCCACGCCTTCATGAGCGCGGGGCCTCAAGGGGCTCTTGGATTTCGACTCGCCGTCTGAGGCTGCTTATTATAGGAGTTTTCCCATCATAGGGAGGCTCCAAGTTGTTACGAGGGCGTGTGCGACCCCCAGCTCGATGAGTTGCTCGGGGTTCATTCACTGTGCCTAAGCATTCTTTAACGGGAGCTTTGCCTCGATTCGCATGCAAAGGACCAATGCGATCTGCAATTGCTTTCTTGCATCGGGAGGGATCTACACTGTCATGAGGCTTCATCAAAGGTAAGAGATCCATCAGAACAGGAACGGAGGCTATCGGAGACACGAAAGTAGTCACAGAGCTGGTTCTTTGAGCGAGACAGCCATTGGTGTCTAGGCCAGGTGTGAGACAGCTTTGGCTGTCTCGACTAAGTGCAAGACAGCTTTGGTTGTCTCCGCCAGGTGTGAGACAGCTCAGGCTGTCTCGGCTACAAGAATTTCCTGTTGTCTGCCAACTTAATTTTCATGTAGTTTCAGACCTTGGAATCCAAATTTTGCGAGGTCTTGATGTTTCCTTGGCCACTTCTTTCTTTTGTAACTCTCGGGCCTTCTACACAAGAATCCGTGCATGCGTAAAGAGTACGCGACCTTTTTGGATGCGCTTCTCAAGGGTTGAATGGGTCCTTCTGACTTGGATCCATTCATTTATTGCTGGTTAGGAGGAGGGGTCATTTGCTTACTGTTGAGGTGCTCGACACTCCTTGAATTTTAGATTCGACTCGTAACGGATCTCGTCTATCGGCTCTAAAGCCTTGGCGTACTGGTGCGCGAGGCGTTGGCGTTGCCTTTGGCGTTCTATCTTCAATAAGATTGGCACACCTTCAGTACTCAACTCCTTAATTGAGGAGGAGTTGAGATCTGCAGATGCGATTTTATTAGAGCCGGAGGGGTGTTCCGAGATGTAGTTGCAGCAGCAACGAGAGCGTTGATCTTCCTGCGCTTGCTAGGAGAGGAGGATCTGGAGGAGGAGGATGACAGATACTCCTTGAATTTTTGTTGGTCGAACTCGTACTCGACCTCTTTGTTAACTGGGATCCGGATCTAAGGTTGCGACACTACAGCCTCTGCAGAGAAGTTATTGGCTCTCACTATGGTCGCCAGCGTGTTTGCGTCAAAAATTAATGTTTTTATTTCTATTGAATCTATTACAACTTCGGTTGTTACAACAAATTCAAATATAAGTAAAAGTTAAACTTTTTACAAGATCTTCTTACACAATGAAAAAAATAAAAGATTACAACTTTGTCGAACAACACTTAGATCCTATTTATTAGTTTCTGTTTGTGTGGGATCTTTGTCTGTGTTGGGATTTATCCGTGGACCGCCTACGGATCGGATCCAATTGATAGAAGGCTAAATGTTCATTGCTTCACAAAGGAAACAAGAACAGAAGTGATAATCTCGACCAAGAGAGATTACGACTCTTCTCGAGATCAAGTCCAAGTCTGATCTCAAGGAATAGGGGGATGAGCCTCAGATCTCTTGAAATCCACTCTTTATACATAGGAAATTACCAAGATCTACTAGCCTCCTCTGAAATTTGTGGTTCTTGGCTCTGCAATTTCACAACACCTCAACCTCTTTTATTAAATCCCCCCCCCCCCCCCCGTGAAAGAAAGCCCTATGCTTGTATTTATAGGGCTTCGGATACATGGTATTTGGATAAGAATGAATGATTTGTCCATATCTTCAATTAACAACGGCCTAACCACTCTTAGATATGATATCAAGTCAGTTGGAAAGCTAAAGAATAAAGAAATTCCAAAGAAACCACCAAAATACACGTTTTCGGGCAGTTAGGTGTGGGACAGACCCTGGTGTACTGGGCTTGTGCGAGATAGGTCGAGCTGGCTCGGCCTTGGCCGGGACATCCAGGACTATCTCGACCTTGGCCGGGACAGCCAGGACTATCTCGGCCTTGGCCAAGCCAGTCTGGGCACTTGCTTGACTCATTATTTTGGAATTTTTTGACTTTTCCGGACTTGTATTTTTCGCTGTTTTGTGTCTTTTATCATTTAGCCAACTTGTACGCTTCGCTGACTTGTTTCGTGCGTTCATTAGCTTCTTTACGGCTTTGGATGATCCCATTTAACTCAGATAATCCTCTCCGACTTGGATAATAACGTTCATCATCTTCTCTTCGTCTTGAGCTATATTCGGATACCTATAGGCGTTTTTAGACGCCTACACTAGCTGATAAAGTTTATAAACTTGTTAAATCTCTATATGGACTTAAGCATGCACCGAAACTCTGGCATGAGAAGTTCGATGGAGTTGTTCACAACAATGGGATCAAGTTAGTAAATTTGACAAATGCCTATACATTAAGGTCGCTGAAAGAAAAATGGTGGTTATCTGCCTCTATGTGGATGATATACTCATCATCGGAAGTGATTTGGATATAGTAATATCTACCAAGAAATTTCTTTCAGCACAGTTCAGTATGAAGGACCATAGAACTGCGGACGTGATTCTCAGAATCAAAATCATATACTTTAAAGAAGGTATTGGATTGTCCCAATCTCATTATGTTGAGAGCATATTAAGAAAATATGGCTACTACGACCTGTCAGAACTGTTAGTGCCGTATGATTACAATAAGAAGTTTTGACTGAACACTGAAAGATCAATAGAGCAGCTAAGGTACTCAAAGATCCTTGGGAGTCTTATATACACGATGAGCTACACAATGCCACACATAGCATTCGCTGTAGGAATGCTTAGTAGGTTCTCAAGTAATTCTGGAAAGCTTCATTGGGATGCTATTCAGAGATTGATGAGATACTTGAAAGGAACTGCATGTTTGGACCTATTCTACACTAGATATCCGACTATAATCGAAGGCTATTCAGATGCAAGCTAATGCTCAGAACCAGATGAGTGCAGATCTACTGGAGGATTTGTCTTCACCATAGGTGGAGCTGTCATCTCATGGAAGTCTAAGAAACAGACTATGTGTAAAACCTCGTAAATTTGGATATATTATGATAAATAATAATAGTAAATATAATATATGGTGATAAATAACATATATTGAATATACATTAATAGTCGACTATTAAGATTTTTCTTGAACATTGTTTTGCACTATTTTGAGATGCGATCGTGGGGTTCGAGTCGCATGATAGTATACGTATAGACATGAATATACATGAATAGTGTCGTAGTACAAACATAAGTATTCCAAAGGGGATTTTGACAAGTGTTGAGCTAATTACATTTGAGTTAGAGATCGTATATACACATGTTGGATATCGTTGATGAGCACAGCTCAATACTATATGAGATAATGCATCGATATAACGGGCATACACAGTTTATACACGAGATGGATATCATTGACGAGCTCAGTTCAGTATGTGTGGTGGTGCGTTGAGATTCCATTTGTACAGGCCATTGAGTCAGGTTTGGATGCTTTGTTTAGTAGTTCGTTCGCACGAGGGTGTGATGAGGCTTGTGAGCCATCTTTTAGGATACCTATATGGTAGGCCGTCTCGCACTCATGTTACGCACTGAGATTGCGATGAGACTAATGAGTCGTATATACTATTTAGGATACCTACAGGGTAGTCCGTTGCACATGATAATGCTAAGTTTCAGAATCTTGCGAAGAGTTGTATTGAGATGACTAATTGATAACCTGAGTCATTAGTGAATGCCATTTATGGTTCGACACATTGTTAAGATATATGACCGAGGTAGTTTACTTTTGGAAGTATGTACGGATTATTATGTTGATATTTATTTTATCTTCCAAGTGATAGTGGAAGATATTATAAATATGATATATATTTTGATGTTTTACTTTTCCATACTATCGTATATACTTTTGGAAGTATGTACGGATTATTATGCCTTAGTTGGGATCAATGATTAGTGATTCATAATTTGAGACATATGGTATATATATGAGGGTTTTCTTGTTTGGATTATTTTGCCCGACTTACCAATCTCGTGTTACGAATTTTTAATTGTTGATCCATTTAGGTTGTTTATTCTTAGTTTGGTACTAATATTTAGATATCTATAATTTGAGACATATGGTATATACATGAGGTTTTCTTATTTGGATTATTTCGCTTGACGTACTACGTTTCGTGTTATAGGTTTCTAAATGTTAATTCCATTAGATATGAGAAAAATAATCTAGGTAGATTATGCTTAATAGATAGAGTCTCCACTTCATCTAGCAGCCCTTCCCCTGAGGACGGATGGAGATGATCTTGCTATAGCGCTCTGACGCTTTTGTTATTGTTCTTTTTGTTATTTTAAATTTTATTTTTAGGCAGCTCAGTGTTTCGGAGAGCCGCAAGATGACGGAGTTCTAACATAGTCGTCGTCGCGCATTTTAGCAGTTGAGACTCCACTATAGTTTATGTTCTCATTCAGATATTAGAGTTTTATTTTCATATTGTAAAGGCAGTGTGTCTTAGTATGATTTTCAGATGATTCATGTTGATACACTTTCATTATTCCAGATATCAGATATATTTCAGTTGAGACATATTCATTTGTGAGATATCTCTTTCTATATCATATCTATTTTTTTTTATTTCTTTATTTTACATGTTTTATACCTACACTTATATTTGATTCCACTAGAGGATATTACTGTGATTGGTGAAATGTGTTATTACATGGTGTATTGATGCAGACCCAGAGAGTCGTAGCTTATATTTCGAGACATTTAAGGACTCATGAGCAGAATTATCTCACGCATGATTTGGAGCTAGCAGCAGTGGTCTTTACACTGAAGGCATGGAGATATTATTTATACAGAGTGCAGTTTGAGTTATTCACAGATCACTAGAGTTTAAAGTACCTTTTCTCACAGAAAGAACTCAACCAGAGGCAACGGTGATGGGTAAAATTTATTAAGGATTATGAATTTGCTATTCAGTACCATCCGGAAAAGGCGAACGTGGAAGCAGACGCGTTGAGTAGAAAGCGTCGTCGCGGGCTAGCAGCTTTGAGGTGTTCACTATATCGAGATATTTATACCCTCAGCCATTTTGATTTCAGGCCAGAGATTGGCGGGAACCGTGTGTTCTTAGGAGCGTTATCTGTACAGCCATCTTGGAGAGATAGAGTAGTCGAAGCTCAGTTTGAGGATTCTTGGATTCAAACCCGTAAGGGGGAGATCTCCAAAAAACCCAAGGATGATTGGACTATTAGAGTAGATGGAGGCCTGAGGATGAAGGGCTGGATAGTTATGCCGAACAATCTACAGCTGAAGAGGGAACTTTTTGACGAGGCTCATCGCAGCAGATATACAGTGCACCCAGGCACGACGAAAATATACAAGGATCTGAAGAGGTATTTTTGGTGGAGTGGTATGCGCGGAGAGATTGCGGATTATGTAGCTAAATGTTATACCTGCCAACAAGTTAAGGCAGAACATCAGAGACCTACAGGAACCCTACAGCCTTTACCCATTCCCGAGTGGAAGTAGGCAGATATTTCTATGGATTTCATAGTGGGGTTGCCCAAGATAAAGAAAGGAAATGATTCTATTTGGGTTAAAGTGGACAGATTGACTAAGTCCGCACATTCCTTACTTGTGAGGACGACTTATACGGAGATACGTATGCGAGGATCTTCATTCGGGAGATTGTTAGATTGCATGGAGTTCCAAAGACGATTGTATCAGATCGGGGCTCAGTCTTCACATCTCATTTTTGGAGGAGTTTCCAAGATGCTTTTAGCAATCAGTTGTCATTTAGCAGTGTTTTTTACCCCCAGACAGACGGTCAGGCCGAGAGGGTGAATCAAATTTTAGAGGACATGCTGAGAGCGTGCGTTATAGATTTTTAGGGTAGCTGGGAGGATCACATCCTACTGGTTGAATTTGCATATAATAATAGTTATCAAGCTACCATCGGGATGGCACTGTATGAAGCTTTGTACGGGAGACCTTGCAGATCGCCTATATATTGGACAGAGCTAGAGGATAGTCTATTGATTGGTCCAGAGTTAGTTAGACAAACCACAGAGAAGTTGGCATTAATTTGAGAGCGCATTCTTACGACGCAGAGTTGGCAGAAGAGCTATACAGATCAGCTGAGACGACCTTTAGAGTTCCAGGTCGGAGACTCAGTTATGTTGAAAGTATCACCGATGAAGGGCGTTCAGCGATTCAGTAGACAGGGGAAGCTTTCCCCGAGATATGTTGGTCCTTTCAGGATCATCGAGTGCATTGGAGTTGTTTCTTATAGATTAGGTCTTCTAGCATCGATGTCAAGTGTAGACGATGTCTTTCATGTCTCGATGCTTAAGAAGCATCTACGGGATGATAAGCAGTAGAGAGTGATTGACTCACCAGAGATTAAGATTCAGGATGATTTGACTATCGTAGAGGTACTGGTATGCATACTTACTAGAGAGAATAAAAAACTTAGAAATAAAGTCAATCCATTAGTGAAAGTTCAGTGGAACCGGCAAGGAGCCGAAGAGATTTCTTGGGAGCGCGAGGAGGATGTTCATCGCGACTACCCGCGTTTGGATAGGTATGATGTTGATATGCTTATATGACTTGATAGTTGTTATTATCTATGATTGTTTAGTCACATTCATATTTATCTTTAACACTAGAATGGGGATATTGTCACCTGATCCTTAATCATTTAAAATACATGGTATATACGGAAGGTTCCTCATTTGGATTTTTCGCTCGACGTACTCATTTTTTTAGTTAGGGATTAAGGTGCGAATGTTTGCATTCTAAGTTGTTAACTTTAAATATTAATGTGCTAATACTATGTGATGTGTGCAGAAGGAATTCTTAATATGAATTACACCTTCTTAATGTGTTTTTCCCAGTTTTTGAGCTTTGAGATGCGACTACGGAATTTCAAGGATGAAATCCTCTTTGGGGGGGGGGGGGGGGGAAATTTAAAACCCTGATAATTTATGAATAATATAATTAATATGTGATTAATTATGATATATGGATATTTAGTATGATAAATATCATTAAATGGTATATGAGAATAATACCATATGTTTTGAGTATGAACGAGTTCATACATGAGAGAGAGAAGATGCACAAATAGCCAAACATATGCGGAGCTAGAAAATTCTAGTCCGGTCGACCGTCACGGTCGACTGCAGTCCGGTCAACCGCCACGGTCGACCGCGAAACCTGTAGATTGTCTTCTTTTCCTGTTTTGAGTTGGTTTCGGATTTCTAAACCCATATCCGTTTTTCCCTGATATATATATGAGTTTTTTTACGTTTTTATTAGTATTCCTAAGAACCCTAATAGACACCAAACCCCCAAACCCTAGTTTGATTTCTTGGAGAATATTGGAGGCTTTCAAGTCGGGTTTTTGTTGATTTTTGGCTTTTAGAGTGGAGATCTCCTTCGATGTTGCTTCTAACAAGTTCTTTCTACAACCCCAGGTGAGTATCATCTCTGCTAATCCCCTTCCTAGTTTTTAAAATGTTTTTGAAGAGTTTTAAACATGTTTTGTAGAGCCTAAATGACTAGTTTATGAATAAAGTCAACTTCTTTTATATTATATGTAAAGAGACTAGGTCTTTTCATGCCAAAAAGGTTGAGAACGATTTTACAGAAGTATTTAAGACCTGAAGATAATTTTAAAACATGGTTAATCTAAAGAAAGAAGTTTGATTCGTTGTATTGAGCTTTTATGCTTGTTTTAAGGTTTTGAATATGAATCCAATGCATAAAATCATGGTTACATATGTTAATTTATTTTCCAGATATTTCTATTTGCTGTAACATGTTTGTATGCAAGATTATGAGGGTTTAATCATGTTTGGATCACAAAAACACGATGTGAATACGACACACACAAACAAATTTGAAAAACTAGAATTTGGGTTCACGGTCGACCGCCGCGATCAACCGCGTGCAGGACAGAGACCTAGGTAGTCTCTGGAGCCCGTTGCGGTCGACCGCTATGGTCGACCGCCAGTCTGTTTTGGCTGTGCATGTTTATATGGCTTGGTTTTGTTTTTTCGAGCAGATTTCTCAATCTAATGATGATACACTATGATGTTAGTGATTGTTTAACACCTGAAATGATGGCGAACTTTAGATGTGGACACGCACACCGAGATTTGTGTATATATGCTAGATTGTGTTAGTTTGACACACTTTCGACATGAGTTAATTTGATAAACACGTATGAATAATGTTGTTCTCTACGTATACAGAAATAGGGAGATGAAACCTATTTTTCGCAGAACGATTGAGTAAGAGTATTACAATAATATCGTTGTTACATGTATCCGGAATAGGAGAATAATAAACTCTATTGCCGCAAAGCGATTGAGTAACAAGCATTACAAAAGTATCGCTATAACACAAGATGATACACACATAAATAATTTATCAGTTGTAAGCTTTACTTCCATGATAGATTGCCCGTGAGTAGGATATTTCCTTTGAGATTTTGATACACCCGTTATGAACGGCAGATATATTTGTCCTCTTATATTAAGAGCAGGTCACTCGGACGTAGTTCGAGATGAGATGATTATTCTTTATGTTGGAGATTGGGGTATTTATCATTGATTATTTGTTTTTTATTCATAGAGAGTTATATGAATGATTTGATATATGTATGTACTGACTCTATTTTCTATATGCTCCTACCCCTTTCCCTAGAGAGAAGTAGTGATGATCTCGCTAGCGCTTTGACACTTGTTGTTTTCTCCCTTTTTCAGGCAGCGGGTCCGGCACACGGAGAGTCGCAGGTTGATGGGACACCTTAGTTGTCCGTTTAGCTATTTATTATATTTTGTAGTTACTGCAGAACTCCACATGTAGTTGATTATTTTCAGACTCTAGATTGGTATTTTATTTCATAGAGTTGAGAGCTATTGTAAGACTTTGTTTATTTGACTCATTGTATTTGGGATTCAGTTCAAACTCAGAGATATATCTACTTCATTCCAGTTAGGCTCATTATTAATATTTCTTATGCTTCTTCTGTGTATATTTTCAGTGTTGTTCGATTTTGATTATTTACATTTCTGTACCTTCATCTATTTATTGTTTCTACTAGAGAGATAATGATTGTGATGGTAAAACATATCGTAGCATGGTGTTTAGTGCTTGGTAGGTTTGACAATCCGGGTTTCATCTGGGACTACAGACTTGTGTGAATCATGGGGCGTCACAGTAGTCTGCATCACAAAAGTCCTCTAACTGTAAATCCACCCCGCCATGCTCAAGACAACGGTCGGACGAGCATCTCAAGTAGCATAGAAACCACTTGACCACACCCTAGTGGTGCTTCCCTGGATTGCACATGAAGCGGCTCACAAATCCCAATCCTTGTGCAATATCTGGCCGCATGCACACCATCGCATACATCAAACTCCCGACGGCAGATGCATATGGTATGTTGACCATGAACTCATGCCCTTCAGCAGACTCTAGTTCTTGGGTCTTTGATAGCTTGAAATGGCTCGCAAACGGCGAGCCCACTGGTTTAGCTTTCTCCATGCCAAATTTTTTTAAGAATCTTCTCAATATAGGCCTTCTGAGACAACCTCAGCCTACGTGCTAATCTGTCTCTGATGATCCTTATCCTAAGAATTTGGCTTATTGAACCCAGATCCTTCATCTCGAAGCACTTGGAGAGACGCCCCTTGAGTTCCTCAATGCGAACTAAGTCGGGCTCTGCAATCAACATGTTATCGACATAAATCAAGAGTATCACATAGGATTCATCATACTTCTTGATGAAGCAGCAGTGGTCTGTGTCGCATTTGAGAAAACCATTATCCTCCATAAAGTTCTCAAAACTTTATGTACCACTATCGCGGAGCTTGCTTCAGACCATACAAGCTCTTGCGCATGCAACACACGAGGCCCTTCCTGCCTCGTTCCTTAAAGCCCACTGGTTGATGTATATAGATCTCTTCCTCCAAATCTCTATGAAGGAATGTTGTCTTCACATCCATCTACTCTAGATGGAGATCTCGAATTGCCACATTGCTCAGCACAGTCCGGATCGTGATTAACTTGACGACGGGAGGGAAAACATCAGAATAGTCTATTCCTGCTTATTGCTCATAGCCCTTCACTACAAGCCTCACCTTGTAGCATCTATGCCCATTAGCTTCATCCTTAACCTGATAAATCCACTAATTATGAAGAGTCTTTCACCCTCTTGGAAGCTTTACGAGCTCCTAAGTCTCATTCTTCGTCAAGAATTTCATTTCTTCCTCCATCGTCTACTCCCATCAGCTTCATCCTTAACCCGATAAATCCACTAATTGTGAAGAGTCTTTTACCCTCTTGGAAGCTTTACGAGCTCCCAAGTCTCATTCTTCGTCAAGAATTTCATTTCTTCCTCCATGGCACACTCCCGCTCGCCCCGAGCTTTGCTGGTCTGCTGTACCTCCTCATAGCTCTCTAACTCACCACTATCAGTCAGGAGAAGATAATTCATGATGAAAAAGTACCTCTCTCGTACCCTCAGATTTCTTGGAGCTTTGCGAACTGTGATCGGTAGCTCTGCTGGATCCTGTTGTTGTGCATCCGACATGTTCTCTTGGTCTCCATCTTCTATGCTGACTAGTATCTCACCGCCATCCTCACTATCAGCAATATCTAGGAAAAGAGAGGGAGATAGCTGACTCCCACTCACCTCTTTGGTCTTGTACACCGCATCCTCATGGAACACGACGTCACGACTGTGCACCACCTTGTGCGCAATGTGATCCCAAAAATAATATACATACTTATCTCCTCCATAGCCGATGAAAGAGAGCTTCTTTGACTTTGGATCAAGCTTTGACCGGTCTACAGGATTAGTCATGACATAGGCGTCACAACTAAATACTCGTAAGTGTTCTAGCTTCATCTTCTTTCTGGTCCAAGCCTCTTCCGGTATCTCATAACTGAGAGGCGTGGATGGCCCGTGGTTGATCAAGTATGCAGTAGTATTCACAGCATCGGCCCAAAAACTCTTGGGCAATCCGGAATAGATCCTCATACTTCTTGTGCGCTTCAAGATAGTACGATTCATACACTCTGCCACTTCGTTATGCTGGAATGGTCTTCAGTCTCCTAATCCCATGGGATGAACAAAAGTTCTCGAACTCCTGACTGCAATACTCACCTCCATTATCAGACTTTAGACACTTCATCTTATTGCCTGTTTTATTCTCCACACAGGCAAGCCACTTCTTGAAGATGATGAAAACATCTGACTTGTGCTTTAAGAAGAACACCCATAGTTTTCTAATAGCATCCTCAATGAGACAAAGTAAAGAGAGTTACCAACAAATGGGACTTGCGCAGGTCCCCACACGTCGATGTGTATCAACTCTAATTTTTGCAGTTTTAGAGTCGGCTTGGTCTTGTTGAAGCTCATCTTCTTCTGTTTGCCTAGGATGCAGTCCTCACAGAAAGTCAGATCGATCTTGCTCAGATCCGGAAGACTCTCTCCCTCGGCCATAATCTGCATCTCCTTCTCGCTCATGTGGCCAAGTCACCGATGCTAAGTCATGCAGTCGGCGGATGATGATGATGCTTGTTTTGCGGCAACCAAGTAGTCGATCTTCCCATTGGTGATGTAGAGAGACCCCTTACGTTTGCTGTGTGCTACCACCAGGGCACCCTTGGACACCTTCTAGCTTCCCTTGCTTGAAGGATACTCTGTAACCGGAGTCAGTTAGTTGCCCAACTGATATAAGATTCCGCCTGAGACCCGATACATGTCAAACATCGTTCAGCATTCAAGGTGGTCTCACCCTCCATCTTGAGGATACAATTTTCCTTCCCGGAGACCTTGCAAGGTTGATCGTTGCCAAGATAGACTGTCCCCAAGTCCTTCTTCACGAACGATGAAAGGAGCTTTTGTTGTGATATTGCATGGAAAGATACGCCAGAGTTGATGACCCATGCATCGCTTTTGTCTTCAAGAGATAAGAGAAGTGCATACGAATCCGTCTCATGCATAAGATTGGCTACACCACCAGCCTGATCATCCATGCCAGAACAAAAGCTCTGTAGTCCCGTGCAAAATGACCCTTCTTTCCATAATTGAAGCATTTCCCTTCACCGTAACCATTCGGGTCTGACCCTTTAGACTTCCCTCTGGACTTTGATAGGCCTCGTCGTCCCCTATCCTTCTTCTACACACGTCCTCGTGCCTCGACATGTAGAACACTCCCACTGCTAGAGGCATCAGCTCCTAAGACTTTGCGGTAAGATTCTTTATTCAGAATTGCCCCAATCACCGTGTTGAGCTTCATCTTGTCATTGCCATTGGAGTTGCTCACCACCATCATCATATTCTCCCATGAATCAAGTAGACAAAAAAGAAGCAGAAGAGCTTGGATCTCATTGTTGAACTTGAGATCCACTGCAGCAAGCTGTTGCACTACATGCTGAAATTCGTTCAAGAAGTCCACTATACGAGCTCCTTGCTGCATCTTTAGATTGAATAGCTTTTTTTATCAGGTACACCTTATTTGAGGCAGACGGCTTCTCATACAACGCATCCAAGGCCTCCATCAACTCCTTGGTGGTGGCTGTATGCGAGACATTGTAAGTCACATGCTGGTGAAGGTTGAGCCTGATGGTGGCAAGTGCTTTACGATCAAGCACCTTCCACTTATTGTCGTCCATCTTCTCAGGTTTCACCGCCTCTCCTTGTAGGGAAAGAAAGAGATCCTTGTGGTACAAATAGTCTTCTATATGCATCCTCCAATACCTGAAATTTTAGCCGCCGAACTTCTCAATCTGAAGCCTGTTGTCTTCAATTGTAGATCTCATAGCGAAAAATTCCGTCTTTCCCGAACCATATTCTCTGATACTACTTCTTAGTGTACACACCAACAAGAACGCCTCAAACAGAGATGAAAAACACACCCAAACGATCTTGGAATCACAAAATAAAACTAGCAAATACGAATTCAATCACAGTACTCACAGAAATAACGTGGTTCACTCTTACGGAGCTACTCCACGATGCAACAATAACACCCAATTCCTTTATATTCCTTTCGAGATTACAAAGAAAAAAGATAAAAGAGAACATCCTCACTTGATCAAGATACTCTCCAAGAATTCTCACAAACTCTCTCTCAAGATCTCTCAATGATATTACTTATACATGTATCTTTCTCTTTCTCTCTGCTACTAAGATACTTTACAAATCAAACTTATGGAGGTATTTATAAGGGTAGGTGAACACTATTTTGGGGGGTAGGTGAATACTGTAGCAGGGGTAGGTGAACATTATTTGGGGGGTAGGTGAACACTGTAGCAGGGGGTAGGTGAGTAGGCTATCCACACAGCCTCAACGTTCTCAACAATTACACCATGCAACCAGAGTATTGTATTAGTGTAACCACCAACCTAAAAATCTATGTTGGGACACTTGTCATTTCTTTCCTCACAATAGGATTTTCTACGAAGGAACATCTACAGTATTTTCCTTTTTATACTTAACAGAGGAAGCAATCATCACAATCAGCAGGAACGTATATGTATACAAAGACAACAATTTGTGTTATTGATGACCCCAATTAAGAGCAAAAATAGCAATTAAAGGGATTAATTTGAAATAGTTTGTGAGAATCATGAAACCTGATAGCAATATCAATGATTTCAGAGATTAAATCTCAAAATATATATATAAGATTTTAGGAGAAAGATAAAAGGGATTAATGTGAAAACAAATGAAGATAAATTTCATAACGCTCACATTTACACGTTCATTTGCACTTATCATCCTTCCTTTCATTTTTTTAGTACCTAGCTATCATTCCCGAGATTGTCAACAAGCTACTCTAAAATACTAAATTCAATATTGGCAGCGCCAATAAGTAAGCCAAGGGATGATAAATACGACTAAAGATGGGAGGTGGATATTTTATGAGTAGGGTCATCTCCCAGATTTGGCAGCTATACTCAAACATATCGTAAAAAATCCTACAGAAGAATATCGTGTAGCTAGGAAGGGGAGAATGACACCTAGTTATCAATCCAGTCACTGTCAATGCACTGATATGGCTATCAGTGCAATCACAACTATATCAATAGACAGTAATAATTACAGGAATAGACATTAGCAATACACGGCAGTGGAGTCACATAGTGTTTAGTGGTGTCACAGGACACTGCTGGATTGTCTACTATATACATATTTATATATATTTATACTTGCAGTTTCTACTTAGGGGCTGTTTGGATTGGTTTTTTGGGTGGGTAAAATGGGGGAAAGCTGCCAAAAATGTCAGCTTTTTTGCAGCTTTCCCCCAAAATCGCCTCTAAAAAAGGAGATTTTGGGGGAAAGCTGCCAAAAAGCTGATATTTTTGGCAGCTTTCCCCTCTTTTACCCATCCAAAAAACCAATCCAAACAGCCCCTTAGGGCACCATTAGAATTAGGATAGTACATCAGTAAAAGGATAAAGTTGTAAGTTGTTAATATAGATTTTAAATACAACAACGATAAATAATATGCAGGCACCATTGGGATAAAATACTAGCTCCGCCACCCGCGATATATGCATAAAAATTTAGGATATGACATACGCCATCCTTTCCTTTCTCTTTGTAAGATAATTTATAAAGAGCCCTCTATAAGATACTTTTTCCCCCGAATACACAAGGTGCATGTTTAATATTTTGTATATTTAATGTTTATCCACCTGATAATGATCGCATGTTTGCAAAATGAGTCAAGTATGGATCAAGAATAGTATATAAGCTAGGCCATGATCCAAGCAGCATCTGGCATTGATCTACGGCAGTCTTACTTCTCCTGAGCCAAAATTCTTCTCAAAGCAACACTTCGTTTCATTTACTCATGCAACCACTACAACTTCATCAAAAACCTGAAACATAACCAAGGACCACAGAAACTAGAGGCAGTTGATTCATTACTAGAAATATTCAAGTCTCGATGCGTACCACAACTAGAAATAGCTATCCAAGGACCACCGAGAGCAGATGCAGTTGCATATGACAGAGCACGCAACGTACGGGTACCTGTCGTTTTAACCATAAACACCATCTAGTCAGTATTTAAATTGAATAATCAACATCATGAACGTCAAAAAAAATGCTGTTAATTAATAAAGATTAGCTTGGCCACATCCCTTAAAGTTATTAAACAAATTTTAGAAAAACCTAAAATTCTGAATGTGCCTGATGATGAAGCCAAAGGCTTCTCTATGCACACGTCACCTCTTCCCAAAAAATATAAAACACAATGGCTCATGTTGTTGTCTAGCGAATGGAATCCCTGCAGGGGACACAAGAAGAAGAAATTATTAGAACCTCCTATGTATATATTATTTTCGCCAATAAACAACGAAGAAATTATTACTATATTTAAAGGAAAGATACCCTTTATAGAGGGTCCTCTGTAGAAAATCATATAGAATATTCCACTACCCATTCGAAATTATTTTGCAATTAATCTTTATACGAAATCAGTGAAACAATGCATCGGTACAATCAAACTATTGTATCGATGCCCTCGCCAACTTTAACGTCAACGTGGGAACACTTGCGGTGATCTCCTTCCTTCCTAGATCATTAAGGAATGTATACGTGTACAAAGACAACAGTTTGTGTTATCGATGACTCATTGCAATTATGTACCAACAATCATTTTGGCCTGAAACTACACACATTGGTAATGACAGACAGCAAATCCACACTAACAAACAAACAAAAATGCCTAAATTGCAACAGTGACATATATATAGAGACAATGGGGCTCCACAATATCTGTCACTTTATTCTAATTCATGCTTGATGAGCGAAACAGCGACTAGCATTAAGATCTCTCGTTGATGGTTTCCCAAAGACTTCGAGAAACAAGACCAAAATCAAAATTAATCAGTGAGGGTAAGTATCTAGAATGTTTATCCCGAATAAGATATATCTGGATCAGAAGAAGACACGAGGAAATTGATTTGTTCCAGCCACTTGGAGAGGAATAATAATTCAAGATAAATATAATATAACCTCTGTTCAGCGTTGAATGTTCCAGGGAAACAAAGGGTCTAGTGGCTAGTAGTTACTTGCTACTTGCCAGTACCCAATCAAACACCCAAAGCAAAGAAATGTAGCAAAATGTAAACACTGTTGATGGGAATGCAAGAAAAGGAAACCCACTTCCATGTCGTGGTCCATGTCATAGATAGTAACTACATCGTCCAAAGGATTAGACGACATATGTGATACTGAGACAATTACTTTAATGCAAAAACTTCAAATTAGATAGAAGCATCACTGAGTCTCAAGATGTTCTTAGACCATTATGTACTTCATATAATAAGGAATGGTTAAATCTAAATATTCCATATATTCTTGAGGGTCTCATATCAGAAACAAGCCAAAATTTCTCTGTTTCTTGCTAGGAGAGGAAAATAATAAACCTAACTCCAAAAGTTGGTACCTCGCGATCAGGTATGATGCTTCGACCAGTCTAAAGACGAAGAAATTATGCAGAATACAATATAATCCTTTATCAATTAGTTAACAGATGATTCAATCGTGTATATATAGTAAAACCATCTAATTATTTTGCAGCAATAACTTCGATTACCATGGGTGTTTGTGTAGATGCATTATTTAATCTCTAAAAGATGTTGGATTTTTTGGTCAAAACTACTTTCCAAAATGAGTTTTCAAACTATATATAAATTAACTACAAGTACTTTTCATAAATGCTTAGTAGCCTAGTGAAAATTTTATGTTTTTGTGTTTCAAAAGGACCCTTGTTCGAGACTTGCCAACGGCAAGCCGAGAAGTGTTTTATTTGAATTAATCACTCATAAGTTCTAGTGTGCCGTGGGCCGTGGGCTAATTAGGTTGAGGCGCTAAGTGACACTTTGTTAGTTGCACTTTGCACTTCGCACGGAGGCATCGGGGTAAGGTGGCGCTGTTTTGCACCACAATGACTGCCACTATGGTCGTCACGAAGGTTGCCTCGCAGGCAGCTTCACAGCATGCGGACAAGCTACGTATTCATACGAGGGTATGATCCTAGCGTTCTCGGAGTCAGACGAGGTTCGTCTGATTCATAAGATCAGACGAGGTTCACTCATCATACGAGGTTCATATGTTTGATGAGGTTCGTATGTCATACGAGGTTCACCTGTTTGACGAGGTTCGCTCGTTCAACGAGGTTCGTTCGTTCGACGAGGTTCGCCTGTTTGACGATGTTCGCTCGTTCGACAAGGTTCGTCTATCATACGAGGTTCACCTGTTTGACGAGGTCCGTCTATCATACGAGGTTCGCCTGTATGACGAGGTTCGTTTGTCAAACAAGGTTCGTCTGATCTGCGGAGTCGTGACCCTAGCGTTTCGTAACAACGCGTCCATTGATTGTCTCGTATTCAGGAGTTATTGCATACAGCAATTACAATAGCATTTAAAGCAATTTAATACATTGATGTTACAATCTTAATTGTCATTGAGAATTATAACAGTCATATTAATTGCTAGTGACTCTTGAGCTGGCCTTAGAGACCTATAAATAACGTCCTTGGGTAGCTCGTGGTGGTTGCTGGATAATCTCGCGAGCGTGGAATACGAACGTCGGTATACACACGTGAGCTTGGAATACGAACGTCGGTATACACACGCGACCGTGGAAAACGAACGTCGGATCGACGTTATTGCTGTTGTTGTGCTACTACTGCAGAAACTGTGCCCGTAGGAACCCTGAAACCGAAAGGTTTTGAACCGAAAGATTCTGAGATTGAGGAGATCTTTTGCCTGACTGAAAGGTCTTATAGATCAAAGAGATTTTGACAGTACTGGGTTGGTGCACACCAGAGTATTGTATACTACTGTTCCTGGAAACAGTTTGGCCTTGGGATCATTGCACCGGAGTAGGCCAGATATTGCTTTAAACACAACGTTTCACAAACGCACAGCAGTTAATTAAAAATTTTTAAATAACATCACATCTAAATTCCTCTGTTTAATTCCATATTTAACCATATTTTTTAATAATCTTAAAGCAATATTTCAGATCTACTAATGGATACTGTGAGGACTCTTGGAGTGGACTGTCTCAAGTTAAAAAACTTTGATGGATCTAACTTTAACGCAGGCGTCGAAAAGTGATTTTTGGGGTGCAACTCCTAAAAATCTACTATGTGGTTTCTATAGAGAAACCTAGCTTTAAAGAAGACTCTGAGTCTGAAGCCTCTTGGGCTAAAGATGATCATTTCTGCAGGAGTTATCTCCTTAACTGCCTGGCTGATCATCTGGCAGATGCTTACACTAACAAGCCCTCTACAAAGGAAATTTGGAATGCTCTGGAGGACTAGTACAAGGATGAGGAGAAGCTTTCCAAGTCTCACCTCATTGATAAATTTCTGGACTTCAAGTTCGAAGATGACACTGAGGTTTTGCCTCAAGTTAAAGAACTCGAAAAACTTGTTATGAAGCTGAAGGATGAAAAGATCAGTCTCCGTCAAACCTTCATTTCTAGTGCAATTGTCAATAAGCTTCCTCCATCTTGGATGTCATTCTCCACGGACATTCGAAGAAGGAAAAAACTGATGACTTTATCTGATTTGAAGAGGTTCATTCGGATTGAGTACGAGATTCGGACTCGCACGAAGAAAGAGCTCCTAGCTAAGCAGAAGGCATCTGCTAACATGGTGGGTACTAACTCTGAGAAGGGTACCAGTTCTTTTTCTAAGAAAAAAAGTCTTTTAATAAAAAGAAGAATCATAATCCGAAGAACATAAATGTTCAGAAGAAAGATTTCAAGAAGAACGACAAATGCTTCAACTATGGGAAATAAGGGCATTTTGCTAAGGATTGTAAAGCACCAAAGAAGGGAACAGCACACAATGTTAATCAACTTGACAATTGTGTGGCTATGCTCTTTCAAGTGGCGACTCCCAATAACATCTCTGGTTGGTGGTTAGATATAGGTGCTACATGTCATGTCTGCTCCAACAGAGATTTGTTCTCTTCCTATGTTGTTGCCAAAGAGAACGTATCAATGATTGATCGTTCTGTGGTTCTTGTTCTTGGATCTGGGACTGTGGTGCTGACTCTTTCTTCGGGGAAGACTCTCACATTGAAGGATGTGAAACATGTTCCCTCGATTGCCAAAAATTTAGACTCTGGAAGCATGTTGTGTGATGCAGGTATGAGGCTGGATTTCTAAGGAGGAAAGGTTGTGTTATCTTTTAAGAAAATATATTTTGGCAATTCATATCGTACTGATGGCATGTATAAGATCAGTACTATTGTACCAAACTTAGCTGTAAATAAAGTATCCTCTTCTGCTTACTCTTCTGTATTACAGCACAATAGCCTAGGACATATAAATTATAGAAAGCTGTCTAGCATGGAGAAGTTAGGATTACTTCCGAAATATGGGGTAACAAACCTGACAAGTATGAAGTCTGTGCACAAGAAAAGCTGACAAGGAAGTCATTTCCAAGTGTCACGAGGAGCACCAACCTTTTGGATCTGATTCATTCATATACTTGTGATTTCAAGAGCTTCGTCACTCGAGGCGGCATGAAGTACTTCATCACCTTCATTGATGACCGCTCTCGTTTCTGCTACGTCTACCTGCTGAAATCTAAAGATGAAATCTTCAGCAAATTTGTCGAGTTTCGGACTCAAGTTGAGAAGCAGCTTGGACTTCAGGTAAAAAGAGTGACAGAGGAGGGGAGTACCGATCTAAGGAGTCAGAGGCATACTTTAAGGAGCATGAAATCATTGCTAAAATTACTGGTCTATATTCTCCACAATCTAATGGAATTGTAGAAAGGAAGAATTGTACATTGACCGAGATAGTGAATTCGATGCTAATCACATCTGGCCTACCTACATGCTATTAGGAAGAGGCTTTGCTGATGGCAAACTGGATTCTAAACAGAGTATCCTATTCCAAAACTAATAGTACTCCTTATCAGTTATGGTTGAGATATCCAGATCCTTTTGATAGTCTTAAAGTGTGGAGGTGTCTTGTATATGTTCGAGTTCCAGATATCAGAAGGCCTAAGCTCGGACCAAAGGCAAACAAATATGTGTTTCTTAGCTTTGCTGAAGATAGTGATGCTTGTAGGTTCCTTGATCTTAGAACTAACTCCATCATTGAAGCTTGGGATGCAAAATTCTTTGAGGATAAGTTTATCAAAGATAAAGGATTATTGCTCAAAGATATAGCAGAGAATGCTAGTACGTCAGATGCACCAGAGGAGCCAGTTTCATGAGAAACTAAAAGTATCAGTAATGAAGGAGTTACCGAATCATCTTCCAAGCGTGTCAGGAGACAAAAAGATTTTGAAGATGATTTCATCACCTATATATGGAAGGAGACCCACAGACTTTCCAAGAAGCAATACAGTCAACAGATGTTCTTTTGTGGAAAGAAGCTATAGATAATGAGATAGATTCATTGATCCAAAATCACACGTAGGGGCTGGTTGATGTACCTGAAGATGTTAGGCCTATCAGTTGCAAGTGGATCTTCAAAAAGAAACTTCGTCCTGATGGTACTATTGAGAAGTACAAAGCAAGACTGGTGGCGAAAGGATTCTCTCAGAGAGAATGAATAGACTTCTTTGACATATATGCACCAGTTTGTAGGATCACTACCATCAGAGTGCTTATCGCATGGCGGCGATAAAAAGGTTCATCATACATTAGATGGATGTGAAGACTGTCTTTCTCAATAGAGGCCTCACAGAAGAGATCTACATGAAAAAAACCAGAAGGACTTGATGCTCCAGCTGGTAAAGTTTGTAAACTTATTAAGTCTCTATATGGACTTAAGCAAGCACCGAAATTCTAGCATAAGAAGTTCAATGGGGTTGTTCACAATAATGGGTATCAAGTCAGTGAGTTTGACAAGTGCCTATACATCAAGGTCGTTGAAGGGAAGGTAGTGGTTATCTGCCTCTATGTGGATAATATGCTCATCGTCGGGAGTGATTTGGAGATAGTAACATCTACTAAAAAATTTCTATCAGCTCAGTTCAGTATGAAGGACCTTGGAACAGTAGACGTGATTCTCAAAATCAAAATCATATACTCTAAAGAGGGTATTGGATTATCCCAATCTTATTATATCGAGAGCATGCTAAGGAAGTATGACTACTACGACCTGTCAGAACTGTCAGTATCGTATGATTACAACAAGAAGCTTCGACCGAACACTGGAAGACCAATAGAGCAGCTAAAGTAATCATAGATAATAGGAAGTCTTATGTACGCGATGAGCTGCATAAGACCAGATATATCATTTGCTATAGGAATGCTTAGTAGGTTCACAAGTAATCCTAGAAAGCTTCACCGGGATGTTATCCAGAGATTGATGAGATACTTAAAAGGAACTACAGGCCTGGGCCTATTCTACACTGGATATCCGGCTGTAATCGAAGGCTATTCAGATGCGAGCTGGTGCTCAGAACCAAATGAGTGCAGATCTACTGGAGGTTTTGTCTTCACCATGGGTGGAGCAGTCATCTCGTGGAAATCTAAGAAGCAAACTATGATTACATAGTCATCGATGGAATCTGAGTTCTTCGCACTCTGTGCTGTAGGAGATGAAGCTGAGTGGCTCAGTTGTATTCTCCGAGACCTTCCATTGACAGAATTGCAAGACGTAATTACAATTTATTATGATAATCAGGCAACGGATGCTGTGGCAGCGAACTCGTTGTTCAATAGAAAGAAGCGGACCATTCGTCTGAAGCATGGCTATTTGAGAGAACTCATTTGCTAAGGAGTCATCTCGATGATTAACGTTCGGTCTTCAGAGAATGTGGCTGATCCTTTGACTAAAGGTCTGAAAAAAGACATAGTCGAAAGGACGTCTGCTGCAATGGGTCTCAAAGTTTTGTGAGTCTTACAAATACTTACCATATTCATCCATTATTAGTTCAAAGCTTATGTTACTAATAATAAAGATAACTGGTTCAAAAGTCAAGTAAGATTTGTAAAGTTTGGTGAGTCTTACAAATACTTACTATTTCGTCAAGTTATTAGTTCAAAGCTTACGCTACTAATGATAAGATGATTGGTTCAAAAGTCAAGTAAGATTTACAAATGAAATCCTATCATGTAAAGAGATTGGTTGTTAAGCCTTAATAAGTCCAAAGCATTTTGTATGCGGAATGTTGGATAGGTAACATGTCTAAATGACTCACCGATAATCCTATCATGTAAAGGGGTTGGCTGTTAAGCCTTAATGGGTCAAAAGCATTTCGGATGTGTGGTGTTAAATAGAAAATATGTCTAAAAGACTCACCTAGAATCCTATCATGAGAGAGGGTGGCTCTTAAGCCTTAATGAGTTTAAAGCATTTTGGATGCGGAATGTTTGATAGGAAACATGCCTAAAGAACTCACCTATGTCTGGGTAGAGATTTGGTCGTCTCCTATGGTGTCTTGTGGAAATATATCTAGATCCCTAGCAGAAACCAGAACAAGTACAGGGTCATAAATGTGCAAAGGCAAAGGCAAGTGTGGTTCAAAGTGAAAACTACCACAGATGAGTTTGATCTTGTGTGATCGCTGGATTTTAGACATGTGCTGGTTCAAGTCTCTGTGACACCATACATCTATCTTCTATTCAGTTAGTCTAAGGGGGATTCAAGTCCATGCGACATCTACCTTATGCACAACGATTGAAACGACAGCACATAACACGACACTAGTTTAAAAACTTATGGGGGATTGTTGAATTTTTTGGTCAAAACTACTTTTCAAAATGAGTTTTCAAACTATATATATATATATTAACTATAAGTACTTTTCATAAATACTTAGTAGCCTAGTGGAAAAATTATGTTTTGGTGTTTCAAAAGGTCCTTTGTTCGAGGCTTGTCAACGGCAAGCCGAGAAGTATTTTATTTGAATTAATCCCTCATAAGTTCTAGTGGGTCGTGGGCCGTGGGCTGTGATCCGGTAGGCCGTGGGCTGTGGGTCGGTGGGCCGGGGGCTAATCAGGGTGAGGCGCTAAGTGACGCTTTGTTAGGCGCACTTCGCACTTCGCACAGAGGCATCGGGTAGAGGTGACGCTGTTTGGCGCCACGTTGGCTGCCACCATGGTCGCTACGATGGTTGCCTCGCAGGCTGCTTCGTAGCATGCGGACGAGCTTTGTATTCGCAAGAGGGTGTGATCCTAGTGTTCTCAGAGTCAGACGAGGTTCGTCTGATTCATAAGATCAGACGAGGTTCGCTCGTCATACGAGGTTCACCTGTTTGACGAGGTTCGTATATCATACGAGGTTCACCTGTTTGACAAGGTTCACTCGTTCGACGAGGTTCGCCTGTTTGACGATGTTTGCTCGTTCGACGAGGTTCGTCTGTCATATAAGGTTCACCTGTTTAACAAGGTCTGTCTGTCATACGAGGTTCGCCTGTATGACGAGGTTCGTTTGTCAAATAAGGTTTATCTGATCTGCTGAGTCGTGACCCTCGTGTTTTATAGCAACGCGTCCATTGATTATCTCGTATTCAGGAGTTACTGCATGCAGCAGTTACAATAGCATTTAGAACAATTTAATGCATTGATGTTACAACTTTAATTGTCATTGAGAATTATAACAGTCACATTAATTGCTAGTGACTCTTGAGCTGGCCTTAGAGGCCTATAAATAGCGCCCTTAGGCAGCTCTTAGTGCTTGCTGGATAATCTCGCAAGCGTGGAATATGAACGTCAGTATACACACGCGAGTTTAGAAAACGAACGTCGGATCGACGTTGTTACTGTTGTTGTCCTGCTGCTGCAGAAACTGTGCCCGTAGGAACCCTAAAACCGAAAGGTTTTGAACCAAAAGGTTCTGAGATCGATGAGATCTTTTGCCTTGACTGAAAGGTCTTATAGATCGAGGAGATCTTAACAGTACTGGGTTGGTGCACACCAAAGTACTGTACTGTTCTTCTTGGAAGCAATTTGGCCTTGGGATCATTACATCGGAGTAGGATAAATATTGCTTTAAGCACAGCGTTTCACAAACGCACAGCAGTTAATTAAAAATATTTAAATAACAGCACATCTAAATTCCTCTGTTTAATTCTATATTTAACCACAATTTTCAATAAAAGATTCCTAAGCCAAAGTGCACGCAATAGAAAATAGTTTAGTCTCCAAATTTTCTTGTAGCCTGATATGATTCCAGAGCCATTAGTGTGTAGGAGCGATCATGCTCGAGCGATATAGAACTACAATAAGTGACATGATGAAGGAATTAGAGTTTGAATAGGATTTATCTTGATTACAAATATGATTTTTTTAGAAATAGAAATTATATACAAATAGGATTTGTTTAGGAGCAGAAATTTATTTACAAATAGGACTTGTTTAGGAGGCCAAAACAGAGGCTACTTTAGGCCGGCTAGGTATTATGATTTTAATTATGTTTTTTGGTGATTGAAAACTTAGGTAATTTATCAATAAAATTAGTGTTTCTTTTCTTCGAAATTCCAAATTTGTTCTTGTCGTTCTTGGGTTATGTATTTTACTTGATTCGTCGGTGATTACAAAGAGGCTTTCTACCGCTTGATTGTCAGTGGTGTAAAGTTAATTGGAGCTCCCATCAATTTTGGTGCTTTCATTGAGAGTTAATTCGATTGAGAGAAACTTTAGTTAGGGAATCGATGTGTCGATGATTCCTCAAAGATCTTTGATGGATTTTAGTCAAGTTATTGGATTGTTATTTTTTATTTGAGAGATGCGAGCATCAGCGATAAGGGGAGATCAATAATTTTAATCATAGGAGACAAAGAAGTTATTGAAGGTGGTCGAGATATTGAAGATGTTAATGAATCAATGGCATCAGAAAAAGATGGCATCAGAGGAACGACGATGGATGACCCATGGGGAAAGAAAAAGCTATGAAACGATGATGACGGGTTATGATCAAGACGCGCAAGATGCAATTCAGCCAAACTATCTGGATTTGATGATTATGACCAACGATGATGGGGATGTAGCAGAGATTGGGTTGATATCGATAGTAGGCAGCATAGTGATAGAGGTGTTGATAACGTTCATCGATACATGGATTATAGACTGGGCCGTTTTGATCCTGATATTAGTTTAGAGGATGAATTGATTGATTTTGGTGACAATCGAGATTGGTGTTTTGATTAGAAGCAGCTATGGTGTGGAGATCGCTGTGGCGAATATTAGTATATAGATTATTGTGGTGGATTTCAGCGTGGAGATTATCATGATGGATATAGTTATGATTATAATTATGGTCAGGATGGATAAGATAAGGGTGATTATCAGTATGATCAGTATGTCGATAGTATCCGACAGTGGAGAAAGTCCATATTTTGATCGTGGCCATGATATAGAGTATGAGGAAGATTTTGTTCAGATGTCTATTGAAAGTCACTCTGAAGAATCAATGCTAAGAAGTAATTATTCTAATTTGGTTGATATAATTACTGATCCTATAGTTGAAGTTTACTTATTAGACACTACAGATAATGATTCTATTGGATACTTTGTCAGATATGTTATGAAAAATATTAAATCGAAGGACTCAAGGGTGGAGGAGAAAGAAGAGAAAATCTAGAGAGTGTGGAGTCTTTGAAAAAAATTTCCAATTGCTTCACTTTTTGAGAGCTATAAATTCTTTATTAGCATCAAGGCAAACGTTTGTGATGTGGCTAATAACAAGCGGGTTTATTTCTCTATCCTTGGAGGATAGCGAAAACAGTCGGGTACACTCTTCAACTCGGCCGAAAGCTGCACACAAAGATAGTTATGCCCAGCCTTGCAAGCCATTGTCACCTCCACCTTTCCGAGGATGCTATGACAGTATCCCTTGATGATTTCCAATTGATAAGACTCAGAATCCAAATGAGCGATATAGCTATAGGCCTCGACCAAGGATGAATCGCGTCGAGCACTCTCCTCTTGGAGTTTTTTATAGCAACCGCTCTTCTTCCAGCTTGGCCTTCAGGCGTTAGGCTTCATAGCACGATCAGCCTCTCGCCTCCCTCGTGACACTTCCTCAGATAAGAATTTTATCCTCTTATTCTACTCATGGAGCTCGCGCTTGAGCTTATCAATCTCGACAGCTCTCTAGCCATTCAAGACCTTTAAGCTATCAAACATGCTCTCTTGTACCTCCATTTCCCTATGCTAGTCGACCAACTCATTCTCCTTGGCCGATAGCAATTTGAGAGCATTCTCAAAGTCGGTCTTCTGGGCCGCCGACTCTTCCTAAAGCTTAAGATAAGATGATCGAACTTGCTCCATTCGACCAAATATCTCCTGCTCCATAAGAGCCCCACGAACCAGAGATCTCCTGAGGCTTAGATGTAGACCGACATCTAAAACTTCTCCCAAAATCTCTTCGTCTCAGGAAAGCCAAAACTGCTCCATCGCCTTTGATTGACCAACCTGAGACTCGAGTACTGACGCCCTCGTGTCTAGATGACGAGTAGGTTGGTGTCGATTCTCTAGAGTCTGTTCCTTCTCATATCGAGAACTAACTTTGGGAGACCCTATCAGCAACATCTGCAACATGTCCCATGTCTTAGAATCGACCTCGTCGACACGGTGAGGATACGGCCATCCATACTTCTCGTCGGGAGACACCCCCTCGATGGCCGACTCCTTCTCCTGGCGATGGGTCGACACAGCAAGAGCATCTGGAGTTATTTCACCCCTACTGAGACTCCTATCTCCACTGGAACGTCTCCTTCCTCTAAAGCCTCAGCCTCGACCCTCTGAAGGTCGACCCCTTCTTCTCGTAGTAGAGACCCCTCGTCGACATGAAGGACTTCGGTCTCTACCTCGACTGTCCTTTCAGGCCCTTGGCTGCTAACTTTTCTTAGCTTTCTCATTCTTTCGATCTGATGGTCCACAAGGGACGACCGCGCTAACTCAGCAGCCACATCAGTCCCTTGAGCATGAGCTAATTCAACCTCCTAGGGAACCAGATCTTGACAAGGACGTTTCGCTGGCCTCATTGAGAGCTCTTCCTAAGATCCCATAGGATCAGTGGTAGGCGCCTCGGCAGCTTCCTTAGTGCCCAGAGTTAGCCTGGCCACCCTCGCATTGTATTTGGGCATAAGCGGCACAGGAGAGATACCCACCACTCGTAAAACGGAATTGTTGAGCAAGTCCTCCATCTTATAGGAGCCAGTATACACTTTGATCCTCTCCAGCGCTTGCCTCTTAGCACCCGACAAAGGCCCCACCATCATAGCCTCCCTCACAATCTTAGGCCAAGTCGAAGAGTCATCCCCCTATGACCCAGACAAATTTCTCCTTCTAGTTTTTGCTCGACTTGGGAGGGTCGGGAATACTTTTGAACCTCCCCACCACCTAAAAGTGGAAGTGGTCCTCATGTTGGTGCACATTAACACTAACCAGATGAGCAAGCACATTCTAAGTCTGTTCAACCCCCAACCGATGGCAGATATGTAAGAACCCAACTACAGTCAAAATCGAGTTCGGTTTCATCTGCATCAGTGGAATCCCCAATGCTGTAAAGATGTGGTGAAGGAAGGGGTGAAGGGGTAGGCACAAACCGTAGTCCAAATATTTTATATACAATGGAGCCTGACTCACGTCATGGTCAAACACTACCTGTGACTTCATCGATACTGTCAGCTTGTAAGTCTAAGGGATATCGAACTTCTGATACGACTTCAATTGTAGCGACGTCATCTTTGAGTGGAACATCTCTAACTGACCCTGACAA
The DNA here is from genome assembly GCA_022839385.1 of Asparagus kiusianus. Taxonomy (NCBI): domain Eukaryota; kingdom Viridiplantae; phylum Streptophyta; class Magnoliopsida; order Asparagales; family Asparagaceae; genus Asparagus; species Asparagus kiusianus. Next base: position 162,012 of record BQKN01064349.1, on the reverse strand, counting down.
GCATTTAGAGCAGAAGATGCAATCGGAATATCCTTAGAAGATCATCGGAAGAAGAAGAAGGAGCAAAGTTCTCTTTCTTCAGTTAAAAACTAAAGATTTTTCAGAAACAAATAAATTTCTTTTCACAACCATCATACTTATAGACAGCTGGATCGACAAATGTGAACATCCCAATGGCCAGATCAGTTTCAAACCAATGGCTGAGAATTAACTCTACAATTCGAAGTAGCCTTTTTGAAATTGAGGCAAGGCACGTCTGCCTTAAGTAGCCTACAATTAGGTACGAAAGGCGAGGCGACGGCAGCTAAAAGATGTTCGCTGACATAAACCACGCTACATCCAAGGGACTTTTTAATTATTCCTCATTAATGCACCTCGTGACTCAACAAATCCACAATCTCATTTCACTTGGACCTAGCCTATGCCAACTCCAAGTGAAAGGGCCAACTGTGATACCCCTAAAAGATATTAAATATTAATCTTCAAAGAGAAGTCGACACGTATCTTATACTATACCTAATACGATTAATTCAAGATCAAGATAATCTCCGCTATAGCGCGGCTGACTTGATGGGGCGATATTTCACGTAACCGAGATAAAAGACGGTACTACTCGACCAACCCTTCAATTGATCCCATAAGCAATCCTACTTGGCCCACAGTTCAGCTGACATCTCATGTAACCGATTTAAAAGGTGGTACTTGTCATCTAACTCAGCCAATCAGCCTTACGAACAACCCCCAATTAGCATGTTGTAGCAGCCGTCAACATTTATAGTCGACCATCCGCTAAACGACTAAAAGAGTTGGTAATTTTCTCAAATCCCGCATCGATAACCGTCCGTCCTTGCATTAAGTGCTCTGACAAAGTTATTATTGCTCTAGTCTATAAAGTTTTTATGACTTATCAGGCTACCGTCAGCACCAATCAGCTGCTGTTACTTAGCACTGATCACTTGAATGGCCCATTTTTGCTAGCGACCAATACCTGTCGACTGTCTGCCGACTCAGCGGCCTAGCTGGACTCCACCCAAGTTACCATCTTACCTCTCAGATCCACTATAAAAAGGAGAAGCAGTGCATGAGGTAGCTCTCTGGTCTTTTTACACAACGAAGAGCTAACCCTATATTTCCACACTCAAGATCATCTACTGACTTGATAGTCGGAGGAACAACCGGAGAATCCAACTCCATCATCTTATGAGTTCTTTCTTGTGCGGGGAAGAAGAGTAAGCCCCAGAGCCATACATCCAAAGAAGTTAGAGGACCTTAATCACTCCACAAATCTGCAAATTATTTCCTGTTTGATAACTAACGACAAGTATTAGGATGTGATTATATGTGATAGAGTTGATGCATGTCATCTACTATTATGTTGTAACAGTTTGATCTTGGTATTTTTCATCAGGGCAAGGAGGACAAGTACTTCCGCAAAAAGATAATGATCAGCTTACACTTTCACTCTTGTGAAGGGAATCGGGTTCAGTAATGAAGCCAAAGGATAGTTCTTTACTTGTTGTGCAGGCTTCGGGTGCAGATAAACATCATCATATGCAATTTTTTGATAAGGAGATGCAAATAATGTTTGAGTTAGGGGGTAAGAGATACTCATGGACTGCCATTGCCATGGGATTAAAGGATTGTGAGGCTAATGTATTTGAGAAGGGACGAGCTGAGTACTATGCAATTGCCAATGAGGTTGTTGATCGAGGTTATTTTTAGTGACACTATGAGTATTTGGTGATGTTGTTTGGGTTGTGTGACGAATCCATTGGCTTTTCAAGCGACGATATATTGGTGCTCTTCGATGATATATTGATGTGTTCAGCTACCATAGCGGCGCACTTACATCATTTGGAGGAGGTGTTGTTGGTTTTGGAGGAGTATAATTTCAATATTAAATTATCCAAGCACGGGCATATTATTTTAGCTGAGAGAGTGAAGGTAGATAAGCGAAACATTGTAGCTACGATGAATTAGCCTTTACCTAATGATGCGTCAACTTTACAAGGATTTTTAGGGTTGATGGCATTCAATCAGAGGTTCGTGAAGTACTATAGTTTGATTGCTAGATTGTTGATGAAGAAGCTGAAAAAGGATGGGTTTCAGTGGACAGATTCATCACGGTAGGCTTTTAAAGATTTGAAGAGGGTGATGTCTCGGACTCCAATGCTTACTTAACCGAATTTTTCGAAGGAGTTTGAGGTACATGCTAATGCTAGTAGAGAGTGTATAGCAGCTATTTTGGTGTATGATAAGAGGCTAGTAGCTTATATTTCAAAGGCGTTGGGACAATAGTGTTGGGAGTCATGCATGCTGTGAAAGTTTAGAAACCATATATGTTGGGGAGAAACTTCAAAATCAAGAAGGATCATCAAGCTTTGAAGCATTTGTTGGAGCAGAAGATTATTATTCCCAAACGGCAAAAGTTTGTGGTGAAGCTTCTCAGGGTTGAGTTCAATATTATATATCATCCTAGAAAGGAGAATAGAGTTGTCAATGCTTTATCTCGAAAGGAGGTTAGTTCGATATCATGGTTGGTGTGTAGCAAGGAGGAGGCAAGCTTGCATGCCATTGGTAGCACTGATTGGAGAGTGTGGGGTTGTATTCATCAGATAATGGAGTTAGATGGGCGAGCTCAGGATATTCGTTACTAGATTGGGCAATGAGATCAAGTGCTACAGAGATATGAGTTTCGAAATGGGCTACTTTTCTACAAAAGCAACATATATGTTCACGGAATACTAAGTTTGAGGGATGACATTCTATCTCATTTTTATGATAGCAGAGAGGGAGATCATTTAATTGGCTTTAGACTTATGTCAGGGTGAATCATTTTTACTGTTGGGAAGATTAAAATCCAACGATGAAGGCATAAGTGGCAGGGAATAATGTGTGCCAGAAGGTAAAAACATGATCAGAGGACTCCGATGGGGATGATGCAACCTTTACCGATTCTAGAGAGGATCTAGGAGGACTTGTTGATTGACTTCATAGCGGGGTTGTCTAGTTGTCGGGGATTTGAGGCTATATTAGCTGCGGTGGATCGTTTTAGTAAGGGGGCATACTTCATTCCATTGAAGCATCCATTTACAGCGTCGAGCGCAACTCTGGTTGTTATGGAAAATGTGGTCAAGTTGCATGAGATTCTAAGAAGCATAGTCATCAATCGGAGAAAGCTATTCGTGAGTTCCTTTTGGCCGGAGTTGTTTACATTACAAGGGAGTAAGTTGCAGGCAAGTTGGTCATATCATCCGCAAACCAGATGAACAGATAGAGATGGTGAACAACACTTTAGAGCAATATTTGAGGAGTTGTTGTCATGGGGAGCAGAAGAGGTGGAAAGATTTTATTCCTTGGGCTGACTATTGGCACAATACTGCATTCTATTTGTAAATCCACAAGAGCCTGTTTGAGGAAAGATATGGACGGTCACTGCCTATACTACAGTGTTATGCACTAGGGACGACGAAGAATGATGAGGTGGAGCAGGAGTTGTTGACCAGGGATGATATTTTGTGTCGTGTGAAGAGGGAGTTAACTCAAAACTAGTAGCGGATGAAGAAGTATTATGACGAAAGGCAATGTGATGTGACCTTTGAGCCGGATGACTTGGTGTGTTTGAAGCTATAGCTATACCGACAAAGATCCTTGAAAAAGAGGTTTAATGTGAAGTTATTGTAGTGATATTATGGGCCCTTCAAATTATTGCAACAGATTGGAGAGGTGGCACATAAGTTGGAGTTGCGAGAATCCTCTCTTTTATACCCGGTTTTTCATGTATTTGTGTTGAAGAAGAATGTAGGGGACTCTAATTTGCTCGTGTTGAATTACCATCATTGGATTCATGGGGGTAACATGTTATTGATTTCTAATTAGGTGCTTCACTATAGGAGTTGGGTGAAGCAACATACTAGAGAGAGGGTGTGGCAAGTTTTAGTGCATTAAAAGGGCTTGACGAAGGACAAGGCAACATGGAAGGACTATGATGAGCTCAAAGAGGGATTTCCTAATTATACACTTGAGGACAGGTGTAATCTCAAACGATGGAAGAATGATATGATTCCAGAGCCATCTGTGCGTAGGAATGATCGTGCTTGAGTGGCGTGTTACTACAAGAAGTTACATGCTAAAGGCATTGGAGTCTGAATATGATTTATTTTTATTACAAATAGGATTTGTTTAGGAGCAATAATTTGTTTACAAATAGGATATGTTTAGGAGTAGGGATTTGTTTACAAATAGAACTTGTGTAGTAGTAGGAATTTGTTTACGAATAAGACTTATTTAGGAAGCCAAATCAGAGGCAATTTAAGGCTGGCTATGTATTAGGATTTTTATTATGTTTTTTTGTGATTGAAAACTTGTGTGATTTATCAATAAAATCAAGGTTTCTTTTCTTCAGGACTCTAGATTCGTTCTAGGACTACGTATCTTGCTAATTCGTCAATGATTATGTAGAAGCTTGATACCGCTTACATCGTCCGTGGTGTGGAGTTAATTGAGGCTCTCATCATAGTCTTGAGGCTTTAACATCAAAAACAAACCAGACTTCTCCCCTCCCCCCCCCC
>BQKN01064349.1:117712-129011 GCA_022839385.1 Asparagus kiusianus | reverse complement strand
AGAGAGAGAGAGAGAGAGAGAGAGAGAGAGAGAGCAAAACTTCTGTCAACTTAAGTGGACGTCCACTAAGTTTCTTAGTTATTGATGATCACTTGATTGAGCTACATTGTGGATGATCCGTTCCGTTAAACTTGATCTACATATTCTAAAACCCCAACACATCAAATTTGGGGTAAACCCATTGTGGTTTGACCCTCCGTCGAGCCATGTAAAAAGTTATTCATTCGAAACCGTTAAAATTGATACGAGTGGATGAATGGTCGATCTACGGCGGGTTCACCCCAAATTTGGTGTATTGGGGTTTTAGGATATGTAGATCAAGTTTAACGGAGCGGGTATATATATGTGTGTGTGTGTGTGTGTGTGTGTGTGCGCGCGCGCATGTGTGTATGCGTGTGTGTGTGTGTGTGTGTGTGTGTGTGTGTGTGTGTGTGTGGATAATATGGACCTTAGGAGTTTCCTTAGGGTGCATCTAAGGATGCACAATCTCAACCGTCCATTCAAACAATTTCAAATTAATCTCAGCTCTTCATTCAAAAATCCACCCCTCCCCCCTAATCCTCACCCCTTCTTCTCATTTCAAACCAAATCTCGGCAGCTACCCTCCACTCCTCCGCCCGACCTCGCCGCCACGGCCTACCCTCGAGTTCGGGCTTTGTCACTGCTCCTCGCCTCGCACTCTTCACCCGCCCTCCACCTTGAGTTCCCTCATAGCCGCCGATCCCTTGAGCTCAGCCTTCGCCCGCCCTCCACACTGCTCCCCGCCTTGCCCTCTTCGCCCGCCCTCTTCCTCGGGTTCCCTCTTCACTCCGCTCTCCACCTTGCCCTCTTCGCACGCCCTCTTCCTCGGGTTCCCTCTTCACTGCCATTCCTTCGAACTCGGGCTCGCCTACCCTCGCTGCTGCTCCCTCGAGTTTCCACTTCGCCCGCCTTTGACGTCGCTCCCTCGAACTCTCGTTAACGCTCGCCCACCCTCCACTAGCAAAACCAACAAATCGTAGGAAACTCTCATCGCCCACGTGACAGCCTCGAGCTACCCTCGGCCACGTCGCCTCGCACTCTCCTCAACTCCTCGACGCTCGTAAAGATTTTGTGGATTTTGTAAAAGAAAAGGACATTATATAACGTGTTGTCATTTAGCTAAGGTATTATCTTTAATCTTAATTTGATGATTTTTTTCATTTTGATGCATTTGTCATGATAAAGTTACAATTTTTTGTAGATGAAAAATATTGCAGGTGGAGGTCAAGAAAGTCAATGGAGAGCCATAACAAAGTAGTTTGCAAGCGTATTTTCCTTGAGTTACAAAATTAATCATGTGTTTCGGTATAATGTGATAATTTAAACTAAAGTTATGTATGTATGGATGCAATTATGTGTTCTTTGAACCATATGGTTATATGTACCTTAAGTTTGTGAGTTGATAATGTAGTTGTATGGATTAATCATGTGTTTCAACATAATGTGATAATTTGAACTAAAGTTATGTATGTATGGATGCAATCATGTGTTCTTTGAACCCTGTGGTTATATGTACCTTAAGAGTTACAAAAAATGAATAAGGAGCTATAATTTTTTTCCAAAACTTTGAGTTATAAAATAGAGATAACTGGGTAAAAAACTGGACTAAATAGTTATAAAAATGAATAAGGAGTTATAAAATTTTTTTCCTAAACTAAGAGCTATAAAACTTCAATAACTAGGTACAAAACTGAACTAAAGAGTTACAAAAAATAAATAAAGAGTTACAAAAAATTTTCCCAGAACTATGAGTTATAAAATAGAGATAAATGGGTACAAAGTCAAACTAAATAGTTACAAAAAATGAATAAGGAGTTACAAATTTTTTCCCAAAACTAAGAGCTATAAAACTTTAATAACTGGGTACAAAACTGAATAAAAGAGTTACAAAAAATGAATAAGGAGTTACAAAGTTTTTTCTAGAACTATGAGCTATAAAATAGAGATAATTGGGTACAAAACTGGACTAAATAGTTACAAAAAATGAATAAGGAGTTATAAAATTTGTTTCCAGAACTGGGAGGTATAAAACTTTAATAATTATGTACAAAACTGGACTAAAGAGTTACAAAAAATGAATAAGGAGTTACAAAGTTTTTTCAGAACTATGAGCTATAAAATAGAGATAACTAGGTACAAAACTAGACTAAATAGTTACAAAAAATAAATAAAGAGTTATAAAAATTTTTCCAAAACTGAAAGCTATAAAACTTTAATAACTAGGTACAAAACTAGACTAAAGGGTTACAAAAATGAATAAGAAGTTACAAAACTGGACTAAAGGCATCGTCACAAAAATGGATTACAAACTTCTTTTTGGCAGGATTTTTTTTGGCAGGCTTCATCACACTCATCATAGCACCGGCAATATTAAATTCACCACAATTGACTAAAGATTTACAAGACCAGGATAGAATTAATGAACCATGACTTATTTTGACTTAACTAAAAAGAGCTCAAATCGAGCTACAATTCAACTACTTCTTCATATGTACACAAAAAGAGATATAGCATCTGAATGACTTATAACACAAAAAAGTGCAAAATAAAACTTCCAAAAATATGTGAATTACATAGTCTGAACTGCAGTTTTACAATCGTCACAAATATGGTGAATCGTGTGCATACAAGAGAGTTGCATAAAACTTTGCTCTATACTTTACACAATCTGCTTGTGAGATTGTTATCGATCGCTTTTCGACAATGTTGTTAATGAATTCAATCATAAAGATCCACAATCTAAGGTTCTGCATTTAATAAAAAAAATTACGATATTGAAAATGACTTTGAGAAAAAATGAGAATTACAATAAAAATGCATGAAACACATACGGTCCTTATTGAGGAGCGGCAACTAACACAAGTTCATGGTGCTCTAATTTCTCTAACGTCCAATTACTCTATATGAAACTCATGAACTTATTTCTAAATTTTGCAGCATCGGCGGTATAAAAGGGAGACTTGATTGAGGAGTAATGATAGAATTGTTTTCTCCTCTCACACTAACTCTACCATGTGCCGATGTCCAGAGCTGACAATTGGGATAAAAATTCTTTCACACTTTAAAAACTTCTGCTGAGAAATATTTTCCTTCATTCGTTTTTCCATCAATTCAAGATTTCCTTCAAAAAATACATGTTGAAAAGATGCATCAATGTGACCAATGTAGGGTAACATAATAATAAATATCACTAACTAATGAAAAAATGCAGATATACTTACTGCAAGCCAAGGTCTCGTAACATGTATATTTTGATCATAAATATTAGTTGTCTCAATCTTATAACAAAGACGAATAACAAATGCATCGACTACCTACAAAATTCCTATGAATGAATAAAATATTTAATATAAGCTAAATATATACAACATAAACCAAACCATAACACAATTTAGCACCTACATCGTCATTGAGTTCACCCCTGTTAAAAGTTTATAAGCATCTAAGTGAGATACACTTGCTTCGGCACACTTCCAAATGAATGTATCACTATATGCAAGTACGTGTGAGAAAATTATGACTAAAAATAAGTAAATTTAAAGATTTATTATTAGAATAAGTCATTAACAATTACATGTGTTAGGTCTCATTTTATGAGCCACCATCTTCTAATCTTTTATTAAGTCTATAAAATCAGTTCATAAAGTTTCAAAACATGGTTTATGTCCAATGTCAAAAACAAGTGTTTTTAATTTACATGTTTTGGACTATTTTGTAAAATAAAGAGATTTTTTTTGGGAGGTGTTTTTTGAAAACCAGTTTTTGTAACATGTATATTATCATGTTTACAATCATTTCCCAAAGTTTTGCATTTTTCTGATTTTATTTGTTATTTTCAAAGATGTTTGAAAATCAAATTTTTGTTTTAAAACAGGCTGATAACCTGTTATCAGTCGACTGGTCAGTCGACTAATGACATCAGTCGACTGATATGTCGGCTGAAGAAATCACCTGGAATAACAAATAGTTTCTATTTTGTTTTGGTTGACTGACCAGTCGACTGATGAGATCATCGGTCGACTGATAAGGTCCGTCAGTCGACTGATGAGCTGAAAAACGCCTCTAACGGTCAGCTCATCAGTCGACTGATGAAAGTTGTCAGTCGACTGATGGCATAACGACTAGTTTTTTCAGCATTTTCATGTTTTGGTTTTTTTTATCTTTTTGCTAGGGTTTCTTGATCTTGGGGTTTCCTATAAGTACCCCATTATACCCAGCTCTATTTTATAAACCAAGAATGTTTTAAACAAGTTTAATAAGGGTTTAAAGTTTGTTTTAGTTTGTTTAAAAGAGTGTTTAAGAGTTTTGTTTGTGAAGAGAATTTCACAAGAGCAAGTGAAGATCATCTATTGTGTTTGAGCATCCAACTCTTCCTCTTTCTCTTGATCTATAGAGAAGTTTTTCTAAACTTTATTTCTAGCAATTTATATGTTTGAACTTAATTTCCATAAGCTAGATTTATATTGAGTTTAGTTTTTATTTATTTATCTCATTGTTTACACACACAACCATTGAGCTTATTGTATTTTCATATATTGTATAATTTGGGTTGTGGGGTTTATGTAACATTGAGTGTGAGCTTACATTGTGTTCTCATCCATTATAGAGAACAATTTATTTGTATTGAGCCTAATTGTGAGGATTCACTTTGTAATACACTAGTACACCAAGAGGAGTGTGGGTTGAGAGACGGGGTCGTCCCAAGAGGAGTGGGGTAGGTGGTAATGCCTAGAGGTAGGTTGTAATTCCTAACACTTGAAGGAGACACGGACTAGAGATCAACACTTGAGGTGGTAGTGAGTGTGATTGCAAGAGTGTGAATTGTAAAGTTTTCGGTGAACTAGAAAACCGAGTGTGAGGTGTAAACGTTATTCGGGTGAGCGTAGAAAACCCTGTTATGATAGTGGAGATCTCATCGAGGTGAGGAGCAGAGACGTATGTCGTGAGAACCGAACTCCATGATCATATTGTTTGTTTGCGTTTGTCATTAGCATTCCTTTATATTCGTGCTTATCATTTATATCGCCTTTGTCAATTGCGTGTTGTTTATATTGCCCTATCACTTTAGTATTTTGTTTACCCTTGTGGTAGTTTCATATCCTTGCATATATCTTGTAGTATATCTAATTTGTTAGGATATTTGTTAATAAGTTTTAATTTAGCATAAATCGGATTAGATTAGCATAAACTCTATTCACCCCCCTCTAGGGTTCTTTCCTAGTGGCATTAGGGTACTTTCAACATGGTCATTTTCAATTGTAGAAAGTTGTCTATTAATTTGTCCTCATAATCATAGACCATTGCCTTTCCTAGATAGTTGCGAGATTTCCAAGATCTGGATGACGTGTTTCTTCTTTGTGCCTTCTTTGGGCTGATCTAGACGCAAATAAGGTAAAGTAACAGAGGATCTATCCTTCCTCTTCCTCTTTCTGACAACCCGTTTGATGGATGTGTTAGCCCTTTTGTTTTGCTGATGTTTTACAACCACCATTATCGGTACTAATGGCTATTTGAGTGCAAATGTAGTGAACTCATTTATCAAGCTTATTAGTACCATCTATGGAGGATTGGATGGAATATGCGCTACAACGAAGATATCCAAAGGAGGTGGAGGCATAGTGATGAAGCAACGTTATTTCAAGAACAACAAATTCAAATAGAAGCTTCATCAAATTCAAGCTATATCAAGACTCAAGCATTGCATTCTATATGAGGATATTAGCTATCTTTTATTTTTCTCTCTAGTGCTAGAATGTAGGCAAAGAGTTATTGACGTCACTTGAAGCTATTGGGATATCACACACACGTTTTCATACTTATGTTTTTAAACGTTTTTCGTAAAATACTATCTTTCAAAAGTATGAGGACCTATCTGCAAAATTCCTTTTCCAAACAGTTTGTCTTTAGCATTAAAAACGTTTTACAAAGTTTCATAATTTTCAGAGGTCAAATAAATATTTTTCAAATATTTTAGTTGAGTCAAAAACAGTGTTTGGGATGTATCAGAATGCGGTCGACCGCACTTATGTTCATTCCTCACTGGGCAGCAGAGAGTTTGTTGGTCGACCACACCGGTCGACCGATAGCTTCCTTCGATCGACCGCACCGGTCGACCGGATAAGTCTCTGCTTGTTTTTCTCGTTTTTGAGCTGGATAGCGGTCGACCGAAATTTTCGTCGGTCGACCGAACGTTTTTGTCGGTCGACCGATATTTCCGCCGGTCGACCGCCGTATTTTTTGAAACGGTAAAATGTGTCCTTTTGTGGCGCCGCTTTGGGGGATTAAGGGATGGGTTTAAAACAGCTGTTTCCTCTATTTAAACCCTATCTCTTCTTCTTCCTTAGTGTCCCAGCCTTTGCAAAAAACCCAGAGTCGCTGCTTTACTGAGTTTCAATTTCAAACCTGTTTCTGCTGTGTTTTTGTGTGTTCACTTCCCAGCTTTAGTGTGTTCTTTCTCTTTGCCATAGGGACGTTGTAAAGAGAGAGTCTTACACCATTTCTACTGTCTTAAGAGAGTGATCTTGTGTAGATCAACTGTGTGGGAGTATGATCTTGTGTAGATCTATCTGTGTAGTGTGAGATCGTGAGGGGATTGCTGTGTAGACAAAGTTTCGGCTTCCAAACCGGATTGTGTAGTGGATTTCTCCTCGAGAGTGGGGAGCGGGGACGTAGGTCAGCGGACCGAACCTCGTTAACATATCGCGCGTCACAGGATAACAATTCCTAACCCTTTCTCCTCTATTTTGTTTGCATCAAATATCTGTGGTTTGCTTATCTTATTTTTATTGCACTTTTATAGCCTCTTGACCCTAATCACCCCCCCTAGGGTCCAACAATTGGTATCAGAGCTTGGTCTCTATATTAGTTTTTGGTTTAATCACCTTAGAGAAAAGATCTAATGGAGGCTTCAATGAATGTGCATATGCTAGAGGGACAATCCACCACTAGACCACCACTCTTCACCGGTAGTAACTTTGCTTATTGGAAGGCTAGGATGAAAATTTACCTTCGTTACATTGACCTTGACATCCTAGAACCCATAGAGAAAAAATACGTAGAGAAGTCCAAAGTTAGGACTATGACCGATGGAGAGAGGCACCAAGCTAATCTCAATGCTAAGGCTATGAACGCCTTGATTTGTGGTCTTTCCCCAAATGAATACAATAGAGTTTCAACGTGTGCAACCGCATACGAAATATGGGTAAAATTGTGTATCACACATGAAGGAACCCCACAAGTTAAAGAATCCAAGATTAGTAGACTTATGCATGAATATGAGTTATTTCAAATGCTTCCAAATGAATCAATTGATGTTATGTTTTCTCGCTTCACTAACATTATCAATGAATTGCATGGTCTTGACAAGAAATTGACTATTCAAGAGACGAACTACAAGATTCTTCGTTCATTGACTCCGATGTGGGAACCCAAGGCAACGGCAATAGAAGAAGCTCATGACCTTACCACTTTACCTCTTGATGGGCTCATCGGAAAGCTCAAGGTCCATGAGAAGAAGCTCAAGGGAAAGGAGTAAGAGGAAGTGCCCTCACGAGAAGTTGAGGAGCCATCACCAAAATTGAAGACCATAGCTCTCAAAGGAGCTAGTGATTACTTATCTCCGTCATCGGATAGTGAAGTTGATTTTTCTAGAGAAGTGGCTCATCTCTCTAGAATAATTTCTAGACTCATAAAAATGAAAAAGAAATTTAACCCACGATCTAACAACAAATTTCCTTCTCGTGTAGGAAAATGCTTTGAATGCAATGAACCGGGCCATATCGCTAAGGATTGCCCGAGGCTCAAGGAGAAGTACATGAAATACAAGAAGAAGAAGGCCATGTATGCCGGATGGGAGGAATCCGAACCAAGCGACTCGGATAGCAATGAAGATGGAGCTAAACTTGCTCTTCATGATCCCAACGTTTGCTTCATGGCTCTTGATCATGAGGTAATATCCGACACCGAGAGTGAATCATTTTACATGCAATGTGATCTAGCTACTACTCTAGAAGAATTAAACTTTGAATTTAAAAGAATGTCAAAAGAATTTTCTTCTTTTAAAAAGTTGCATGCTTCTTGTGATATTAAGCTCGAACAATTACAAACCTCTCTTGCATTAAAAGATGAACTGCTTGGAGATCTTGATTTTGAAAACAAACAATTAAGAACTAAGATTGAGAGACTTGAAATTGAGAGTGGTAGGATTAGACTCACTCATGCTTATGCTAACCATCATCACCATGGTAGAAATAGGTTTCATGGTTCTCGTGCTCATACATACAAAAGAAATTTTGTGTGCACATATTGCATGAAACATGGTCATATTTCTACTCATTGTAGAATTAAAGATAATTTTGAATCTTATGGATTGACATGGGTATCCAAAGGTACCAAGACCACTAACCACCAAGGACCCAAGACTTGGGTACCTAAAGCTACTACATCTTCATCTTCATCTCTTGTAGGGAACATCACGGCAACGACGTAAGGAGATGTGGTACCTTGATAGTGGTTGCTCACATCACATGACGGGCAACAAAGAGTTATTTGCAACCCTATCAAGGATTGAAGGAGGTAGCGTCTCCTTCGGTGGTGGTGAGAAATGTAAAATCATTGGTGTTGGTTCTATTGGTAAGCAACCCTCACCCGTTATTGAAGATGTTTATTTGGTAAATGGTTTGAATCACAATCTTCTTAGTATTAGCCAATTAAGTGATAAATGTTTTGATATTTTATTTAAACCGGATAAATGCATCATTAGTATGAATGAAAAAATTATTTTTATTGCTAATCGCAAAGCTAATGTATATATTTTTGAGATGAATGAACTAGTGAATCAAGATGTGAAGTGCCTTACGGCAATTGATGAAAACCCTTGGATTTGGCATAAGAGACTTGGACATGCAAATATGGATTTAATATCAAAGTTGTCTAAGAGAAATCTTGTAAAAGGGTTACCAAATTTGCACTTTATCAAAGATAGCACATGTGAGGATTGTGCCAAAGGTAAACAAACTAAATCCTCTTTCAAATATATCAATAAGGTATCTACTTCTAAACCTTTGCAATTACTTCATCTTGATTTGTTTGGTCCTATGCGTGTTACCTCTCTTGGAGGGAAACACTATGTTTTAGTGATTATTGATGATTTTTCGCGTTTTACATGGACAATATTTCTTGCAAATAAAAATAATTGTTTTGAAGAATTTTCTAATCATGTTAAAAGAATTGAAAATGAAAAAGAATTGAAAGTTGTGAAAATTAGAAGTGATCATGGAGGTGAATTCCAAAATGATTACTTCTATGAATTTTGTGCTCATCATGGTATAACTCACATGTTTTCCGCTCCTAGAACACCACAACAAAATGGTGTTGTTGAACGAAAAAATCACACCATACAAGAGATGGCACGTACTATGCTAAATTCTTTTGATTTGCCAAAATATTTTTGGGCGGAGGCCGTCAATACGGTTTGCCATGTTTTAAATCATGTTTTGATTAGACCAAAGCTTAAGAAAACTACTCATGAACTTTATTATGGAAAAACTCCTTTTATTGGTTATTTTCGTATCTTTAGTTGCAAATGTTTTATTTTAAATACTAAAGATCATCATGACAAATTTGATTCTAAAATTGATGTTGGCATTTTCTTGGGTTATGCACCTCGAAGTAAGGCTTATAGGGTCTTCAATAAACAAAGTCTCGTTGTTGAAGAATCTATAAACGTTACTTTTGATGAGACTAATGTTGGTTCTCAAGTTGTTTTACCTAGGAAAGATGATGATGATGATGTTGAGGGAGGATTAGACTTTTTACAAATCAATAATACTCACTCTATAGAAGCTCAAAAGGATGTGGATAGCTCCAATGCTCATGAACAAGTTGAACTTCCTAAAGCTTGGAAATTCGCATCAAACCATCCAAAGGAACAAATAATTGGGAGCCCTTCAAAAGGAGTTGTTACTCGCTCAAAAGCCTTGAGTGAGTGTGGTAATGTTGCATTCCTATTTCAACTAGAACCTAAAAAGATTAATGATACTTTAAATGATGAATTTTGGGTTTTGGCTATGCATGAAGAACTAAACAACTTTACAAGAAATAATGTTTAGAAACTAGTTCCTAGACCTAACAATGCTAGTATAATTGGTACTAAATGGGTTTTTAGAAACAAACTTGATCAACATGGCATTGTTACTAGAAATAAAGCTCGTTTGGTTGCCCAAGGATACAATCAAGAGGAGGGCATAGACTATGATGAAACATTTGCACCGGTTGCAAGATTAGAATCTATTAGGATGTTTTTGGCATTTGCTAGCTTCAAAAACTTCAAATTATTTCAAATGGATGTTAAAAGTGCCTTCTTAAATGGTTTTATAGAAGAGGAAGTATATGTTGAGCAACCCCCCGGTTTTATTGATCATGTTTTTCCTAATCATGTTTACTGAGTTCAAAAAGCTTTATATGGGTTGAAACAAGCTTCTAGAACTTGGTATGCTCGCCTCTCTAGTTTTCTTGTTGAAAATGGTTTTTCAAAAGGAACAATTGATAACACTCTTTTTGTGAGAAAAAGGAAAAATGATTTTATTTTAGTTCAAATATATGTTGATGATATCATTTTTGGTGCTACTAACGAATCCTTGTGTAAGGAATTTTCTAAGGTTATGTAGGATCATTTTGAGATGAGTATGATGGGAGAGTTTACATTCTTTCTCGGGCTCCAAGTCAAGCAAACTAAGGATGGGATATTCATTTCCCAAAGCAAATATGCTAAGGAATTGGTGAAGAAATTCAATTTAGAGAACTCTAAGCATGCGCCTACTCCCATGAGTACTAGTGTTAAGCTTGATGCAGATGAGAGTGGTGAAGATGTGGACCAAAAACTATACCGAGGTATAATAGGTAGTCTTCTTTATCTTACCGCTAGTAGACCCGACATCATGTTTAGTGTGTGTGCATGTGCACGTTTTCAAGCTTCTCCTAAAGCATCTCATCTAATTGCGGTTAAAAGGATCATTAAATATGTTAATGGTACTTTTAATCTTGGTTTATTTTATCCAAAAAGCACTTCTTTTGATTTATATGGTTTTTATGATGCCGACTTTGCCAGATGTAAGGCAGATCGCAAGAGTACGAGTGAAACATGCCAATTCTTAGGAAATTCACTTATTTCTTAGGCTTCCAAGAAGCAAAATTGTGGTGCATTGTTCACTACGGAAGCGGAATACATTGCTGCCGGTTTATGTTGTGCTCAAGTTTTATGGATGAAACAAAACTTAGT
>BQKN01064349.1:99160-117312 GCA_022839385.1 Asparagus kiusianus | reverse complement strand
GCCGGTTTATGTTGTGCTCAAGTTTTATGGATGAAACAAAACTTAGTTGACTATGATTTGAATTTTCAAAATATAAAAATCTTTTGTGATAACACTAGTGCTATAAATATTTCCAAAAATTCGGTTTTGCATTCTAGAACCAAGCATATTGATGTGCGCCATCATTTCTTACGCGATCATGTAGAGCGGCAAGATGTATCCCTAGTATTTGTTGACACAAAATCTCAACTAGCGGATATATTTACTAAGCCTCTTGGAGAGGATGATTTTTGTCTCATAAGAAATGGTTTGGGCTTATGCACTATGTGAATGTTCTACATTGCTTGCTTGTTATCATGCATTTTACATTTTTTTTCTTTACCCCATTTTTGATGGTGACAAAGGGGGAGAGAAATCTCCTCATTTGTTGCATATACTTAGGAAGAGCTCATAGATAGGGGGAGCACCTATCTATAAGCTATATTTATTTGCTCTTATATAATGGTTGGTTGTCATCATCAAAAAGGGGGAGATTGTTAACCCTTTTATTTTGCTGATGTTTTACAGCCACCATTATCGGTACTAATGGCTATTTGAGTGCAAATGTAGTGAACTCATTTATTAAGCTTATTAGTACCATCTATGGAGGATTGGATGGAATATGCGCTACAACGAAGATATCCAAAGGAGGTGGAGGCATAGTGATGAAGCAACGTTATTTCAAGAACAACAAATTCAAATAGAAGCTTCATCAAATTCAAGCTATATCAAGACTCAAGCATTGCATTCTATATGAGGATATTAGCTATATTTTATTTTTCTCTCTAGTGCTAGAATGTAGGCAAAGAGTTATTGACGTCACTTGAAGCTATTGGGATATCACACACACGTTTTCATACTTATGTTTTTAAACGTTTTTCACAAAATACTATCTTTCAAAAGTATAAGGACCTATCTGCAAAATTCCTTTTCCAAACAGTTTGTCTTTAGCATTAAAAACGTTTTACAAAGTTTCATAATTTTCAGAGGTTAAATAAATATTTTTCAAATATTTTAGTTGAGTCAAAAACAGTGTTTGGGATGTATCAGAATGCGGTCGACCGCACCGGTCGACCGCACCTATGTTCATTCCTCACTGGGCAGCAGAGAGTTTGTCGGTCGACCGCACCGGTCGACCGATAGCTTCCTTCGGTCGACCGCACCGATCGACCGGATAAGTCTCTGCTTGTTTTTCTCGTTTTTGAGCTGGATAGCGGTCGACCAAAATTTTCGTCGGTCGACCGAACGTTTTTGTCGGTCAACCGATATTTCCGTCGGTCGACCGCCGTATTTTTTCAAACGGTAAAATGTGTCCTTTTGTGGCGCCGCTTTGGGGGATTAAGGGATGGGTTTAAAACAGTTGTTTCCTCTATTTAAACCCTAACTCTTCTTCTTCCTCAGTGTCCCAGCCTTTGTAAAAAACCCAGAGTCGCTGCTTTACTGAGTTTCAATTTCAAACATGTTTCTACTGTGTTTTTGTGTGTTCACTTCCCAGCTTCAGTGTGTTCTTTCTCTTTGCCATAGGGACGTTGTAAAGAGAGAGTCTTACACCATTTCTACTGTCTTGAGAGAGTGATCTTGTGTAGATCAACTGTGTGGGAGTGTGATCTTGTGTAGATCTATCTGTGTAGTGTGAGATCGTGAGGGGATCGCTGTGTAGACGAAGTTCCGGCTTCCAAACCGGATTGTGTAGTGGATTTCTCCTCGAGAGTGGGGAGCGGGGACGTAGGTCAGCAGACCGAACCTCGTTAATATATCGCGTGTCACAGGATAACAATTCCTAACCCTTTCTCCTCTATTTTGTTTGCATCAAATATCTGTGGTTTGCTTATCTTATTTTTATTGCACTTTTATAGCCTCTTGACCCTAATCATCCCCCCTCTAGGGTCCAACAGGATGAGGTATCCCTCTTATTATCATTGTCATCTTCCTATTTTTGAGAAACATCTCTATAGAGTTTAAATGCATATAATTAATATAGATATACTCAAGTATTATATAAAAAGTAAAAAAAGTAAAATTTAAAAAGAATAAAAAAATACAAACTCACCAAGCATCTTCTAAAATTTTCATTTGTCTTGGGCTCATCACAAAGTCATCATCAATATCGACTTCTTCATTTTCTTCTTTAATATTTTCCTCAAAGTAGTTTTCATTATCCTCTCCCTCTTGCTCTTCCACATTCTCATAATCATCAGCTTCCTTATGCTCTTTACTTTTATTCTCTTCATTTTTATTTCTCTTATCCTCTTTCTCCTTATTTTTATTTATGCCTCTAGCGCCACGATCTTCTAGTTCTCGTAATTCAATAGTGAGCTCATTCATGTCATGTGTCTTCCTCACAATTAATGCAATCAATTCAGCTTTCCTTGATTCCTATAACACAAAAAAGTACAAGTATTAGTACTCATACTATAGTTGCAGATAAATATACTAAAAAAAGAAAGGGACATAAAAATAATGAACTATTAGAGCAAAGATATATACAAATACTTCTGGCGATGCCCTATGAATAAGATGATTATTCTCTTGACCAATATCCATAAGAAACTTTGGATCTCTGTATAATTTGTTCATGGTAGTCCTCCTCCATTTTTTGGTATTCTTAACACAAAAGAGCGGTGGTAGCCCGTCAATATCTGAAGTACACTCTAATTACTCCACTAATTCATAAAACCAAACCTACAAAAAAACTATACATTAGCATGTGCATAAAAAAATATTCACTATCAAAAAGAAAAGTTATACAAAGTAATTATCATGTAACTCACCAGTAATGCGGAGCAAAAAACCACACATGTAATTAGCATATGAGCGCTCCCCTAATCTCCTTATACTAATAGACTTCTTTGCCTTATTCATCTCTTTGCAAAGAAAAGTAAACACTGCACGACACCAATTATATTTCTTCAAAGTGGACAACTGCTCTGCATATCTAAACGCCCACAAGGGACATATCCTACATGACCGATGGCATAATATGAAGCCGATAATGAAAGTCACAATAAGTTTTACACAAGTTATAGGGTCTTTATTAGCCATATCTATAACCAACTCAGTCATTCCATTGTGCTTCCCTCAAATTGCCGTCTTCTTTTCCTCATCGACTTTCTTCTTGCCTTTACTCCTACTACCATTCTTCTCCTTGGATGTCTTATAATTCTTTACAATTTGGGTATAAATTGTATTAGCCGCTATTCCACTCATTTTTTATTGGAATTCCCTCCTTTAGCAAACCGGTAATTCGGTAAACATCCTCTATACCAAACACATGATCTTTATTCCTAATCATAAATGAGCATGTATCGGGATTAAAATTTTGAATCAAGCAATTAATTGATATCTGCTCATTGCTCAAGGATGTGGGTATCCAGAGGAGGTTGTGAAAAAGTGTCTTCTTAAGGGCTTTCATATGCCTTTAATCTAATACTATATGCTTATCAATTAAATCTCAAAAATAACAAAGATTGGATGAAATTCTCAATTGTGTTATCATAGACTACAAGAGAATTATAATTCAGAATGTTAAAAATTAAATATACTTGGGAAAATTAAGAATAGCTAAGGATATATTACATGCCGAAAAACATGCATATAAATACTAAGATTATACCTAAAATAAATACTCGACATGACAAAAATCACCATAAATTTTACATTAGGAAAGTTAAAAGTGCAATAGTAGTAAGTAAACATGCATATAGATATCATTAGGTGCAAATTAAGAGTAGCTTAACTAACAGTTTCTAGTTGTAAAAGATTTTAAAAAAAATCATAAAAGCAAAAAAAAAATCTTCATCAATCCTCAAGAATTCGAGTTACCAAACCTAATATCTTTTAGTTTTGAACATTCTCAATTGCGTTACCAATAAGTCTGGATATAAGGATGAACAGTTTATAAACACAAATTTACTTACGAAGATGGATGATTCTTGCATTTAGAGGAGGAAAATTTTGATTTTGAAGAAATCGTGGATGTCAACCCCTTCAATTTGTTCAAAGCCATGACTTGGATGCTACAGTTACACGAATAATTGTGGTCGAGGTTGGAGGAGGAGTGAAGGTCAACGGAGCTTTTGCGAAGACCTGAAGGCTTTGCTGCAGTGTCGAGGAGTCTAGGAGAGTGTAAGGCGATATGGTCGAGGGGAGCTCAAGGCTGTCATGTGGTTGAGGAGAGTTTCCCATGACAATTATCGGGGAGAGCGGTGAAGAGAGCGGGCGAGGCGATGCGAATGGGGTGGGAGGCGAGGTCGAGCGGAGGAGAGGAGGGAGAGAGCTGAGATTTGGTCTGAAATGAGAAGAAGGGGCGAGGCGAGGAGCTACGACGAATAAAGCGGCGAAGAGGGTGGGCGAGGTCGAGCGAAGGCAGACGGCGAGGTCGAGCGAAGGCAGGCGGCGAGGTCGGGCAAAGGAGAGGAGGGAGGGGCTGAGAATTGGTCTAAAATGAGAAGAAGGGGCGAGGCGGAGAGCGGCGGCGAAGCCCGAACTCGAGGTGAGATTTGGTCTGAAATGAGAAGAAGAGGTGAGGATTTGGGGGGATGGGTTTTTTAATGAAAGGTTGATATTAGTTTGAGATTGGTTGAATGGATGGCTGAGATTGTGCATATATATATATATATATATATATATATATATATATATATATATATAGTGTAAAGTGAATCTAAGGTGACTCCCTAGATGCAGCCTAAGGATGCACGATATTGGCCATTGATTTAAAAACAACAAATACATCTCAGCCCTCCATTAATAACAATTCCTAAAAAAAAACCTCCATCAATAACAATTCCCTAAAAAAACTGTAGCACTCACATTCCTGCCCCCCGGGGGGCGCGAGGCAGTAATTTTCACCCCCCTGGTGGTTTTCAACGTCCAGCGTTACCGCTGAAGATCGCCTGAGCTCCCCCCCATCGAAGTTATCACGTTAAGGCGGTTTTCAAGGTCCGGTGGTTTTCAACTGTCACCCCCCAGGCTGCCGCTGAAGATCGCCGGCATCGCAACACCCCCTCCTCCTCTTCAGCGCCACAACACGCCACTCAGGCGAAGCTATCCGCACCCGCTCAGTGTCGTTGTTGAAGCTCGCACTCGCCCTTGCCATCCCCTCACTTGGAGCTCTCGTCGACCGCTTCATCAGCCCTCATGACTTCGAACAAATTGAAAGTGTCAACGTCTTTGATTTCTTCAAAATCAAAACCTTCTTTTGCTAAATGCAATAATTCTCTAATGTCGTAAGTAAATTTTTTTTATGAGATATAATGTTTAGTTTAATATGCGTCGAAAGTTGAAATTGCTACCTCCAAAATCTATTATGTATTATGTAGTTGTTTGATGAGATATATCCTCTTGCATGAGATATATCCTCTTGCATGTGTTTCTCCCCTTCTCCAAAACTGCTATATATTATGTAGTTGTTTGTTTAGATATAGAAACCCCATATGAAACAGTATCAGTCTAATGAGTGGGGTGATTATTTTTTATTAGAGTATCCCTGTCATATGCGGTGGTGTTCTAAGCCATGAGATAATGTTTGTGTTAAAAAAAAACTTGTAAAAATTATTATGATTATTGTCATATCAAGTATCTATTTAATTTTTAGGTATATTATTTGTGTTGCGTCTTATACTGCCCAAATATATATAATTTTTAACTATTTCTGAATTATAATTTTCTTGTAGAGTTATGATAACGCAATTGAGAATTCCGCCCAATTTGTGTTATTTTTAAGATTTAATTGATAAGCGAATAATATTGGATAAAAGACACATAAAAGCCCTAAAGACGACACATTTTTACAACTTTCTCAATTTACCCACATCCTTGAGCAATAATCAAATAGTAATTTATTGCCTGATTCAAAATTTTAATTCTAATAAATGCTCATTCATGATTGAGAATAAAAATTATGTGTTTGGTATAGATGATATTCACCGAATTACCGATTTGTCAAAGGAAGGAATTTTGATAAAAATGAGTGGGACAGCGTCTAATACAATCTACACCAATTTTGTAAAGAATTATAAGATACTCAAGGAGAAGAAGAGTAGTATCTCTAAAGGTAAGAAGAAACCTATGAGAAAAAAGGCGGTGATTTGGGGGAAGTGCGATAGAATGGCCGAGATGATTGTAGATATGAATAATAAAAACCCTATAATATGTGTGAAACTTATTGTGGCTTTCATTATCGGCTTCATATTATGCCCGCGAACATGTAAGACATGTCCCTTATGGGCATTTAGATATGCGGAGCAGTTATCAACTTTGAAGAAATATAATTAGTGTAATACGGTGTTTACTTTTCTTTGCAAAGAGATGAATAAAACAAAGAAGTCTCTTAGTATGAGGGGATTAGGTCAGCAATCAAATACTGGGTACATGGGTGGTTTTTCGTCCGTTTTACTGGTGAGTTACATGAACATTATTATGTATATCTTTTCAATTTGATTATGATTATTGCTTATGCACATGCTAATGTATAGTTTCTATATTGTAGGTTTGGTTTTATGAAAAAGTAGGGGAATTAGAGTACACTTCAGACATTGAAAATTTACCACCGCTCTTTTGTGTGAAGAATATCAGAAAGTGGAGGAGGACTACTATGAACAAATTATATAGAGATCCAAAGTTTCTTACTGATAATTGCCAAGAGAATACTCCTCTTATTCATAGGGCATTGCCAAGAGTATTTGTACATATCTTTGCTCTCGTAGTTTATTATTTTATGTCTTATTTTTTGTATTCTATGTCTGCAACTATAGTATAAGTACTAATACTTGTATTTTTTTATCTTATAGCAATCAAGGAAAGCTGAATTAATTGCCTTAATTGCAGAGAAGACGTACGAGTTGAACCAGCTCACTACAGAATTACGAGAATTAGAAGAGCATAGTGCTAGATGCAAAAAAAATAAGGAGAAAGAGGATGACAGAAATGTAATATTTGAAAATAAAAGCGAAGAGGATATGGAAGCTAATGAATATGAGAATTTGGAAGAAACTGGGGAAGCCGGTATTGATGATGACTTTGTGATGAGCCCAAAAGACATGAACATTTTAGAAGAAGCTCGGTGAGTTTAGTTTTTTCAATTCTCTTACAATTTTACTTTTTATACTTTTCATATAATTCTTGTGTTACTTTTTGTTAATTATATGCATTTCAACTCCATAGAGATGTTTCTCAAAAGGAGGACCGTGGTAATGAGAATAGGAGAGAAACCTCATCTATCAAACGGGCTGTGAGAAAGAGGAAGAGAAAGGATTGACCCTCTGTTACTTCACCTTATATGCGTCTAGATCAAGCAAAGGAAGGCACAAAGAAGAAATGCGTTATCCAGATATTGGATAGTCCTAAGGGGAAAAAGTGCAAAAATGAAGAAGGCTTCATACCTACATCTCTCGACTATCCAGGTAAGGTACTGGTCTATGATTATGAGGACAAATTAATTTAAGACTTTCTACAATCGAAAATGACCAGGTATTTGTTACTGACTTATTCTAATAATAATCTTTGAATTTACTTAATTTGTGTTGCAATTTTCTCACCATGTAATTGCATATAGTGATACGTACATTTGGAAGTGTGCCGAAGCAAGCGTATCTCGCTTAGATACTTATAAACTATTAACAGGATGTGAACTCAGTGATAATGTAGGTTCTAAACATCTGTGTTATGGTTTGTTTGATATTGTATATAAAATCACTTATATTCTAAACATCAGTGATGATATAGGTTCTAAACATTTGTGATCGATGCATTTGTTATACGGCTTTGGAACAAGATTGAAACAACTAATAGTTATGACCGAAAGATACATGTCACAAGACCTTGGCTTGCAGTAAGTATATCTATGTTGTTTCATTAGTTTGTGGTTTTTATTATTAGACAACACTACATTATTGACATTGATGCATCTTTTAGCAAGCATTTCTAGATGAAAATCTTGAAATGGTGGCAAAACGAATGAAGGAAAATGTTTCTCAGAAGAAGTTCTTAGAATGTGAAAGAATTCTGATCCCGATTGTTAGCTCCGGACACTGGCACATGGTAGAGTTAGTGAGAGAGGAGAAAAAATTCTATCGTTACTTGATACGGGTGTATCTTCTCTTCGGAAAAGCGATCCTCATGGAAGCTTAAGGATAGGTGATTCTCATGATATCTTGAGAATAGTGGTGTGAAGCAACGGTGGAGCGTAGGTGGAAGCTTGGAACGAGACGACTGTAGGCGTATAAAACTGCTTATAGGTCCCTTAACACAGCTCGGCAAGGTGATTCGACAAACCAACAAACCATCGGGCGATATATCCAAGCATGATCGTTAGACCACAAAACCGAAGCCAAGTGAGATGCGACGAAGCGGATTAACGAGGCGACAAGGTTAACGAATCGCACGTAAACAACGGAATACTTCCAATCGCGTGCCCAATCAAGCTAACGGGTCGATGAATCAACGAATCATCCAACCGTAGAGTCCATCACATCAATCAAGATCGGGAGCGGACTCAAACTCAAACACCAAGGCGGATTTACTGCCAAATCAAGATCCAAAATGCCAAATCAGAGTTCGGATAAACCGTGAAACTGAAAAACGACAAAACGGCAAACACCTGAAGGGCTCGGCCGAAACCAAGCCGAGCCACCTGGCCGAGCCCAGATCTGGGCCCAGATCTGAGCCCAGATCTGGTTTTAAATGTCTATAAATAGGAGATGAGGGCTCATTTGTGGAGGTTGGATTTTTTGGGAGGCGAAGCTCTGCTGGATTGAGATCTAAACCTCAGAGTTTTGAAGCTTTGAAGACTTGAACTTTTCAGATCTGGTTCTTGGCGATCATCCACACCAAACAAGGCAGGAGTTCGAGAGAGATCGGATCTGAGATCTACACGGTTACCCTCCGGATCAAAACTTGGTTTTTGATCCCGAGAAGAGTATCGATTTCGCTTGGTCGATTTCGATTACTTGAGGCGATTATTTCCTTGGTGAAATAATCCCCTCGGCTATTATTTCCTTCGTGAAATAACACACATCATACCGTGTAGATCTGACCGGATCAAGATCGCGTGGTGGTCCACGGATTAACCCCGGCGCAGGCGAAGAACCCACACAAGCAAGAGACCGTAAAACAGGATCTTGCGATTTGTTCTACAAAAAAGAAAAGTTGTAATCTTTTTATCTTTCTTTGATTTTGTTGTAACCGGATCTTATAAAAAGACCGGATCTTTTGTAACCGATAAACAGTTGCTTAAGGAGACAATGACTTTAATGAAAACAACAATTTTTCCTGCGAACAATCTGGCGACCACAGTGGGAGCCACCGATCTCGTTGCCGAGATCGTTACGTCGCAGCCGCGGATCTCAATCCCGATCGAGGAGGAGGTCGAGTATGAATTCGACCAACAAAAGTTCGAGGAGTATCTGTCATCCTCGTCCAAATCCACCTCCCCCCGCAAGTCCAAGAAGTTCTCCTCCAGGAGAAAAGTCCGTTGGTATGAAGAAGTGGAGAACACCAACAAAGATCTCACCCCGATTGATGCCGAAGTTGCATCGGGTGAAGTTCCACCAACCTCCAACTAGGTCAGATCTGTTCTGGCCAATTTCTCCGTCGCTGAAGGCGTAGCGACTCTTTCAAAGAGAGCCCGCCAGAGGCGACGTCAACGCCTGGCACGGTAATTTGCAAAGGCGATGGAGTCCACTGACAGAATCCGCTACGACGCGGATTTGAAGAACAGGAGAGGCAAACAGCCTCAACAACCAATGAATGGCAGCTCCTCCAAGCCGCCAACGAATGAATGGATCCGTGTCAAACGGAATCGTATGACACTGGATGAGCTTATTCGCAAGCGCCGCGCACTGTCAGCGCAGGCACGGGCTCAAGTCCAAGAAGTCCGCAGAAGACTGCAGAAGGAAGTGGCCAAAAAGCCGCCACCAACCCGCCAAGTATGGAGGCTGAAGTCTGAAGAGGCAACTCAGGCTAAGGAACAATTATTGCAGCCTTCAAAACAAGTTCAACCTCCCGAACTATCCCGAAGAAGGAAGTCAGTTTTGGAGCGCCTTGGTCCACTTCCCAAAGCTCCAATTCAAGAACGTTTGGGCCCAATAAAGAAGCCCCGAACGACTCAACATGCTGGGGGTCACCGCCACCCTCAACGGGACAAGGAGTTCAAGGCAACTACGCGCACCAGTTTGCGCATTGAAGACCAGGAGCCCGCCGAAAACTCACGCCCACAAAGGCGCGTGTTGAGACGCGTGACTCTTGAAAGCCTAGAGAAGGCAGTTCGCCCTCAGAAGGAAACGTTGTCATCTGATGATGATAGCGTTATACCTGAGAAGTCGTGCTAATACACGATAGGTTACTCCGACCTTCAAACCGACGAGTTGTTCTATCGTGTTGGGGGTACGAGTAAAACCAGGAAAAGGAGTCCTCGAAAACTAGAAACTCAATGCCCCTGTTCCAAACTCATTCGAGCAGTATTGTCTGAGTGCAACTGCATCAAGACAGTCCCCGAAAGAACTTCAGTTTTCGAACGACTCAGTACCGAAACGCCAAAACCAAGGCCTAGGCATTTCCGACGAAGAAGAACGGTAGTCGAAGATGGAGAATTTCCGAGGGTCACCACTAATATGACCAGCAAAGGGACATCGACACGGGATAATCCCGAGTTGATTCCGGAAGTACCCCGGCATGTAACCCGTCTGCAGTCTGGAGCCATCATACGAGCAACTTATGGTAAGATTCGGACAAGATTACCTTCAGAAGATGAAGAATCGGATGCCGGCTCTGCAGTCGCATCAGATAATACAGTATCCAGCGAGGGATAACCCCGCGAGTCACTTATGATAAGTGCGGAACAAGTGGCCAAGATGCTCGAAGAAGCCATGGCCAAACAACAGGAGAGCTTCAGGTTCGAAATGCAGATGGCCATGCAGAATATGAGAGAAATGCATGACCAACAAATCCAAGCACTGACAAACCAGCAAGGTGAACCAAGTCGTCGCAACCAGGTTAATCAGGAAGATGAGGACACAGGTGCAAATGAGGCTCATAATACCAATAATCCTCCCGTCAATATAGGGGGTGGTAACGAGAATGCTAACGAAAATACAGGTGAAAGATTGAAGATTAAAAACCTCGAGAGCAAAATCAATACGTTGATTTCCGCTCAAGAGACAAAGAATACGGGCATTCCTTGTCCATACCCAAGAGAATGGGAATCAACCCCGTATCCGGCGAAGTTCAATCTAATTAACTTCATGTCGTTTGATGGGAAGGATTCACCCACTCAGTATTTGATTTACTTCAAATCACACCTAGGGGTTATCTCTGGTAATGAGCCTCTGATGGTATGGTCCTTCGTTGGCACTCTTCGTGGAGCCGCCTTCGATTGGTATCGCCGCCTCAAGCCAGGAAGCATGAATAGCTGGGACGACATGGAGACTAAATTCCTCACCAACTTCTTCGATGACGACACCGAGATATCCATCGGGTCGTTGCTCGACGAGAAACAAAAAGACGGGGGATTAGTTAATACCTTCGTCAAAAGGTTCCGGAACAAGACGATGAACTGTCGGGACCCGATCACGGAGGAGTTCATTCTCCGGACCTGCCACAACAACCTCGCATTGGACGTGTTGGAAGCAATGGGGATAGCACCATCCAAAACATGGAAGGATTTGAAGGTCCGAGGAGACAAGCCGAGCGATTCCTCAGAAGGAAGAAGGCAGAGAGAGGCCAACAGGCGACGAATGCTCCAACACAGAATTTTAACCCACGAGGGAAAGGTAAGGTACATACTAATGTAGTTGATGCTAATCAAACTTTCCAATTGCAACCTCAGCAACAGCCGCAGTAACGAGCACTACAACAATCGCAGTCGCAATGGCAACAACGGCCTCAGAAGCAAAGATCGGAGCCAAGATTTCCTAAAGTGTACTCTTTCAAAGATGACGAAGTTCCCGTTATCTTTAAGTACCTGTTGGAAAATAACAAAATCCAGCTGCCGGCGATCGTGGATTAAGAAGGGGCTAGCAAAGTGACGGATCCGAAGTATTGCGCGTACCATAGAGCGGTCCATCACCCTACAAGGCCATGCTACCATCTCAAGGATAAGATCCAGGCGTTAATTGATGTGGGCGTCATAACCCCAAAGCCGTCCAAGAACGTAGGAGCAAATACAGTATCAATCAGCTTTGGATCAGTACCCACACCGTGGTTTGAACCAAAACACATCACCAAAGTGGGAATGAAGACAATAAACGACGACCCATACGGACAGCGGCAAAAAGGACTTGTGCCGCACACAGCCCCAAACGACGAAATCCTCTGGGTCCATCCTGATCTTATTGAAGACGAATAGTGGACGACTTCCTCGACCAGAAAGGGTAAAGGCAAGTCCTGCAATGCTACTTCCGTGATCTTCGAAGAGGATGGTGATGAAGCTCCTACCTTCCCGCTCTCCGAAGAAAAACAAGAAGTTTTTGCTACTAGAAGCGGAAATCAGTATCACTTCAAGTATCCATCACCTAGTGATCAGGTAGCTGAGCAGGGGGTGACTAAATGGGGACCAGCCAAAACTCTCGCGGAACTGGGAGTGATTACGACTCCTAGACCGGTTGAAGATGCTCGACGATAGCCGGTTGATAAATAGAAAGAAAAGAAGTCCCAGGAGGTTCAGAATCCGAAGCAGTCTCGTTTCAATCGTCCGATTGGAAGAGATAAACCGGAGAGCTCGAACACTCCGCGCATCTTCAATATTATGGCTCAACTAGCTAACATTCCAGCACAGATAACACTGTATGAGTTGCTACGGTTGTCTAAAGAAACCAGGGAAGCCTTGCAAGAAGCCTTGGCCAATTCAGAAGTGTTCCTTACTCAGATCAAGCCGGTGCCTGAAGAGCCAGAACTGTTAATCCAACACTGCAATATAGCGGCTAAAAACCTTCCCTGCATTACTTTCACCAAAGAGGATATGCAGACGAAAAATTTGAACCATGATCGACCCCTATATTTCATTGGGTACATTGGCTCCAGTGAAGTCAACCGAATCCAAGTGGATCCGGGTTCCGCTATGAGTATTATGCCGCTTCGCTTGATGCATAACCTCGGCATTCCAGTTAGTAAGTTGGCGTCCACAGGCACTGTTATCTATGGATTCAACACTAGCAGGTCAAGACCCTTGGGTAAGATCCGGATAAAATGTCAAATGGGTGATTTGAAGACGGAGGTCACATGTTATGTGATTGATGCCGAGACTTCATATAACTTACTATTGGGTCGACCTTGGATCCATAGTAACGTTATAATTCCCTTCACTCTCCATCAGTGTTTGAAATATGTCGACACTGATAATAAGGTTAGGACAGTGGCCGCGGATAAGCAACCATTCAAAGGGTTTGAGAATTATTTCACTGATTCTCTCCTTTATAGTAACGAATCCGATACTGAATCATCGGCCCATGGCACGGACAGCAGAGAAGAAGCTGATACCGAAGCCGGACTTGATTACAATGGAGGTTTTGTTTTAAATGACATTGTACCCTTTGTAATCAATCTTGACGATGAACAATCGTCAGATGGCAGTTGTAACTAGCAGCTTGCCAATAATGAAATAAATGATGATTTAGAGTACTCATTGTCTCTTGATGATGTGCTAAAGGGATTGTACGATAATCCCGATTTATATACGCCGCTCCGATCGTCCTATATAACAAAGAAACACCTCCAGCATTCTTTCGGAACAACCCTGATTGTCCCTGCCAAAATAGGAGGTGAAAAAGAAGTGATTTACGGTAAAGGAGAGAGTTTTCCATTACCAGATCATTTCTTAAGAGAAGATGAGAATGATGACAAACCTGGTCGACATTTATCTAAGTATAGTCCGGAAGCACGCAAGCTCATGGAAAAACAGGGATATGATTTCACACTCGGAGAAGGTTTATACTTCGATCGAGGTTCCCGTATTCTAGCCAAAGCGGCATATGTACCAAAAGGGAAACCGGATGATTATTATAAATTCAGACGAGGATTAGGGTATGTCTCTTCTTCAGAAGACGAATGTTGTTGGTTAATCAATAACCAATCATCTGGGCAATACAAAGATGGGTACTCGTCAGATTCCTCGGAATGGGATTCTGATACAAGTCTGGGGGGAGTATTCAAAGCTCTAATGACGAACATGGCTACAGCTGATCCATCCACAATGGAGGACGACGATCAAATGCCAACATGGGAAGACCCATGGGTTCATCACCTGAACACGCAGCATGGAGATAGGTTTGAACAGAGGGAACCCCCCCCCCCCCCACTGAAGATAAAATAGTCTAATTAACATGGGTGACGAGGCCAACCCAAAGCCTATATTCATCAGCGATAGTCTTACACCAAATGAGAAGGAGGAATTAATTGCTCTCATCAGGGAATATATTAACGTCTTCACTTGGAACTATGAAGACATGCCAGGGCTCGACCCCAATGTGGCAATGCACCGCCTCGATATCAAGTCGGATGCCAAACCTATCAAACAACAGCAAAGACGGTTTCGTCCGTATATTATGGAAGCCATTGAGGCAGAGGTTAAGAAATTGATCAACTCAGGATTTATCCGAGAGGAGCAACATCCAGACTGGCTAACCAATATTGTTCCAGTCATGAAGAAGAACGGTAAAATCAGGATTTGCATCGACTTCAGGGACCTGAATACGGCATGTCCAAAAGATGACTTTTTTCTCCCAATCACGGATGTCATTATCGACAATACATGCGGATTTGAGAGAATGTCTTTTATGAATGGCTTTTCAGGATATAACCAAATCAAGATGCACCCAGATGACGAAAAGCATACAGCGTTCAGAACGCCCCTCGGTGTCTTTTGCTACACGGTGATGCCTTTCGGTCTAAAGAATGCAGGCGCCACTTACCAGCGAGCAATGACTAAGATTTTCCAAGAACATCTCAGGAAAACAGTCGAATGCTACGTTGATGATTTGGTTGTAAAAAGCCGCAACAAAGAAGATCACATCAAGGACTTGAAGACGATGTTCGATCTCATGCGGAGTCATCAATTGAAGATGAACCCCACTAAATCCTTCCTTGGAATGTCCAATGGAAAATTTCTTGGATTCATCGTCACCACTAAAGGTATACATATCGATCCCGATAAGGTGAAGACGATACATGAACTACAACCCCCTAGAAATCTAAGAGAACTCAGAGGATTGCAAGGGCGTTTAGCTTACATCCGGCGGTTCATCTCAAATCTTTCTAGGAAGTGTCAACCGTTCTCTAAGCTAAACAAGAAAGGTGTGTCATTTATTTGGGACGATGCCTGCCAAAAAGCACTCGAAGATATCAAAACATATCTGACGAACCCTCCTGTTCTCGTTGCACCAAAATCAGGTAAACCGTTCTTGATTTACGTCAAGGCGATGAACCACTCGATAAGTGCTTTACTAGCACAAGACGATGATAACGGTCACGAACAGGAAGTCTATTACCTAAGTCAGACTTTAGTAGGCACCGAGTCTTGATATTCGATGATTGAGAAAGAATGCCTCGTATTGGTATTCGCAGTACAAAAGATGCGGCATTACTTGGTTGGACAGACAATTTACGTCATTTTTAACGTTAATCTAGTATGGGTATTTATGACTCAACCGGGTTCGATGAATTGGCGGTTAGCAAAGTGGGCCCTTCTCTTGTCCCAATATGATTTGCACTTCTAACAGCAGAAGTCGATCAAAGGACAAGCGATTTGTGATCTTTTGACGGCAAACCCGACAACGGATACAGTAGAAGTATATGATGACTTGTCGGATGAAACCCACGAGGTTAATACTACATCGTACCAACAAATATGGCAATTATACTTCGACGGTGCTTCGAGAGCAGTTAATATGGCAATAACCCCCGGATGTTCTAAAGTCTCCTCCGGAGTTGGAGTTCTCTTAGTTTCCCCGGGGAAGCATGTGATGCCTCGGGCTTATTCACTGACTGCTTCATGTTCCAATCACGTAGCCGAGTACAACGTGCTTCTCATTGGACTCAGTTTCGCCAAAGAGCTGGGGGTCGAATATCTCGAAGCTTTTGGGGATTCTCAATTGATAGTCAACCAAGTCCGTGGAGAGTATGAAGTCAGGAACTAAGACCTGATCCCGTACCACTAGGAGGCCATCATAATGGCAGATTCTTTTGAAGAATTCTTTATTGAATACATCCCTCGTCTCCAGAACGCTTATGCGGATGCACTGGCAGCATTAGCGGTTGTTTTCATCAAAAGTCTGTTTTGTTGTCGAATTCATTATATCTTCGTTCGATTACAAGAAATTCAAAGAAATGGTCTTTTTATAAGACCTCTTTTACACAACAAATAGAAAATTACAACTCTTGAGAAAATAACACAGAAGTCGTTTATCGAATCCTGTTTTTGTGGGACTTTGCCTGTGCCGGGAGCGCTTTAGCTCGTGGACCGCCGAATCACAGATCGAAGGAGGTTTACTGATTCTTCCTTTGTTTATCGAAGTGAGAATTTGAAATGAAGATCTTATCAAAGTAAGATAGTCGTTCTTCTTAAGATCAAGTCAAAGCTCAAACTCAAGGAATTCTAAGAACAATTGTGTCTGCTCTCTCTGCTCTGAATTGCTCAGTAAAGTGCTCTCTGTTCAGCCTTGGATCCCCCCCCCTCAAAATGATCTCAGGGGGTATTTATAGCCCCGAGACAAATCGTGCTTCCGAGACAGTGTTTACTATCTCGGCGGCCGGGACAGTAAAGACTGTCTCGGGTTCCGAGACAGTAAATACTGTCTCAGAAATCCTCAACTGCCTGACAGTTTTCTTGTAACTGCCTTCCACATTTTAAAACTCCGTTATTCTGGCAGTTATCAACGTGATTCTTGCCCACGATGTTCCCCACGTTCTTGAACAGTTGGTGGCCACGTGTCGGCGGTTTATGAAACGGTTTCTGAATGTTTAAAGGTTGTCTCGCGTGCGAGACAGTAAACACTGTCTCGCGTGCGAGACAGTAAACTCTGTCTCGCACGGCGAGACAGCAAAGTCTGTCTCACACGGCGAGACAGTAAAGACTGTCTCGCGTGCGAGACAGTCCATACTTGTGTCCTTCTTTTGATTTTTTGACGCCTACAGATACCCCCTCCAAAGTGTTCCAGACTTATTCTTTTATAAAGGAGTCTGGGACACTTTGGATAAGACAGGTCTTATTTGCAATCCCTTCAATACTTGATTGAGTAGATCGTACGGAAGGACCTGTAAATGGCTTCAAATCTTGACCTCTTCATCTTTTTGTCTATCCAGTGCTTTGTAGAATAGTTGTAGAATAGACAAAATTCTTCCGGTGTTACGTTTATCGCTTGACCGTTGTCGAAGTCCTGACTTAGAGCTGATGGAAAAATAGTTTATACTCATATACCTTATTGGAGTGTTCGGGAAATAGTTTAACCTCGTATACCTGTTGGGAGGTAATTAGGTTATTCTTAAGAATATTCTGAGTGATATTCTCCAGAAACTTCCTATTGAGTGTAGGGAAACAGTTTAGACTCGTGTACCTATTGGAGTATCCTGGTCTCTTTTTTATTGGTAGAGATGAACCCGATGCTGGAGAGGAAGAATTTTATATTCTATCTCTTGGTCTCTTTTTTATTGGTAGAGATGAACCCGATGATAGAGAGGAAGAATTTTATATTCTATCTCCTGGTCTCTTGTTTATTGGTAGAGATGAACCTGATGATAGAGAGGAAGAATTTTATATTCTATCTCCAGGTCTCTTGTTTGTTGGTAGAGATGAACCCAAAATCGGAGAGGAAGAATTTTATATTCTATCTCCTAGTGCAAAGGAAACTCAAAGTGGGATCTCCACTTAGAGAATCTGGGTTGGTTTGAATAATCCTAACTGTCATAAAGTTTGATTACCCAATTCAAAAGTGGACCTTTCGTTTGCAATGTAAATCGAAAGGAGATTTTAGTTGTGGTCCTAACTGTAATAAGGTTTGACCAAGTGGGAGTTTTGAGATGATCCTAACTATTTAAAGGTTTGACCGCTCGATTTGTGGACCTCTCGTTCATTGAAGGAATCGAGAGGGGATTTTAGTTTTTTGGCTTTGGTCCTAACTGTTTAAAGGTTTGACCAAGTGGGAGTT
>BQKN01064349.1:55092-99150 GCA_022839385.1 Asparagus kiusianus | reverse complement strand
TTTTGGCTTTGGTCCTAACTGTTTAAAGGTTTGACCAAGTGGGAGTTTGATACGATCCTAACTGTTTAAAGGTTTGATCGTTCAATTTATGGACTTCTCGTTCATGGAAGGAATCGAGAAGAGATTTTAGCTTTGGTCCTAACTGTTTAAAGGATTGACCGAATGGGATTTGATACGATCCTAACTGTTTAAAGGTTTGATCGCTCAATTTGTGGACCTCTCGTTCATTGAAGGAATCGAGAGGGGATTTTGGCTTTGGTCCTAACTGTTTAAAGGTTTGACCAAATGGGGGTTTGATACGATCCTAACTGTCATAAGGTTTGATCGTTCAATTTATGGACCTCTTGTTCATGGAAGGAATCGAGAGGGGATTTTGGCTTTGGCCCTAACTGTTTAAAGGTTTGACCAGAGGAGTAGTGGGAGTGGGAGTACAAATCATAACGGGAGTGTGAATTAGATCAAATCACAGTGGGAGTGCTGACTCGTACCAATCACTCGGTGGAATTTTCGGTGTCAAGTGATAAGAACTTAACACGAAGGGGATTGACAATTCGTCAAGGATTGACCGATCAAAATTCTAAGCATTATATCTGGACTCTAACCACAAAAGTGTTGAGTGCATGAACATAGCAAAAGTTTGAATGGATCAAATAAGAACGAATTTTGGTGGTCCCACCTTCAATTAATCTGATCGATGGGGGATTCTGTAGTGGGAGACTGTGAGTCGTCAAACACCTATGAGAGTTTTGTGAGGGAAGATTGATCTAATGAAGTGATCGAATCTTATCTCAGCAAAAGAGTGTTCAAAATCATAACAGAAGTTTAGTGTTTATCATTTTGTTCATAATAATCGGGTTATCCCTAAGAATATTATATTTAACATTCTTCCGGGAACCTCCCGTTATATGAATTATCGACCCCCAGCTTTTTTTGCAACACTGGGTATAACGAGGAGTACGTCATCCTCCGTCGCATGTTCGGGTTATCCTTAAGAATATAAGATTCTCTAGGAACTTCCCATTACATAAATCATCCACCCCCAGTTTCCTTTGTGAGGCCTGGTTTAACATTGTACTTAGTTGGATGATCGAGAAGTAGTTTATACTCGTATACTCTTTGGAGTGTCATGGAGAAGCAGTTTATACTCATGCATCCAATGGAGTAAATGTCGTCCTTATTTGGCTTGTTTCGCCGTTATGACGCCAGAGTCAATTAAGGCTTGGATCTTGTTCTTAAGTCAAAGCAAATCTCGGTGCGATGAAGAACCCTTCTGTGGTATGCACAGTAGTTTGGATCTATAATCATCTTAGCACCTTCTTGATCTTCAATAGGCGGTAGCTCGATCTTGTCATTGGCGAGGAGGTATTTCAAGATGGCTGGAGCTTCATCATCTTCGAAAGAATATTCCTTCTGGGATCTCGGATCGAGAGTAGCATTCACCGCGGTTGTAGATATCGTCGGTTGATTTCTCTCAACTTTCTTTCTTTTAAGAAAGTGTTCAGCTTGTTCACCGCGTATTTTTAAATCTTTCCAAGTTTTGGATGGTACGACCCCCAGGGCTTCCAGGATATCGATAGAGACATTATTGTGGCATGTTTGCAGAATGAACTCCTCTGTAACAGGATCTCTGCAATTCATTGCCTTATTGCGGAAGCGCTTGATAAAATTATCAACCGGCTCTCCGTCTTTTTGTTTCTCATCCAGAAGGGTTCCGATTGACACTTCGATATCATCATCGAAGAAATTGCTGAGGAATAAACTTTCTATGTCATCCCAGCAATTGATGCTCCCTAGCTTGAGACGTCGATACCAATCGAAGGCGGGACCATAAAGGGTGCCAACGAATGACCGGACCATCAAAGCCTCGTTTCCGGAGATCATGCCCAAATGAGACTTGAAATAAATCAAGTGCTGAATAGGCGAGCTCTTTCCTTCGAACGGTGTGAAGTTAATCAGATTGAACTTTGCCGGGTATAGAATTGAATCCCATTCTTTTGGATAGGGACATGGAATACCCGTTTTTTTCACTTCTTGAGCCGTCATCAAAGCGTTGACTTTGTTTTCAAGCTCTTTCATTTTCTTGTCATCGTCTATGTCTTCATTCGAAAGACGTTAAGAAGAATGAGTTGGATCACCCCCTGTAAGAGGTGTTATTGAACCACCCCCAATATCGTTATTAGGAGGATCTATTAAACCACCCCCAGCGTTATTGCTATTGGGAGGTGTATCAGTCATAATGACTTCATCCGCTTCTGGATCACTGTCATCTACAACATTCTGAGTGTGGCGCCTGGATTCAGCTTGCTGATTGGACTCAGGAGGTTGAGGCCGTTGAGCTAGCAACTCTCTCATTTGTTAGATAGCCAACTCCATCTCCATCTTCACTTCAGCTCTTATTTCTTCACGTTGTTTGGCCAGAGCCTCTTGAAGTATTTGAGCGAACTGATCAGAGGTGATTGTGAGTACTTCTCTGATTTGCCCTGTGCTAGATACTGTATCATCCGAAGTAATCGCAGAACAAGTGTCCGAGAGCTCATCTTCTGATGACATTCCTTCATGCATTCTCTTGTAGTCTCTACGTCTGATGGCTCCTAACTGGAGTCGGGACATCCGTTGAGCAATTCTTGAATTGACTTTTCCTCTCGAGGAAAAGTCAAGATTTGATTCACTTGAATGTCGCTTAGATTTTCCTTTATCAGCCATGTTGATGGTGATTTCAGGGAATTCGTCATTTTGGACATCTGATCTTCTCTTGCGAAAATGTCTCGGTTTGGACTTCGACATTTTGATGAAAAGTTTCGGGAACACTGAGGCTCTTTGCGGGATGACTCCTCGTTTGAAACAGCCATATTCTGATAGTGTTGCTCTAATGAATAGCGCACAAGAACAATGAGAACTCATTTCCCGGAGAATTCTCTTTCGAGTTTTGTTCACACCCCCAGCTTGATAATATGATTCATCGGTATGATTGCCGGAAAATCTTATCATCTGTTGGTATGACCCCCCAGGTATAACGATGTCTTTTGACAAACATATCTTCTTCTGAGGATGTAAAACCTTGTTGGCATTCTCAGGATAACTTATTATTGTCTTTGAACGATCCAAGGTTATGTCGGGAGTCACACGTTTAGAACCACCCCCTTGTGGGTATGGAATCTTAACGGGCTCCGAATGTTGATTTTGCACAACTCTAGACTTTGGAATCCAAACTTTGTAGAGTTTTGATGGTTCTTTAGCCACCGTTTCCTTCTTCCTTTCTCGTCTTTGTTGTGAGAAAGTACGGGCATGAGCAGCATTTGCACGACGCTTTTGTATACGTTCTTTGAGGGTCGAACGACTCCTTTTAACAAGAGTCCATTCATCCGTCGTTAGCTTAGCAGAGATATGAGTGATTGGTCGTTGAGACAACTGAACCACTCGATACCTCCTCGACTCTAAGTCCGCGTGATAACGAACTCCGTCGGTTTGTTCCAAGGCCTTAGCCATTTGACGAGCATGACGTTGGCGTTGCTTCTGATGAGCCCTCTTCGTCAGTGTTAGCGAACTTTGATCGAATGATTCCTCAATTGAAGAGAAATCATCGTGAGCAGAGCTTCCGGATTTGGGGATTACCGGGATAATGTTGTGAGGCAAGGCCTCAACAACGATTAGGCGAGAGTCTTCATTTTTAGCCTTCTTTGGCGTGTAAGCCTTCTTCAATAGTGAGATCCTCTTGTATTTGCGAGACAATGAAGATCTTGAAGAGGATGATGAGAGATATTCCTCAAACTTGGTTTGGTCGAACTCATACTCGACCGTGGATTCAACTGGAATCTTGATCGGCTGCGACACGACGGTCTTGGCAGCGAGACCGTTAGCTCCCACTGTGGTCGTCAGTTTGTTTTCGTCAAAAGTCTGTTTTGTTGTCGAATTCATTATATCTTCGTTCGATTACAACAAATTCAAAGAAATAGTCTTTTTATAAGACCTCTTTTACACAACAAATAGAAAATTACAACTCTTGAGAAAATAACACAGAAGTCGTTTATCGAATCCTGTTTTTGTGGGACTTTGCCTGTGCCGGGAGCGCTTTAGCTCGTGGACCGCCGAATCACAGATCGTGAAGGAGGTTTACTGATTCTTCCTTCGTTTATCGAAGTGAGAATTTGAAACAAAGATCTTATCAAAGTAAGATAGTCGTTCTTCTTAAGATCAAGTCAAAGCTCGAACTCAAGGAATTCCAAGAACAATTGTGTCTGCTCTCTCTCTGCTCTGAATTGCTCAGTAAAGTGCTCTCTGTTCAGCCTTGGATCCCCCCCCAAAATGATCTCAGGGGGTATTTATAGCCCCGAGACAAATCGTGCTTCCGAGATAGTGTTTACTGTCTCGGCGGCCGGGACAGTAAAGACTATCTCGGGTTCCGAGACAGTAAACACTGTCTCGGGTTCCGAGATAGTAAATACTGTCTCGGAAATCCTCAACTGCCTGATAGTTTTCTTGTAACTGCCTTCCACGTTTTAAAACTCCGTTATTCTGGTAGTTATCAACGTGATTCTCGCCCACGACGTTCCCCACGTTCTTGAACAGTTGGTGGCCACGTGTCGGCGGTTTATGAAACATGGGGTATGGACATTGTCGGTCTTATTTTCCCCCCTTCAGTCAAAGGCGATCGATTTATTCTCACAATCACGGATTACTTTTCAAAGTGGGCTGAAGCAATTCCGCTTAGAGAAGTAAAGACGAGCAACGTCATTAATTTCATCAAATATCATATCATATACCGACACGGCGTGCCAAGACGGATCATTCATGATAACGGTCCACAGTTCATAAGCAACGCTTTTGCCAGGTTTTGTGACAAGTTCAAAATTCAAGATATTTCGTCAACAGCTTATTATCCCGCCTCGAATGGATTAGCTGAGGCTTTTAACAAGACGATCATCAAAATCCTGTCAAAGCTCGTGAAGACCAATAAACGAGACTGGGATGATAAACTCGGTGAAGCACTCTGGGCTTATCGTACCACCATACGCACACCTACAGGAGCTACCCCATATTCGTTGGTATACGGATGTGAAGCTGTGCTGCTATTGGAAATCCATATCCCATCCCTTCGGATCGCTCTCGCAACTGAGATGACGACGGAAGAACATCATTAGAAACGTCTCGAAGAACTCGAAATGTTGGATGAAAAGCGCTTGGAAGCTCAACAACACATTGAGTTTTATCAAGCCAGAATATCTAGGGCTTTTAACAAAAAAGTCCGACAGAGAAGCTTCAAGGAAGGAGATCTGGTCCTCGCTGCTCGCCGACCGATAATCCTCAATTCCAAGAAGAAAGGTAAATTTGAACCCAAATGGGAAGGACCGTTTGTAATAGACACAGTCTACTCAAACGGCGTATATCGCCTGATTACTCAAGAGGGCGTTAGGCAATTAATGCCAATAAATGGGAAGTTCCTGAAAAAGTACTATCCCTAATACATTCAGGATAACCCATTTACCGGGAAGTTCCTTGAAGAATATTACACTTAATATTCTAGAGGATAACCCAAAATCATTTTCACTAACAAAATCCCTCACTGATCAATTTCAATTGACAGTGAGTCCACCAAAAGTGTCTTTCTGGCCCAAACCACCAACAAATTCCCCTCTTGATTCTTTCCACGAACAAGAGGGCCATTTTCAGTTCAGAGTCCCCTTTCGATAAACGAAAGAACTCCCTTCTTTTTCTCTTTGGTTAAACCTCCTCATGGTTATAACCGAAGCTGAAATTTCATTTCGATAAACGAAAAACTCATCTTCAGGCTAGATAACCAATCCTATAAAAGGTAAGTTTATCTAGATCTTCCATATTCTCAGAGTGGAGATCCCACTTCTAGTTTCTTTTGCGCTAGAAATAGAATATAAAATTCTTCCTTTCCAGAATCAAGGAATAGAATATAAAATTCTTTCTTCCTTGTATTCGGGTTCGCCTTCACCCTAAAAGAAGACTGGGAAATAGAATATAAAATTCTTCCTTTCCCACACCAACCTTTTCCAAGAATTTATCAGTCTAGGATTCATCCTAGGAAGTATATCCCGAATCCTAAGCAGGGATAAGTCTGCGCCTAACACGCGCTGTCGGTTTAGTCTTTCTCCGTAGAAAAAGATACCAGAATTCGATTCTGGGGTACACTATCCTGAAACCTAAGCAGGGATAAGTCTGTGCCTATCCCGTGCTGCCGATTAGTTCTTAACCGTTAAAAAGAACACCTGCCCACATATTCAACATTGTGGCAGGTTGTTATTAATAACACCAAAATCTATGCCTTACACGCATGGGGAATTTCATCCTGAATCTTAAGAAAGGATATGCCGACGCCTAACACGCGTCGCCAAGTTTGTCTTTAACTATCCAAGAAGACACCAGAACCTGATTCTGGGGACCTTTATCCCGAAGCCTAAGTAGGGATAAGTCAGCGTCTAATACACGCTGCCGGGTAGCCTATTCCGATAACAATAGCGAAGTCTATGTATTCGACATCATAGCACAAAAGTCTCGGAGAATTCACTCTCTTAGCACAACATTACATGCTGAACGGATTCAGACAATCCGCATGCTAGCCCGACTCAAACGGTAGTCGGTAAAGGCTAATCAAATCCATTGAAGGCTGGGGGTTAGCCAAAAATCCTAAAGTCAACACCTAACACGCGCCGCCGGTAGCCTATTCCCATAACAAATGGTAAAGCCTATGTATTCGACATCATAGCACAAAGTCTAAGGGATTTCATTCCTTTAGCACAACGTCACATGCGGAACGGACTAAAACAATCTGCATGTAAGCCCGATTCAAACGGTAATCGGTAAGAGCACATCAAATCCGTTAAGGGCTGAGGATTTGCCAAAAATCCTAAGTCAACGTCTCATACACGTCGCTGTTTAGTCTTTTCACAGGAGAAAGACGAAGTCTACGTATTCAATATCGTAGCACTAAAAGGGTTAACTCTTTTAGCTTAACGTCACATGCGGAACGAACTTAAACAATCCGCATGCTAACCCGACTCAAACGGTAATCGGTAAAGGCTCATCAAACCCGTTGATGGCTGAGAATTTGCCAAAAATTCTATAAATGCGAGTCATTGACGCATCAACTTTATGAGTTGGTCTCGTGACTTGGGCATCCAACAACTTCGGACCGCCACGCTCCAATACCTTAAGAGCTTAAACTGTGAAGACTCCAGTAGACGTACGAGTATAAACTGTGTCAAACGCCGGACAACGCGTCACAATGAAGCTCAAACGCCGGACAACGCGTCACAATGAAACTCAAGCGCCGGACAACGCGTCACAATGAAGCTCAACGCCGGACAACGTGTTGCAAATGAAGACTCAACGCCAACAATCGATGGTCAGTTCCATGTTGAAACAACAAACACGAGCTAAAGATCAGAAAATCAGGAGTTGACTTCAAGTTTAAAATTCCGACAAACGGTTAGACAATAAATGCAGCACCGGAACCCTCGCAAACATTCGACAAAGCACCGAATAGCCTGGAGGATTGAATGAGTCAAGAATAGAAGCCACTCCAAAGTCCCGTTACACCGATTGAAGGTTGGGACAATCATATCCAAAGTATTCCAGACTCTCCTATAAAAGAATGAGGTTAAAATACTTTGGAGGGGGTATCTGTAGGCGTATAAAACTGCTTATAGGTCCCTTAACACAGTTCGGCAAGGTGATTCGACAAACCAACGAACCATCGAGCGATATATCCAAGCATGATCGTTAGACCATAACACCGAAGCCAAGTGAGATGTGACGAAGCGGATTAACGAGGCGACAAGGTTAACGAATCGCACGTAAAC
The DNA here is from genome assembly GCA_022839385.1 of Asparagus kiusianus. Classification (NCBI taxonomy): domain Eukaryota; kingdom Viridiplantae; phylum Streptophyta; class Magnoliopsida; order Asparagales; family Asparagaceae; genus Asparagus; species Asparagus kiusianus. Next base: position 91,324 of record BQKN01064349.1, on the reverse strand, counting down.
AACGGAATACTTCCAATCGCGTGCCCAATCAAGCTAACGGGTCGATGAATCAACGAATCATCCAACCGTAGAGTCCATCACATCAATCAAGATTGAGAGCGGACTAAAACTCGAACACCAAGGCGGATTTACTGCCAAATCAAGATCCAAAATGCCAAATCAGAGTTCGGATAAACCGCAAAACCGGAAAATAACAAAACGGCAAACACCTGGAGGGCTCGGCCGAAACCGAGCCACTCCTAGGTGGCTCACCGAACCACCTAGGGGTAGCTCGGTGGCCGAGCCACCTAGGGTTGGCTCGGTGGCCGAGCCACCACCTGGTGGCTCGGCCCAAAACGAGCCACCAAGTGGTGGCTCGGCGAGCCACCATGGTGGCTCGGTGGCCGAGCCACCTAGGTGGCCGGCCGAGCCACCTATTGGTGGCTCGGTGGCCGAGCCATCTGGCCGAGCCTAGATCTGGGCCCAGATCTGAGCCCAGATCTGGTTTTAAATGCCTATAAATAGGAGATGAGGGCTCATTTGTGGAGGTTGGATTTTTTGGGAGGCGAAGCTCTGCTGGATTGAGATCTAAACCTCGGAGTTTTGAAGCTTTGAAGACTTAAACTTTTCAGATCTGGTTCTTGGCGATCATCCACACCAAACAAGACAGGAGTTCGAGAGAGATCAGATCTGAGATCTACATGGTTACCCTCCGGATCAAAACTTGGTTTTTGATCCCGAGAAGAGTATCAATTTCGCTTGGTCGATTTCGATTACTTGAGGCGATTATTTCCTTGGTGAAATAATCCCCTCGGCTGTTATTTCCTTCGTGAAATAACACCCATCATACCGTGTAGATCCGACCGGATCAAGATCGCGCGGTGGTCCACGGATTAACCCCGGCGCAGGCGAAGAACCCACACAAGCAAGAGACCGCAAAACAGGATCTTGTGATTTGTTCCACAAAAAAGGAAAGTTGTAATCTTTTTATTTTTCTTTGATTTTATTGTAACCGGGTCTTATAAAAAGATCGGATCTTTTGTAACCGATAAACAATTGCTTAAGGAGACAATGACCTCAATGAAAACAATAATTTTTCCCGCGAACAACGACGAGCAGCAGATTCGAAGAATCCAGCTTTCAGCCTGTGAGTTGACTCATACATGTACATGAGTCGACTCATCAGGTTGAGTCGACTCATGCCTGTCATGAGTTGACTCAAGAACTCATGCCCTGTTAGCAAAAGTCTCTAACCAGTCAACTCATCAGTTTTAAGTCGACTCATATGAGATCATGAGTCGACTCATATGCAGTCATGAGTCGACTCATCGAGGTTTCCTGGGCAGACTTGGTTTCTGTTTGGAAGGAATCCTAGGTGCGTTTGGTTTTGGTTATTTACCAGATTACCACCACGTTGTAAACCCTATAAATAGGAACTTGTTAGGGTTCTAAACAGGAGATGAGAGGCCAAGATGTAGATCTAAAGGGTTTTAGGTCTAAGTGAGATCCTAATCAAAAGGATTAGGGATTAGATTGTGAGGATCTATGAGATCTTAGATCAGAGAGAGATTCTAATCATTGTATTAGGGTTTAGAGAGAATTAAGAGGTTGTTCTCGATTCTAGTGAGATTGTGAGGGAGAGATTGTAATCTTTTGTTCTTCATAATCTAGAGAATGTATTTTCCTTCGCCAAAACTGAATTGTACTTGTGTTTAGTTGTCTTCTTCTCAACCCACCTTTTGGTAATTCCGCGACCAAAGGGTGCTCGCACAGCGACTTGTATCAAGTTGGTATCAGAGCAATCAGATCCTGTGAAGGGGCTCAAAAATTTCTTCAGCTGAAATTCTAACTTGAATGGGATTTCAAGTTTCTAAAGGAGGGACCCATGATACGGGTGTATCTTCTCTTCGGAAAAGCGATCCTCATGGGAGTTTGAGGATAGGTGATTCTCATGATATCTTGAGAATAGTGGTGTGAAGCAATGATGGAGCACAGGTGGAAGCTTGGAACGAGACGACGAGCAGCAAATTCAAAGAATCCAGCTTTTAGCCTGTGAATCGACTTATACATGTATATGGGTCAACTCATCAGGTTGAGTCGACTCATGCCTGTCATGAGTCGACTCAAGAACTCAAGCCCTGTTAGCAAAAGTCTCTGACCAGTCGACTCATCAGTTATGAGTTGAATCATATGAGGTTATGAGTCGACTCATATGCAGTCATGAGTCGACTCATCGAGGTTTCCTGGGCAGACTTGGTTTCTGTTTGGAAGGAATCCTAGTTGGGTTTGGTTTTGGTTATTTACCAGATTGCCACCATGTTATAAACCCTGTAAATAGGTACTGTTTAGGGTTCTAAATAGGAGGTGAAAGGCCAAGATGTAGATCTAAAGGGTTTTAGGTCTAAGTGAGATCCTAATCAAAAGGATTAGGTGTTTGCGGTGAAAGTTGCTATCTTCATTGCTATCCAATCTATTACAACTTTAGTCGTTACAATAAACTCGAATAAAATAAAAAGTTGATCTTTTTATAAGATCTCCTTACACAATGAAAATAAAAAAGTTTACAACTTTATCAAACAAACGCAGAGATCGTTTATCGGTCTTCTGCTTGCGTGGGATCTTTGCCTGTGCCGGGGTTTATCCGTGGACCACCGTCGATCAGATCTGATTGCTGAAAAATTAGGCAGAGCTTCGTCGATCCGCGAGGAGATCTAGAAACTAAAGCGCCTATCTCAGAAAAAGCGAGATATTTGCTCTTCTTAGGATTACCGACGAGGGGTAATGCTAAGGAACGGATGCAGGTGATGTAGATCTGATGAAGAACTCTCTCGTGTTGAAGTGCTCGATTACTCTTCAATCCGGCAGGGCTTCGCCAATTCTCCAAAACTCCAGATCTTAAAAAATAAGGCCTAAGGCTTGTATTTATAGGCTTGAGGGGATAGCAGAGCGGTTAAAACGGGCTAAAGGCCCAAATCTGCCTTGGAGGGTGTCTCCCAAAATCCGGGACACCCCTGGGGTGTCTCACAAAACCCGAGACACCCCTGGGGTGTCTCGGAAAATCCGGACTCGTTTCTTTTATAGAAGAGGCTGGAATACTTTGGATGTGATTGATCTAGCCTTCAGTCGGCGTAAAGGACTTGTAGTTAGCTTCAACTCTTGGCTCCTTCGATTTTCGATCTATTCGATGCTTTGACGAATAACCGAAGTTCTTCCGACGCTGCGTTTATCGCCTGGCCATCATCGGAGTCTCGAGTCTACCACCAGTGAGTTAAGTTTGGCTCGTGTCATTGAGTTGACTTTGAACTGACTATCTCTGTCACATTGTGCTGACTTAGGGTTTCAGATCACCGTATGTTGACTTTTTGTCGCAACGCGTTGAATGGCGTTGACCTAGGGTTACGCGTTGACCGGCGTTGACCCTAGGGTTTCGAACGTCGAACGTTGACTTTTTGGTCGCAACGCGTCGAATGGTGTTGACCTAGGGTTACGCGTTGATCGGCGTTGACCCTAGGGTTTCGAACGTCGAACGTTGACTTTTTTGTCGTAACGCGTCGAATGGCGTTGACCTAGGGTTACGCGTTGATCGGCGTTGACCCTAGGGTTTCGAATGTCGAACGTTGACTTTTTGGTCGCAACGCGTTGACTGGCGTTGACCTAGGGTTATGCGTTGACCGGTGTTGACCCTAGGGTTTCGAACGTCGAATGTTGACTTTTTTTTTGTCGCAACGCGTCGAATGGCGTTGACCTAGGGTTACGCGTTGACCGGCGTTTACCCTAGGGTTTCGAATGTCGAACGTTGACTTTTTGGTCGCAACACGTTGACTGGCGTTGACCTAGGGTTACGCGTTGACCGGCGTTGACCGGCGTTGACCCTAGGGTTTCAAACGTCGTACGTTGACACAGTTTATACTCGTACGTTTACTGGAGTATACACAGTTTAAGCTCTTAAGGTATTGGAGCACGGCGGTCCCAAGTGTCGTGGTTGCAGGACCAACTGTTAAAGCTGATTCATCTGCATTTGTGGATCTTATTTTAATGTTATTGGATAATCGAGTCACGAGACCAACTAACAGAGCTGATGCATCAATGACTCGTACTTATAGAATTTTTGGCAAATTCTCAGCCATCAACGGGTTTGATGAGCCTTTACCGACTACCGTTTGAGTCGGGCTAGCATGCATATTGTTTAGATCCGTTCTGCACATAACGTTATGCTAAAAGAGTTAACTCTTTTAGTGCTACGACATTGAATACGTAGACTTCGTCTTTCTCACGGGAATAGACTACCCGGCAACGCGTGTTAGGCACTGACTTATCCTTACTTAGGATTCAGGATAAAGATCCCCAGACTCGAATTCTGGTGTCTTCTTCAATCGGTAAAAGACTAAACCGGCAACGCGTGTTAGGCGTTGACTTATCCCTGCTTAAGCTTCGGGATAAAATTTCCCGTGTGTGTGAGGCACGGATTATGGTGTTATTAATAACAACCTGCCATAATGTCGAATATGTAGGCTTTTGTCCTTTTTACGGTCAAGGACTAACCGGCAATGCGTGTTAGACATAGACTTTGTGATTTTTGGCAAACCCCCAGCCATCAACAGGTTTGACGTGCCTTTACCGATTACCGTTTGAATCGGGCTAGCATGTGAATTATTAAAACCCGTTTCACATGTAACGTTGTGCTAAGAAAATTTCTTCTCTTAGACTTAATGCTATGATTTTGAATACATAGACTTCGCCATTTCTTACGGGAACATGGCATCCGGCAACGCGTATTAGGCGTTGACTCATCCCTACTTAGGATTCGGGATGAAAGTCCCCAGAATTATACTCTGGTGTCTTTTTCAATTGGTGAAAGACTAAACCGGCAACGCGTGTTAAGCGTTGGCTTATCCCTGCTTAGGCTTCGGGATAAAATTCCCCAGACTAGATTCTGGTGTCTTTTTTCAATCGGTGAAAGACTAAACCGGCAACGCGTGTTAGGCGTAGGCTTATCTCTATTTAGGAGTTGAGATAAAATTCCCCGTGTACAAAGTGCACGGATTGGAAGTTGGGAATTGTGTCTTCTCTCAAAGTAAAGACGGACTGGAAAATAGAAGAGGAAGAATTTTATATTCTATCTCCTGGCACCTGAAGAGAGCGAATTTTATATTCTATCTTCAGTAGGAAAGGAAACTCGAGGTAGGATCTCCACCCCCAGAGTCCAGAAGGATGAGACTAGGAATGGGATCTCCACTCCTAGAATCGAAAAGATTCAAGTAACCCTAACTTTTATAGGATTGGTTGCTTGATCCAAGAAGAGTTCTTCATTTATTGAAGGAAAATTCCAATTTCAACCCTACCTTTTATAGGTTTGGCTGAAAAGGAGAAGATGGAAGTCTTTCGTTTATCGAAATGGTTGACTTGACCTTAGTCCTAACTATCTGCAGGTTTGACTAAGGTGAGGCCGGAGACAATCCTAACTTTTATAGGTTTGATTGCTCGAATTGGATGTGGACCCCTTGTTCATGGAAGGAATCAAGAGGAGAATTTGGCTTTGGCCCTAACTTTTATAGGTTTGACCTGAAAGCAGAGAGAGTGGTATACGTGTAGCAGTAGAAATACTGATTTGTACTGGCCACTCGGTGAAGAATTTTAATGTTAAGTGATCAGGACTTAACACGTCAAGCTTTGAAAATTGCCATGAATTGGCAGATAGAAATTTTAGTGGACCCACTGTCAATTGATTTGACCAGTGGGGGAATTCTATGCGGATTGGTTGATCTGTCGTCAAACACCAATAGGAGTTTTGTGAGGGAAGATTGATCCAACGAAGCGATCGAATCTCGTCTCAGCAAAAGAGTGTTCGGAAATCACAATGAGGGTTTAGTGTTTATCACTTTGTTTGTAATGATCAGGTTATCCCTAAGAAAATTACATACAGTATTTTTTTTCCTGGGAACTTCCCGTTACATGAATCATCCACCCCCAGCTTCCTTTGTGAAACTGGGTTTACTATTGTATTCAATTGCATGATCGGGTTATCCTTAAGAATATTACATGTAAAAATTCTCCAAGTACTTCCCGTCAAGAGTGGGAATAGTTTAGACTCATATACCTATTGGAGTATTAAGAAGTAGTTTATACTCGTATACTTGTCGAAGTCTTGCCGTTTTCAATTGGCTTACCCTAGCGTTATGACGTCGGCTTCAATCAAGGTCTGGATGCTATTCTTTAGAGTAAAGCAGGCCTTGGTGGGATGAAGGATCCTCCTGTGGTACGCACAGTACTTCGGATCCGTAGAATTGTTAGCTTCCTCCTGATTTGTTATGGGTGGCAGCTTGATCTTGTTGTTTTCGAGAAGGGTCTCGAAAATGGCTGGAACGTCTTCATCTTTAAATGAGTACTCTTTTTGGAGCCTCTGATCCGAAGTCTTCTGCTATCTTCGGAGCTGTTGTTGTGACGTTTGATTAACGTCAACAACTATTGTAGGTGCCTTCCCTTCATCATGGGACACGAGACTCGAATTCAGAGGGTTAACCATCGGTTGGTTTCTTTCGACCTTCCTCCTTCTGAGGAAGCGTTCGGCCTGTTCTCCGCGCGCCTTCAACTCTCTCCAGGTATTGAGCGGCTCTACTCCCATAACGTCCAAGATGTTAATGGACAAGTTATTATGACAGGTCTGCAAGACGAACTCCTCCGTGACGGGATCCTTGCAGTTCATTGCCTGATTGCGGAAGCGTTTGATGAAAGTATCCACCAACTCTCCGTCTTTTTGTTTCTCATCGAAGAGTGTTCTGAGGGATACCTCGTCGTCGTCATCAAAGAAGTTACCAAGGAATGAGTTCTCCATATCGTCCTAGTTGTTAATACTTCCAGGCTTGAGACGGCGGTACCAATCGAAAGCAGGCCCGCGAAGGGTGCCAACGAATGACCGAACCATCAGAGGCTCGTTGCTAGAGATCACCCCCAAGTAGGACTTGAAATAGATTAGATGCTGAGTGGGGGAACCCTTCCCGTCGAACGGCGTGAAGTTGATCAGGTTGAACTTCGCCGGATACGGGATCGAGTCCCACTCTTTCGGGTAAGGACACGGAATGCCGGTCTTCTTTACCTCTTGAGCAGACATTAAAGCGTTAATTTTGCTCTCGAGATCCTTCATCTTTTCGTCCTCATCTATATCCTGTTTTGGGCAATTCTCGAGAGGAATAACGGGACCACCCCTAGCATTGTCATCTTTGGTGGGACCACCCCCAGTATTGTTATCTGTAGGGTGTGCATTTAAACCACAACCAGTATTTTTAGGAGGTACGTCGGCCATGATGATTTCGTCCATTTCTGGATCGCTGTCAACTACGGCGTTCTGGGTGCGACGGCTGGATTCAACTAGCTGATTCGACAAAGCTCTGATTTGTTGGTCATGCATTTGTCTCATCTCCTGCATAGCCATTTCCATTTTGATTTTGAATGTTTCTTTCTGCTTGGCTAGAGCATCCTCAATGATTTTGGTTATTTGCTCGGTGTTGGATGAACACTTCCTGAGCTTGTCCTATGCTAGACGTTGTATCGTCGGAGGCGAGTGCGGAATAAGAATCCGAGAGTTCGTCATCAGAATGGATTCCTTCGTAGATCCCCGGGTAATCATTATATCCGACGGCTTCTAGCTGAAGCTGAGATATTCGTTGGGTTATTCCCGAATTGACTCTTCTTCCTGGAGAGAAATTCGGGTTGGAACCACTTGAAACAATCGGAGATTTTCCCTTATTGACCATGTTGATGGTAACTTCTGGGAATTCATTATCTCGAACAACCGATCGTCTTTTGCGAAATCGTCTTGATTTGGGCTTTGATGCTTCAGTGGAGATACTCTCGAATATCGAGACCCTCCGTGGAGCGGTCTTGGGGCAGCTACACGCTGATAATACTACCCTAATAAATTTGGTACACGGACAGTGAGAGTCCGCTTCCCGGGTACTTCTCTTTCGAGATTTATTCGCACCCCCAGCTCGATAGTACAACTCATCGACGTTACGGTCAGAGCAACCTATCGGCTGTTTACATAGATTCTCAGGTATAACGCATTCTTCTGTCTGACGCGTTTTCCTCTGAGTAAACATCGCCTTGTTGGCGTCTACAGGAGTCACGCGTTTGGAATCACACCTTTGTGAGGTTGAAACCTTAACGGGCTCTTGGTTTTCTGCACGCACCCCTAAGCGGGCCGTTGCAGCAATTAACTTGTTAGGAGGTCGCGTACGACCCCCAGTCTGGATGTTCGCTCGAAGCTCCTTCAACGGTCTCGAGCTTTTCTTAATAGGCGCTTTGCCTCGATCCTCGGATAGAGAGCCAATGCGATCCTTCAATGGGATTCTAGACTCGGGAAGATCCACGCTGTCATAGGGCTTCACCGGAGGTGCAGGAGCAGGATCTGGAGTTGACGAAGGCCAGAGAGCAACGTCGCTTGCTTTTGCCTTGGATGCTGATTTGGCCTTTGGCATCCAAACTTGCTTGGACCTTGGCGATCTCTTAACTGCCTCAGCCTTTTGCATTTCCTATGTTTTTTGCATAAGGGTCCGGGCATGCGCAAGCAGGGCGCGGCGCTTCTGGATTCGCTCCTCGAGAGTAGAGCGGGTTTGTTTGACACGAACCCATTCGTTAATGGGAGGTCGAGAGGAGGATTCCGATGCTGGTCGTGGCGACAGATTAGCCACTTGGCGCTTCCTGAACTCCAGATCTGCTTGGTAATGGAGTCCATCCACCTGATCCAAAGCCTTGGCAAATTAGCGCGCGAGGCGTTGGCGTTTCCTTTGACGTGCTCTCTTTGATAGAGTTGGCGCGCCTTCAGCAGTCGACTCCTTGGTCATGAAGGAGTTCAGATCTGCGAATCTGGCCGATGGATCGTTGCAAGGTGCAACTGTAGTAGCGACGGTGTGGAGATTGACTTCTCGGATCTTCAGATCTGGAGACCGGTGGATCTTCTGGGGGGAGGAGATATTCCTGCGCTTATGAGGAGGAGCAGATCTGGAGGAGGAGGAGGAGATGTACTCTTCGAATTTTTGCTGGTCGAATTCGTATTCGACCTCTTCGAGCACCGGGATCTTGATCGTCGGCTGCGGCACGACAGCCTCGGCAGCGAGGCTGTTAGCTCCCACTATGGTCGCTAGCTTGTTTGCAGTGAAAGTTGCTATCTTCATTGCTATCCAATCTATTACAACTTTAGTCGTTACAATAAACTCGAATAAAATAAAAAGTTGATCTTTTTATAAGATCTCCTTACACAATGAAAATAAAAAAGTTTATAACTTTATCAAACAAACGCAGAGATCGTTTATCGGTCTTCTGCTTGCGTGGGATCTTTGCCTGTGCCGGGGTTTATCCGTGGACCACCGTCGATCAGATCTGATTGCTAAAAAATTGGGCAGAGCTTCGTCGATCCGCGAGAAGATCTAGAAACTGAAGCGCCTATCTCGGAAAAAGCAAGATATTTGCTCTTCTTAGGATTACCGACGAGGGGTAATGCTAAGGAACGGATGCGGGTGATGTAGATCTGATGAAGAACTCTCTCGTGTTGAAGTGCTCGATCACTCTTCAATCCGGCAGGGCTTCGCCAATTCTCCAAAACTCCAGATCTCAAAAAATGAGGCCTAAGGCTTGTATTTATAGGCTTGAGGGGATAGCGGAGCGGTTAAAATGGGCTAAAGGCCCAAATCTGCCTTGGAGGGTGTCTCCCAAAATCCGGGACACCCCTGGGGTGTCTCACAAAACCCGAGACACCCCTGGGGTGTCTCATAAAACCCAAGACACCCCTGGGGTGTCTCGGAAAACTCCTGGGGTGTCTCGAAAAATCCGAGACACCTTTTCCGAGACACCCCTGGGGTGTCTCACATTGGCCGAGACACTCCGTTGAGGTGCATTCGTCCGCTTTCGCTGTAATTTCTTCGTCCGAACTCGGATTTGAGTGATTCCAAATGTGCTGGAAGTCTGACGAAGAGTTCTATCAGCTCCAATGGTTGGATTATCTGTAGAATGAACGAGACACGAAGGGCGTTGTTCCTTTTGTAAACATCACGGGGCTCCCGATTAGCCCGTGCCTTCGTTATTCCGAAATTCTGTCAGCTCACATAGTTCGTCGATTCACTTCAAGCGTTCACCGACGTCAATCGAACTCCTGTGAACCAGATAGTGATGTTCATTGTCGTTCCTTAACACTGAGCTGTTCGTGGAGACCTATAGGCAATTTTCGATGCCTACATTAGGGTTTAGATTATGAGGATCTATGATATCTTAGATCAGAGAGAGATTCTAATCATTGTATTAAAGTTTAGAAAGAATTGAGAGGTTGTTCTCGATTCTAGTGAAATTATGAGGGAGAGATTGTAATCTTTTGTTCTTCATAATCTAGAGAAGGTATTTTCCTTCGCCAAAACTGAATTGTGCTTGTGTTTAGTTGTCTTCTTCTCAGCCCACCTTTTGGTAATTCCGCGACCAAAGGGTGCTCGCACGGCGACTCGTATCACTACTCCTCAATCAAATCCCCCACTTATACCACTGATGCTACGAAATTTAGAAATAAGTTTATGAGTTTCATACAGAGTAATTGGAGATTAGGGAAATTGGAGCATCATGTTCTGGTGTCAGTTGCCATGCCACAACAAGGACCATAAGTGTTTCATGCATTTCTAATGTAAATGTTCATTTTTTCTCAAAGTTATTTTCAATATTATATTTTTTCTTAAATGAAGAACTTTAGATTGCAGAATCTTTATGATTGAATTCATTAACAGCATTGTCGAAAAGCGGTCGATATCGATTTCAGAAGGAGATTGTGCAAAGTATAGAGCAAAGTTTTGTGCAGTTCTCTTGTATGCACGCGATTCACCTTTTTGTAAATATTATTTTAATTTTCACAATGATGTTTGTTTTGTATGTGTTATGTGGATGATATTATGTGGATGATACTTTATGGATAAGTGGAAGTGACAAAATGTTAATTGAAAATGTTGTTTATTTGATACCCTCATTTGATATTATGTGGTTGATATTATGTGGATGATACTTTATGGATAAGTGGAAGTGACAAAATTTGAATCCAGTCAGTTATTAAAATTTTGTACTTACTTATGAACGTTTTGATATTATGTGGTTGATATTATGTGGATGATACTTTATGGATAAGTGGAAGTGACAAAATTTGAATCTAGTCAGTTATTAAAATTTTGTACTTACTTATGAACGTTTTGTACCTACTTAGGCACATTTTGTACCTACTTAGGTAAGTTTTGTACCTCGTAGTAGTTCTTGAAAAAAATTTATTGTACGCACTTAATCAAGTTTTGTACCTACTTATGCACGTTTTTACCAAATTTTGCACGTTTTGTACCTACTTAGGCACATTTTGTACCGCATAGTTTTTGAAAAAAGTTTATTGTATCCACTTAATCAAGTTGTGTACCTACTTAGGCACTTTTTATACCTACTTAGGCATGTTTTGTACGTCATTGTTGTGAAATAAATTGAACTTATTAATGTTTTGTACCCACTTATGCATGTTTTGTATGTCATTGATCTTAAAAAATATTTGTACCCAGTTATTAAAGTTTTGTACCTACTTATGGACGTTTTGTACCTACGTAAGCACGTTTTGTACCTCGTATTTCTTTAAAAAATTATTGTATCCACTTAATCAAATTTTGTACCTACTTATGCACATTTTGTACCTACTTAGGCACATTTTGTACCTCATTGATCTGGAAAAAAATTTGTACTTATTAATATTTTGTACCCACTTATGCACGTTTTGTACATCATGGATCTTTAAAAATATTTGTACCCAGTTATTAAAGTTTTGTGTTTGTGAAAAATTTAATGTAAAAAGACAATGAAAGAAAATTTGACTTGTATTCTCTCAAAATCGATTACAATTTGGATTCCGATTACAAAAGAGAGGAGAATGAATTTGGTTCTCCCCTTTGTTTAAAACTGGGTTCTTCTTGGTAGCGATGGAGTGCCTCCCTCGAATACTCGCGTCGAGTTTGCTCTCCGTTGACGATCCGAATGTATTGATTCACTGGAATGATATCTTCTCCTCACGGTTTGACGCTGTGGAGAACTTGCGTGGCAAGTCTTAAAACTCTGACCGAGTTTAGAAGAACTTGCAAAGCAAGTTTTAAAACTCTGGACGAGTTGATAACTCAGATCGAGTTTGAAAATCTATGAAAGAGTTTATTTAAACCGAAAGTTTGGTTAATAAGCCAAGGCCGAATAATCTCAAAGGCTTCAATAAAAGCCTTCCAAAATGATTCAAAAGCTCCTTCAAGTCACTGATCTCCAAAGCTCCTTGTTGCTGCAGAAAACGGCAAGATGCCCGATCAAGGATCCCCAAAAAGTCAGCCCAAAAAAGAGGATCTGAACTCAGTTGAGTTCCCACTATTTATAGGGGATTTAGGGGTGTAACCGCCCCCCTAAATCTCTCCTTAATGAGGGTTTAATAGGGTGTAACTGCCCCCCATAAATCTCTCCATGATAGGGTAGTGATCCCCTCAAATCTTGGGGAGAAAACGGTTCTGGAACCGTTCAAATCGTGCTTGAACGAGTCAAAACGCTGAAAACAGCGTTCTGGGCCCGAACTGTGCGTTTCTGGACCTGAAACGCAGAGTTGGGCCTGAAAACGCACAGGTCACGCTGCGCAGAGATGAACTGTGCGTCTCTGGACCTGGGACGCAGAGTTGGGTTCTACATTAACTGTGCGTCTCTGGACCTGGGACGCAGAGTTGGGTTCTGCATTAACTGTGCGTCTCTGGACCTAGGACGCAGAGTTGGATTCTGCATTAACTGTGCATCTCTGAACCTAGGACACAGAGTTGGATTCTGCATTAACTGTGCGTCTCTGGACCTGGGATGCAGAGTTGGGTTCTGCATTAACTGTGCGTCTCTGGACCTGGGACGCAGAGTTGGGTTCTGCATTAACTGTGCATCTCTGGACCTGGGACGCAGAGTTGGACTCTGCATTAACTGTGCGTCTCTGGACCTAAGACGCAGAGTTGGGCTGCGCATTAACTATGCGTCTCTGGACCTAGGACGCAGAGTTAGGCTCCGCATTAACTGTGTGTTTTTGCTGTTGGACGCAGAGTTGAACTCTGCATTTTAACTCCATGAAATCTGCGTTTTGAGTTTGGAACACAGTCATGACCTCTGCGTTTTGAGTTTGGAATGCGAGCATGACCTCTGCGTTTTGAATCTTGGATGCAGAGGTGAGCCTCTGGCGAGCTCGGTGAGCTTCAGCCTAAGTCCAATGTTCAGACGAAGTCTAGTCCTGCAGACGGACTTCAGAACATAACTTGCTGTGAAGAACATGTCATAACTTTCAAACCGTAAGTCGGAATTGGACGAATTATATATGAAAATTGGCTATCTGGACGAGACAGAGCCATCCAAACCTAGCCAAAGGCTTCGGTTCGCTTCCTCCGTTTCGTCAAATTCCTTACGGTTTGGGAGATATCTGCGTTTTAATATGAAGAGACCGTCAATTTGTAGCCTCTTTTGCTAGAGCTTTGCACAGATCGTCATCTTGTAATCCTCGTCTTGGCTCCTTGAAAATATGAGAGTCATCAGATTGTAACTCCCGATGTTGATTGTGAAGGCTGTTGAATTGGGGCTTTCATTAGTTGTTGTGAAGGTCGTCAGATTGTAACCTTCTACGTGAAAGTCCTCAAATTGTAGCCTTCTGGAAGTCGTCAGATTGTAACTTTCATCATTGGTGTTTGATGGGGGATCAACTATCTATTGTGATTTTTAGACAACCTACATTTTGTACCTACTTATGGACGTTTTGTACCTACTTAAGCACGTTTTGTACCTCGTAGTTCTTGAAAAAAATTTGTACCCACTTAAACAAGTTTTGTACCCACTTATGTACATTTTGTACCTACTTAGGCATATTTTGTACCTTATTGATGTAAAAAATTTTGTACTTATTAATGTTTTGTACCCACTTATGCACGTTTTGTACGTCATTGGTCTTAAAAAATATTTGTACCTACTTATGGATGTTTTGTACCTACTTATGGATGTTTTGTACGTACTTAAGCACGTTTTGTACCTCGTAGTTCTTAAAAAAATTTGTACCCACTTAAATAAGTTTTGTACCCACTTAAATAAGTTTTGTACCCACTTATGCACATTTTGTACCTCATTGATCTAAAAAAAATTTGTACTTATTAATGTTTTGTACTCACTTATGCATGTTTTGTATGTCATTGATCTTAAAAAATATTTGTACCCAGTTATTAAAGTTTTGTACCTACTTATCGACGTTTTGTACCTACTTAAGCACGTTTTGTACCTCATAGTTCTTAAAAAAATTGTACCCACTTAAATAAGTTTTGTACCCATTTATGAACATTTTGTACCTACTTAGGCACATTTTGTACCTCATTGATCTTGGAAAAGATTTGTACTTATTAGTGTTTTATACCCACTTAGGCATATTTTGTACCTCATTGATCTTGAAAAAAATTTGTACCCATATATTAAAGTTTTGTACCTACTTATGCACATTTTTTACCTACTTAGGCACATTTTGTACCTTATTAATCTGGAAAAATGTGTACCCACTTATTAAAATGTTGTACCTACTTATGCACATTTTGTACCTACTTAGGCATATTTTGTACCTTATTGCTCTGTAAAAAAAATTTGTACTTATTAATGTTTTGTACCCACTTAGGCACATTTTGTATCTCATAGACCTAGAAAAAAATTTTGTACTTACATGATTAATACGTACAACCACATTATCATCAATACAACCAAATCATCCATACGTACATAAACTTTAATTCAAATTATCATCCATATATGATTAATCCATATGACCACATTATCATCCATACATGATTAATCCATACAACCAAATCATGTACATAAACTTTAATTCAAATTATCAACATTCTTCAAAAACAAATGCTTTGTGTTGGCCCACCGTTAACTTTGTTTTGATCCTCCATTAACTTTCTCGACCACCATGTAGGCGTCTAAAAATGCCTATAGGTTCCCACACACGGCTCAAGACAGAGAGCAGAATTAGAGCATAGACGCTTGAGCTTTTGATGATTTTGAGCAATAGAGATAGTCTTCATCTTTCAAAAAATATTTTTAAGAAGCTTTTGGTGATTCCTAGAGATCGAAGCTCAGACTTGATTTTTGGAAGAGTGAACATCTTATATTGATAAGATATTCGCTTAAGGTTCTTACTTCGATAAACGAAGAAGTTAAAGTAAGAACATCCAAAAGCCTTCACGGTTCAATCAGAATCTTATGAATCAATGGTCAACGGGCTAACACACCCCCGGCACAGGTAAAGATCCCACAAAAGTTGGAGTTGATAAACGATTCTTGTGTTAATTTCTAGAGAGTTGTAATTTTCTTGTTTTGTTGTGTAATTCATTGTAAGCGATTGAAGTTTCAATGGATTCCATTTCAAAATCAACTTTCGATGAAAACAAACTGGCGACCACAGTGGGAGCTAACAGTCTCGCTACCGAGATCGTCGTGTCGTAGCCGATAGGGGTGTTATCGGAACGGATACGACTCGGATATCGCACTTACCATATCCATATCCGCTTTTTATAAATGGATACGGATCATTCTCAGTAAGAAAAAAGCTTAACCATATCCGCACCTATCGAAAACGGATACGGATCGGATATTTGAGAATCGGATCGGATAT
Source organism: Asparagus kiusianus (assembly GCA_022839385.1). Lineage (NCBI taxonomy): Eukaryota > Viridiplantae > Streptophyta > Magnoliopsida > Asparagales > Asparagaceae > Asparagus > Asparagus kiusianus. The sequence continues at coordinate 75,642 of BQKN01064349.1, read as the reverse complement.
GATCACGGATATAACGGATATTCACATATAATTAGAATTACAACCAAATAAGTAAATGTATGTGATTGTAGGCTTCTCCTTAATTCACATATAATTAGAATTACTAAACATTTCACAAGACAACCATGACACAACAAGAACATCATCCTTACTAACTAAATCAACAAAAACCATTACAAGAGCAAGCACCATCACGAAAATGATCCTTACTGCCCATGACATAACAAGAACATCATCTCTGACGACAATTTCCCTCCCATAAACCTTAGAAATTAAATTCATGGCTTCATGACAATCCCCACATATCCTCAGATTATTAATGATCCTCACGGTAGTCCCTGGCTTCTTCTTAATGAAGCTAAAAGCAATTGCATGATTGAAAACGCAAAAATGGCTACGGTCGAGGAAAATGATTTGGAAAAAATTCACAAGAGAACTGACACCAAATATCTTCACCCTAGAGCATCAAGACTCAAAAACCCAGATGAGAAGTGGGGCGCTGGAGCATAAACATTGAGAAAAGGAACCACCTTTTAGGCTAAACTCCACCCAAAAGACTCTGAAAACTAAAACTCAGATGCAAAATCCAAACACTGCTCCAGAAACAGAGAAGAGGCAGGCCTACTACCCACAAAATTCTGTGAAGCAGCTGAACTCTTAATTACAGTCAAAATTCCATTGGCATTCTAAACCCAAGAAGAAATCTTAGGTCAAAAAACAACTTTTTTTCTCCCAAGATCCTCTCTTTTCGCCTCTTTAATCAATTTCTTAAATTTAAGAAAGAAAATAACTTAAGAAAATGAGCTCGCTGCCAGTATTTGTCCACTATATTCACATTCTTTTTCTTCAACCTGTTCTAATTCCTTCTTGTCTGCTCCCAGTCTCTCTCTCTCCCTCTCTCTCTGGCGGCAGAGGCAGAAGCAGGAGAAAATCAAAGCAAAAGCAAAGAGCCAATACCAACTAACAAAACTGGCCCATACGCATATGTAGCAGAGCAGAGAGCTCTGTAACATCTTATACTTGTTTTTATTTTCATTTTTCACCAAAAACAATAAGAGAAAAGCCATACCCTCTTATCAAATCCCATCATCCGACTCGAACGGTTGGATGGAGAATCGACGGTGAAGACGAACGTCAAACATCGAACGGCAAAGATGAATAGGCGAATGGAAAATTCGAACGACGAACAGTGAAGACGAACGTCAAAGATGAATAGGCGAATGGCGAAGACGAACGTCGAACAGCAAACAACGAACGGCGAACGACGATCTGACGAATTTGAGTAGAGGGAGGCTAGAAAATTGAGTGGGGGCTGGAGGCGGAATGGAATGGGCACCGCTAGAGCAGAGAGGGTCACTCTAGAGTTAGACACTTAGACTTCTTAGAGGTTTGCGTTAGCGGTTACGGGTTTGTAATTATAACTTTAGGACCCGAACACTATTACATTGCGGATATCCGTATCTACAATCCTCATATCCGTTACCGAATCCATATCCAAAAAATTCCGAAACTAGATACGTATTCGTTACCGTATCCGCCCAGTTTTAAAATTAGCCTACCATATCCGCATCCGTTCGGATACAGATGCGGATCGGTTCGGATATATCTAAACTATTTGGCATCCCTAGCAGCCGATTATCAAGATCCTAGTTAACGAAGAGATCGAATACGAGTTCGATTAGGCAAAATTTGAGGAGTATCTGTCATCCTCATCCTCAAAATCTTCCTCAACACGCAAATGCAGGAAGATTTCATCTTCTAAAAAGGTTTTTCAGTCTTCAACTCTGGTGAAGGCTACGGGTGAAGACTCTTGCCTAATTGTTGCTAAGGATCTTACCCGTGCAACACCTCTGCTCCATGTGACCCTTCTCCAGTTAAGGAGTCACTGAATCAAAGTTTGATGACACTGACGAAAAGGGCTCGTCAGAGACAACGTCAGCATCGTGCCCGTCAATTGGCCAAGGCCATGGAACAAACCGATGGGGTTTGCTATTATGCGGACCTAGAGTCGAGAAAGCATCGAGTGATCTAATTGCCTCAATGGCAAACCACTCACATTTCTGCACAACTCACGATGAAAGAATGGACTCTCGTCAAAAGGGCTCGTTCGACCCTCAAAGAACGCATACAAAAGCATCGTGCAAACACCATTCGTACCCATGCCCTTCATCAACAAACGCAAGAAGGGAAGAAAGAAATGGTATCTAAAGAATCACCGAAGAATTGCAAAGTTTGGAATCCTAAAACCGAACATATTTAAAAATTAGATCGGCGGGACTCATCCCTCAACCGCGACAGTCCACACTGCCACGGCAAGTCCTCCAACCGTGATAGTCCATACTACCACGGCAAGTCATTCAACCACGGTAGTCCCCACTACCGTGGCACATCCTCCAACCACGACAGTCTCTGCTGTCGCGGCGCACCATTCGACCACGATGATCACCCCTACCACGGCCAAGAAGAAATTCACAAAGTCACCCTTTCGGCCCTGTTAACATTCGCTCCTGGACTTTCTACTATAACTATGTTTGTTCCATCACCAGTGAAGCCTTGGGTCAGTCCTGACCTGTCAAAATTCAAAGTCACAATGGCGGATCGTCTCGGTCCTTTACTTGATGATCGAGGTAAAGCTCCAATCAAAGAATGCTTGGGTCCGATAAACAAACCCTGAGTAAAATCTTATATCAGAATAAAACAAGCCCAAAAAGAAAAGATACCAATTCACTCTCGTTTAGGGCCTATAAAAACTCCACACTCGTAGGGGGTGGGATGTGAACACATAACCTTGGATCGCTCAGACGTGACGACAAGTCGTCATGTACATCTTAACAAGGTTCAAAGATAGAAGATAGGTTGCTCGAATCATGGTAATGATGAGCTGTACTATCAAACTAATAAGTCACGAAAAAGAGTTGCTCGAGAGACAGATTCTTATTGCGCATGCGAAAGACTCATTAAGGCGGTATTATCGGAATGCAGTTGCTCCAAAGCTGAACCACCAAGAGTTTTCGTATTTCAAAGACTTTTCACTGAGACATCAAAGCCAAAGATGAGACGTTTCAACAAAAAGAAACCCACTGTGAAAAAAGATGAACTTCCAGAGGTCACTATCAATATGACTGATAGAGAAAAGAATCATTCAATCAACCTTGATCATTATTTCTCTCCAGGAGGGAGAGTTGAATAGGGTATCTCTCAAAGAATGTCACGGCTACAGTGAAGGGCCAATCGACACCGAGATTATAGGAAAATGCATGAAGGGTTATCTTCAGACGACGAACTATTAGATGATAGACCCTAGAGGAGGGGTGATTAGGGTCTTATGCTAATCTAATCTGATTTAAATACCAATTAAAACTAATTAACAAATTATCCTAGCAAGTATAAGATACAATAAGATATGTGAGCTAGGACAAGTGATATACATAAGGGTAAACAAAATAAACAAGATAGTGGATGATATAAATAATGAGCAATGGACAATGGCGATTAGAAATATAAACAGAAGAGAAGTGCGCCAAAGCAAACTCAAATACATGATATGATCACAGAGTTCGGACCTTCCGTCCTACGTCTCTGCTCCCCACTCCTGGGGAGAAATCCACTATCACAACTGGATTTTTTACGCTCATCCGAATAATATTTACACCTCACAATATCGGTTTTTAACGCTCACCGATCAACGTTCACACCTCACACTCTCACTAGGTTTTCTAGCTCACCGAAAACTTTACAATAACACACTCGGTTTTCTAGCTTACCAAAAAACCTTACAATCTCACAATATAACAAATGATTTGTTCTCTATAATAGATGAGAACACAATGTAAGCTCACTCTCAATGATACAATCCTACAACCCAAATTATACTATGAATGTAAATACAATAAGCTCAATGTGGGTGTGTGTAACAATGAGAATAAATAAGACTTAACTCAAGAAGAACTAGCAATAATATTGATATGAAATACAATAATAAAAATTCTAGGAAATAGAGTTAAGGAAACTTCTCTATAAACACAAAGAGAGGATGATAAAATATTAAAGATGAACTCTTCAACAACAGATGTAAGCTCCTCTTTGTAAAACCCCAAACTTAAAACAAACTAACCAAGCTTAAACTTTTATTTTAAAAACTTCTTGGTTATTGCTGGTAGAAGGGGTTTGAGGGGTTTATATAGAAAGAGAAACCAACAGCAAAACCCTCAACCAAATCTCCTAAAAACCCAGAAAAAGATTTTCTAGATTCTGTACAAAAAGAGCCATTGGGCATACGGCGGTAGACCGCGAAAGTCTCTACTGGCTCCATAGGGTAAATCAAAGGCACGATCGACCGTGACGGTCAACCGTAAACTGACATATGAGAAAACAAGTTTGAAAGTTGATTTTCTGATTTTAAAACATTGTTTAAAAATATCAAATAAATTCCAAAAAAATATAAACTTTACTTTGGGGAATGATTGTAGACATGATAATAAACATGCTACAAAGACTGGTTTTCAAAAAGGATCTCCCAAATGAAAAAATATCATTATTTTACAAAATAGTCCAAAACATAAAAATGTAAACATATGAATTTTAATATTTTGGCTAAACCATGTTTTGAAACAATACAAAATAATTTTATAGACTTAATAGAAGATGTAAACTATTGTTATGAAGTCTATAAACAATGAATATAGTATTTTATCAAAATACACATATAATACACTAAAACATGATTTCATGGAACTAAATAAAATTGATATTGATGGAATCATATAAATGCATATAAGTATGAAACAAAAATGTGTTTTCCAATTGTATTCAATTGTTTCATAGTAAAACTTGAAACCTATCAAACCAAAACATATATGTATATATATAACTATATATATATATATATACAAAACCAAAACGTGTATGTGTGTATATGATTGAGCTTAAAGTACTAACACACACAATATAAAACCTAAAACTAAATTTACCCAAGCAATCTTGATCTTCAATAAGCTTGACTTGGTACACTTGCGGATGAAGCTTGAACTTGAATCTTTAACTTTGAATTGTGTAGGTTTCACTCCACAATTCCGCCAATCTCCATTGGATATGATCGTGAATATGCAATTCCATCCATCCTCCAACATGTTGTTTGTCTACAATAGATAAGAAAACGTACACAAATACTAGACAAAAAACATTAGTGGTAAATTATTTATTAAATTGCATCAAAAGAAGAAGGCCAACATCAGATACTTGTTCTACAGTTGCCTCGGATGATACAGTATCCAATGTTGGACAAGTCAAGGAATCATTTGCAATTACACCGGATCAACTAGCCCAGATATTACAAGAAGCATTGGCTAAACAATGAGAAAAAATCAGGGCTGAGATAAAAACAGAAATAGAGTTGACAATGCAACAGATGAGAGATTTGCAGGCCCAACAACATCAACAACAGCCGGAATCAAGTCAAAAAGCTGAATCTAGCTGGCGTGATGCTATACCTGAGCGTATAACTAAAGTTGATAGTGACCATGAAGTGGATGAAACTATCTTTGCTGATCTTCCTCCTAATAAAGATAATTCAGAGAGTGGCCCAGTTAAGTCGTCTACTCAACCTTCTCAAATTTATTTGAAGAAGAATATGGAGGAAGACAAGAAGATGCAAAATCTTAAGGACAAAGTCAATGCTCTGATGACAGCTCAGGAAGTGAAGAAAACGGGCATCCCGTATCCATACCCGAGAGAATGTGACTTGATTCCTTATCCTCCGAAATTTAGTCTAATTAACTTTACTCCTTTTGATGGTAGTGGTTCACCCACTCAATACTTGATTTATTTCAAGTCTCATCTTGGCGTAATATCCGGAAACGAAGCTTGATGGTCTGGTCATTCATAGGAACCCTTCGTGGGTCTGCCTTCGATTGGTACCGACGTCTTAAGCCAGGGAGTATCAATAGCTAGGAGGATATGGAATGATTGTTTCTCACCAATTTTTTTGACAATGATACCGATGTCTCCATTAGCACCTTGCTGGATGAGAAGCAGAAAGATGGAGAGTTAGTTGATGTCTTCATCAAATGGTTTCGGAACAAAGCAGTGAACTGTCGAGATCCACTCACTGAGGAATTTATTCTTCAAACATGTCATAATAACTTATCATTAGGTGTTCTAGAAGTTATGGGGGTTGTGCCTTCTAAAACATGGAAAGAATTGAAGGTGAGGTGATAATCACATTTTATTATAATTTTATACCCTCATTATCTATTTTATATGAATAAATATACCACTAATAATTGCTTTTATCTTTAATTACAGGTTAATGAAGAATAAATCCCAAAAATCCCATCTCTTTTCTCAAGTGAAATATTTGATTTTAAAAAGCCCAAAAGCCCAAATGCCATTGGACCGGACTGCTGCAGTTTCAATTCTCTTCAATGGGCCGAAAACCAATGAGCTCATATGACCGGACTTTGCTGCAGAATTAGTGGGCTGGACTTGATGGTTGCTAAAGATTTGGATTTTAATTCCATTGGACCGGTTGCTGCATGAATGAGACCGAACAAGTGGGCTGGACTTGGCTTGGAGTTGAAAATCAAATGAATCCGAATTTAGGTGCTGCATCCGGTGCTGCAGAGAGTTAAGACCGAACAAATGGGAAGCTCTAATGGGCCGCAGCTCTTCATTTTCTATTTTGAAAATCAAATGGGAAACTCCATGGACCGTACCTGCAGAGATGTGGATTTTCATCTTTGAAATTCATTTGTAAATGGGCCTCCTATGTTGGGCTAGAGAAGAACAAAAAGCAAATTCAAATGTGGAGATTGATTTGCTTGGGGCTCAAGACAAATCCAATGGCTCATATTCATTGATAATTACTATAAATAGGGGTAGAGAGTGAGGGGTTAAGGGTGTAAAAAATTTTATAACTCCTTTTGGAGAGGAGAGCTACTCTTAATTGAGAAGGCCTTCCAAAAATTATAACTTTAGTTGCAATTAATAATAATAATTTTTCTCCTCTTTAAATTTGTTCTTTCTCTATTTTCTTATCTTTTTATTTCTTTTTTCACTTTAATTTGTAGAGTAGATTTATTTTCTTGCATTTAATTTTTGTAATATATTTTGTAGTTTAGATTTTTTTATTTTCTTTGTAGTTAGATTTATTTCTTGTTCATAGTTTATATTTTTCTTTTCTTTTTATTTTTATAATTAGTTCTTTTTCTTGTTTTTATTTCTTAAGATGTGAATTTAATCCTTGTAGGAATCTTAGAATTGTATGAAACTAGTCTAATTTCATTTATATTGTATGAATTATTCTCTTGCATTTAAAAATGTTCATGTTTAGGATAATCAACTAGCTAACTAAACGGTAGAAGAAGAATTTGATAATCTATGCTTATCTTAAATGGTTTGATAGGTTATGCTTATGAATTCTAGGATTATTATCATGTTGTTGTTCTTATCATGAATAGTAATTTTAACTTAGATGATAATTTAATAGGTTACACTTTCCTTAAATGGTTTGATAATCTATGCTTAATAAATCTAAGTTGAAATATGATAAAAAGAGAATAGTTTGTATTTTGTAATTAAAATTGGTTAGTGGATTATATTCTAGATTTCTTACCTCTTTTGAATCCTCCATCTTAACTTTCTTAAATTTTCTTTTCATTCTTGGTTTATTTCTTGATTTTATTCATTCTTCTTTCTAGCCTTGTGATTTCATTTATTCTTTGATTCTTTCTTCTCTAAAATTCAATTTATTATCTCTTGCACATAAATCAAAACAACCTCTCATCACAATCACACTTATTCTTTATTCCTAATTGTCACGCACAAAACATAAGAACCATTTCTAATAATCTCTTAAAATCACCTTCCTCATGGAATCGATATTTTTATACTATAACTTGATCAATTATGCACTTGCAATTTTGGTACATAATTATGCCGCATCATGAGGGGTGAACAGGCCGAGTGCTTTCTCAGAAGGAAGAAAGCCGAGAGAAGCCAACTGACGGCTAACCCTCCAAATTCAAACTTCATCTCCCGTAGTAAAGAGAAGGCTCCTGCAGCTGCTATTAATGCTAATCAGACGTCACAACAGTAATCCCGGAGATAGCAAAAGACTTCAGGTCCGAGACTCCAAAAAGTGTACTCCTTCAAGGACGAAGACGTTCCAGCTATTTTCGAATCCCTCCTTGAGAACAATAAGATCAAGATACCACCTATCGTAAATCAGGAGGAAGCTGACAATACTGCGGATCCAAAGTACTGTGCGTACCACAGGAGGATCATTCATCCCACCAAGGCTTGTTTCGTTCTTAAGAATAGCATCCAAACCCTGGTTGAAGCTGGTGTCATAACGCTAAATTAAGCCGAATGAAGACTCCGACAAGTATAAGAGTATAAACTGCTCCTTCCGACACTCCAAAGAGTATACGAGTATAAACTGCTTCTCAATAATCCAACAGGTATATGAGTCTAAACTATTTTTTTTCTTTCACGGGAAGTTCCTGGAGAGTGCCATACCTGGTATTCTTAAGGATAACTCGGTCATTCAACTAAGTACAATGTTAGACCCGGTTTCACAAAAGAAGCTGATGGTGGATGATTCATATAACGGGAATGTCCCGGAAGAATGCTATATGGTGTATTCTTAGGGTAACCTGGTCATTACAAAGAAATGATAAATGAAAAACTCCTACTCAGACTCTGAATGTTCAAGGGTGAAACACATCTCATTGTCGGGATCAATTCCACCAACATCCAAGCACTCTTTTGCTGATATGAGATTTGATCATTTCATTGGATCAATCTTCCCTCACAAAAAAAACTCTCATTGGTGTTGATGATTTACAATCTTCCACCATAAAATCCCTCATTGATCAAATTAATTGACGGTGGGTCTACTAAAATTCTTCCTTGTTTAATCCACTCAAAATCCTGTTGTGTCTGTGCACTCAACACTCCCACAATTAGAATCCAGATATAATACTTAGAATTTTAGTCTACTAATCTTTAACAATTATCAAACCCCTTCGTGTTAAGTCCTTATCACTTGACTATCACTTGACACCAAGAACCCCTACTGAGTAATTTGTACAAGTCAACACTCTCACTGTGATTTGTACTCTCACTCCCACTATCCACTCGGTCAAACCTTCCTACAGTTAGTACCACAACCAAAATCCCCTCTCAACTCTTTCCATGAACGAGAGGTCTACAAATTAAATGATCAAACCTTTAAATAGTTAGGATCGTCTTAAACTCCCATTTGGTCAAATCTTCCTACAGTTAGGGTCAAAAGCAAAATCCCCTCTCGATTCCTTCTATGAACGAGAGGTCCACTTTCAAATCAAGTGATCAAACCTTTCTAAAGTTAAGGTCGCCTCAAACTCCCACTTGGCCAAACATTTCTATAGTTAGGGCCAAAACACAATTCACTCTCGATAAACGAGAAATTCACATTTAGTTCGGTAATTAAACCTTCTGACAGTTAGGATTATCCGAATCTTTTTGATTCTCGAAGTAGAGATCCTACTCTTAGTTTCACATTCCTGGATTTTTAAAGTGGAAATCCCACTTTGAGTTTCTTTTATAACTGGAGATAGAATATAAAATTCTTCCTTTCCAGTATCGGGTTCATCTTTGCCCCAAGAGAAGACACCATCTTTCAACTCTAAAATCTATGTTTCACACGTATGGTGAATTTTATCCCGAAGCCTAAGTAGAGATAAGTCAACGCCTAACACGCGTTGTCGGTTTATATTGGCCTTCTTATTTTGATGATGATTTAACAAATAATTTATATCTAATATTGTTTGTCTAGTGTTTGTGTTTTGTATTCATTGTAGACAAACAATAAGTTGGAGGATGGATGGAATCGAGCCTTAACGATCATATCCAATGGAGGTTAGAGGAATCGTGGTTGAAGCTATGCAATTCAAAGTTAAAGATTCAAGTTCAAGCTTCATCCGCAAGTAAACCAAGATAGAGCTTCGTTGAAGATCACAAGCTTAGGTAAATTAGTTTAGGTTTATATTATGTGTGTTAATACTTTAAGCTCAATCATATATACACACACACACACACATTTGGTTTTTATATATATAGTTATATATATACACAAGTTTTGGTTTATGGACTTAACAATTATCATATACATATTTTATTAAGTCTACATAATCATTGTGCAAAGTTTCAAAATATGGTTTAGCCTAAATATCAAAATTCATATGTTTACATTTTCATGTTTTGGACTACTTTTGCAAAATGATGATTTTTTACAAATGGGAAATGCATGTTGGGAAATTCCTTTTGTAACATGTTCATTTACATGTTTATATACATTTCCCAAAGTTTCATTATTTTTGAACTTTATTTGTTATTTTTAACATATTTTCAAAGTCTCAAAAATCTGCTTTTAAAACCTGTTTTTCTTTAGTATTAGTTCGCGGTCGACCGCCACGGTCGACTCCCATGAGTTCAAGACTCAGTTTATGTTTTGTTGGCTCGCGGTCGACCGTGGCGGTCGACCGTAGCAAGTCCAGAGACTTTCGCGGTTGACCACCACGGTCGACCGTCGCTTGTCCAGAGCCACAGTTCTATTTTTTGTTGCTCGCAGTCGATCGTCGCGGTCGACCGCCGAATAGTCAAATCTGTTCTAACGGCTAGTTTTCAGAGCCGTTGCTGAGTTGGTTTTTTGGTCTTTTCTTGGCTTTCTCTTGGCTTTGGGGTTTCTATAAATACCCCCTTATACCTCAGTTCTTTCAACTAACCAAGAAGTTTTTAAACAAGTTTTAAACAAGGGTTTAAGTGTGTTTTAGTGTTTGTTTGGTTTGTGAAGAAGTTTTTACAAGTGGAGGAGATCACCTTCTTGTTTGGGCTTTAATCTCCATCTCTCCATCTTGTTATCTATTGAGAAGTTTTCTAAACTCTTATCTAGATTTACATTTGCTTAGTCATTTGATTATCATTCTTTAAAGCTAGTTTTTATATTGAGTTTAGATTTGATTTTATTTTCTCATTGCTTACACACACAACCATTGAGCTTTTTGTATTTACATACATTGTATAATTAGGTTGTGGGGAGTTGTAACAATTGAGAGTGAGCTATATTGAGTTCTCATCTATTGTAGAGAACAAATGTATTATTTGTTACAATTGTGAGATTGTAAAGTTTTCGGTTACCTAGAAAACCGAGTGTGAGGAGTGGACGTTGATCGGTGAACGTTAAAAACCGACATTGTGAGTGGGTGTATACGTTGATCGGTTAGCGTTGAAAACCGACATAGTGTAGTTGTAAATGTTATTCGGGTGAGCGTAGAAAACCCGGTTGTGATAGTGGATTTCTCCCTGGGAGTGGGGAACAGAGACGTAGGACGGAAGGTCCGAACTCCATGATCATTTGATTGTGTTTGAGTGTGCTTTGGCGTTCATTCATATTTGTGCTCATTGCTCATATCGCCATTGTCTCATTATCTAGTTTATCCACCATATTTGTTTATGTTACCATTGTGTTTGCATATCCTTGCATATATCATATAGTATACCTCTTTGCTAGGATATATCACCTTGTTCATATTGCTTATCCTAGCTCATATATATTGTTGTATTTCATACTTTCTAGGATAACTTGTTAATTAGTATTTATTGGAATATAATCGGATTAGATTAGCATAAGACCCTAATCACCCCCCTTCTAGGGTCTAACAGTTTAGTCTTTCACCGAGTAAAAAAGACACCAAAATCCAAATCTTGGGATTTTTATCCCGAATCCTAAGAAGGGATAAGTCAGCGCCTAACACCCATTGCTGGGTACGTAGTCTATTCCCGTAAGAAAGATAAAGTCTACGTATTCAATATCGTAGCACTAAAAGAGTTAACTATTTTAGCATAATGTTACCTGCAGAACGGACTTAAACAATATGCATGCTACCCGACTTAAACGGTAGTCGGTAAAGGCTCATCAAACCCATTGGTGGTTGAGGTTTGCCAAAAATCCTATAAGTATGAGAGTCATTGATGCACCAGCTTCATTAGTTGGTCTCGTGACTTGAGCATCCAATAACTTCAGAATAAGACCCATACCTACAGATGAATCAGCTTTAACAGTTGGTCCTGTAGCTCCAACATTTGGGACCGTCATGCTCCAACGTTTTAAGAGCATAAACAATGTAGAGACTGGTCAATGCGTAGCCCTAGGTCAATGCCAGTCAACGTATTGCGATGAAAGTCAAAGTATAGAGCAAAGTTTTGTGCAGCTCTATTGTATGCACGCGATTCACCATTTTTGTAAATATTATTTTAATTTTCACAATGATGTTTGTTTTGTATGTGTTATGTGGATGATACTTTATGGATAAGTGAAAGTGACAAAATGTTAATTGAAAATGTTGTTTATTTGATACCCTCATTTGATATTATGTGGTTGATATTATGTGGATGATACTTTTTGGATAAGTGGAAGTGACAAAATTTGTATCCAGTCAGTTATTAAAATTTTGTACTTACTTATGAATGTTTTGTACCTACTTAGGCACATTTTGTACCTACTTAGGCAAGTTTTGTACCTAGTTCTTGAAAAAATTTATTGTACGCACTTAATCAAGTTTTGTACCTACTTATGCACGTTTTCTACCAAATTTTGCACGTTTTGTACCTACTTAGGCACATTTTGTACTGTGTAGTTTTTGAAATTATTATACCCACTTAATCAAGTTGTGTATCTACTTAGGCACTTTTTATACCTACATGTTTTGTACGTCATTGTTGTGAAAAAAATTATACTAATTAATGTTTTGTACCCACTTATGCATATTTTGTTCGTCATTGATCTTAAAAAATATTTGTACCGAGTTATTAAAGTTTTGTACCTACTTATGGACGTTTTGTACCTACATAAACACGTTTTGTACATTGTAGTTCTTAAAAAAATTATTGTACCCACTTAATCAAGTTTTGTACCTACTTATGCACATTTTGTACCTACTTAGGCACATTTTGTACCACATTGATCTGGAAAAAAATTTATACTTACTAATATTTTGTACCCGCTTATGCACGTTTTGTATGTCATGGATCTTAAAAAATATTTGTACCCACTTATTAAAGTTTTGTACCTACTTATGGACGTTTTGTACCTACTTAAGCATGTTTTGTACCTCGTAGTTCTTGAAAAAAAATTGTACCCGCTTAAACAAGTTTTGTACCCACTTATGCACATTTTGTACCTACTTAGGCACATTTTGTACCTCATTGATTTGAAAAAAAATTGTACTTATTAATGTTTTGTACCCACTTATGCATGTTTTGTACGTCATTGATCTTAAAAATATTTGTACCCAGTTATTAAAGTTTTGTACATACTTATGGACGTTTTGTACTTACTTAAGCACGTTTTGTACCTCGTAGTTCTTGAAAAAAAATTGTACCCACTTAAACAAGTTTTGTACCTACTTATGCATATTTTGTACCTACTTAGGCATATTTTGTACCTCATTGATCTGAAAAAATTTGTACTTATTAATGTTTTGTACTCACTTATGCATGTTTTGTACGTCATTAATCTTAAAAAATATTTGTACCTAGTTATTAAAGTTTTGTACCTACTTATGGATGTTTTGTACCTACTTAAGCACATTTTGTACCTTGTAGTTCTTGAAAAAAAAATATGTACCCACTTAAACAAGTTTTATACCCATTTATGAACATTTTGTACCTACTTAGGCACATTTTGTACCTCATTGATCTTGGAAAAAATTTGTACTTATTAATGTTTTATACCCACTTAGGCACATTTTGTACCTTATTGATCTTCAAAAAAAATTGTACCCACGTATTAAAGTTTCGTACCTACTGTATGCTATCTAAAAATCACAACAGATAGCCAATCCCCATCGAACACCAATGATAAAAGTTACAATTCGACGGCTTCCAGAAGGCTACAATTTGAAGACTTTTACGTAGATCGCTAAAGGTTATAATCTGACGACCTTCACAATAACTGATGGAAGCTCTAATCAATAGCCTTTACAATCAACATCGGGAGTTACAATCTGACGACTCTCATATTTCAAAGGAGCCAAGACGAAGATTACAAGATGACGGTCTTTGCAACATTCTAGTAAAAGAGACTACAAATTGACGGTCTTTTCAAATCCAGACGCAGAACTCACCTATGCGTCCCAGATTCCAAGCGCATAGCTCGTGGTTGTGTTCCCAGGACAAAATACATAGATCCTCCCTGCGTTGCCACACCAAATCGCAGAGATCCTCCCCGTGTGTCAGCAATAAAACGTAGGGGTCGAACCTATGTTGCAACATCAAAACGCAGGGGTTGAACCCGCGTTGCGATATCAAAACACAAGAGTCAAACCTACGTTGCAATATCAAAATGCAGGGGTCGAACCCGCGTTGCGATATCAAAACACAAGAGTCAAACCTACGTTGCAATATCAAAATGCAGGGGTCGAATCCGCGTTGTGACATTAAAACGCAAGGGTCGAACCCACATTGCAACATCAAAATGCAGGGGTCAGACCTGCGTTTTTTGCGTTCAACTGATTCAAACAGAACCTGAACGGTCTTAAAATCGTATCTCCACTTAATGGGGTCGGTTACACCCCATTATGGAGAGATTTTAGGGGGGATTACACCCCTTAAACCCTTGAACAGTCCTAAAACTATTCCCATGATTTGAGGGTGGTTACACCTCACTTAGGAGTGATTTAAGGGACGGTTACACCCCCTTAATCCCCTATAAAAACGAGTAAACTCAACTGAGTTCGGGGCTTCCTTTCGGCTGGGTTTTTGGATCTTAGACTTGGTAACGAAGAGGAGATCTTCGGCTTGGCAGCAAGGGGGAGATCGACGTTCATCCTTCAGCAACGTTCGACAACAGGAGCTTCTTCATCCTTGGCTTATAACCGACTTTCGGTTAAATCAACTCTTTCATAGATTTTCAAACTCGTTCAGAGTTATCAACTCGTCCAGAGTTCTAAAACTTGCTTTGCAAGTTCTTCACAATGTCAAATCGTGAGGAGAAAACCATGTTCCAGAGAAATAAAACGTTCGGATCGTCAATGAGAAGCAAACTTGACGTGAGCATTCGATGGAGGCATATCATCGCCACCGTGAAGAACCTAGAATTAAACAAAGGGGAGAATCCAGATCATTCTCCTCTTTTTTGTAATCGGAATTCGAATTGTAATTAAGATCGAGAGAATACAAATCAAATTTCTTTTATTTTACTTACTTCAAATTTTCCACCAAACACCTACTTATGCACATTTTTTACCTACTTAGGCACATTTTGTACCTTATTGATCTGGAAAAAAATTTATACCCACTTATTAAAATATTGTACCTACTTATGCACATTTTGTACCTACTTAGGTATATTTTGTACCTCATTGCTCTATAAAAAATTTATACTTACTAATGTTTTGTACCCACTTAGGCACATTTTGTACCTCATAGACCTGGAAAAAATTTGTACTTCATAGACTTGGAAAAAATTTAATTCAAATTATCATCCATACATGATTAATACGTACAACCACATTATCATCAATACAACCAAATCATCCATACATACATAAACTTTAATTCAAATTATCATCCATACATGATTAATCCATACGACCCACATTATCATCCATACATGATTAATCCATACAACTAAATCATCCATACGTACATAACCTTTAATTCAAATTATCAACATTCTTCAAAAACACATGCTTTGTTTTGGCCCACCGTTAACTTTTTTTTGACCCTTCATTAACTTTCTCGACCACCATGTAGGCATCTAAAAATACCTATAGGTTCCCGCACACGGCTCGAGACAGAGAGCAGAATTAGAGCATAGAGGCTTGAGCTTTTGGTGATTTTGAACAAGAGAGAGAGTCTTCATCTTTTAAAAAACATTTTTAAGAATCTTTTGGTGATTCCTAGAGATCGAAGCTCAGACTTGATCTTTGAAAGAGTGAATATCTTACATCGATAAGATATTTTCTTAAGGTTCTTACTTCGATAAACGAAGAAGAACATCCAAAAGTCTTCACGGTTCAATTAGAATCTTGTGAATCGGTGGTCAACGGGCTAACGCACCCCCGAGACAGGCAAAGATCCCACAAAAGCAGGAGTTAAAAACGATTCTTGTGTTATTTCTAGAGAGTTACAATTTTCTTATTTTATTGTGTAATTCATTGTAAGCGATTGAAATTTTAATGGAATCCATTTCAAAATCAACTTTCGACGAAAACATACCACCTGCAACATTTTTCATCTACAAAAAAAATTACAACTTTATCATGACAAATGCATCGATAGGAAAAATATATTAAATCAAGATTAAATATAATACCTTAGCTAAAGGATAACTCGTTATATAATGTCCTTTTCCCTTACAAAATCCACAAAATCTTTGTTTTTTATACTCTTTTCTTGTGCTATCTCCATTCCAGACTTAATTCTAGTAGCTTGTGCTTGTTGTCCCTTTGTGGTAATAGGCTTATCTGGATCATGAATAGTGATTTGAGTTGCTTCCTTTACAGAGATGGGTATGGATGAAGTAGGCATCTTATTGCTAGCATTACTCTTATTTCCATTGTCGTTATGTTCCTTTTCTTTCTTGTAAGTACCAACTTCTTCAAAAAATGAGTTTGTAGGCTGTCTAAAAATCACAACAGATAGCTGATCCTCATCAAACACCGATGATAGAAGTTACAATTGGACGACTTCCAGAAGGCTACAATTTGAAGACTTTCACATAGAAGTTTATAATCTGACAACCTTCACAACAACCAATAAAAGCTCTAATTCAACAGCCTTCACAATCAACATCGAGAGTTATAATCTGATGACTCTTATATTTTCATGGAGCCAAGACATAGGTTATAAGGTGACGATCTTTGCAACGCTATAGCAAAAGAGACTACAAATTGATGGTCTCTTTATATCAAAACGCGGATATCTCTCAAACCGAAAGGAATTTGGCGAAACGGAGGAAGCAAATTGAACCCTATGGGGTGGGTTTGGTCATTTCTGGCTCATCGAGATAGCCGATTTTCATATATAATTCATCCTATTCCGACTTACGGTTTAAAAGTTATGACCTGTTCTTCGCAGCAAGTTATGTTCTGAAGTCCGTCTGTGAGACTGCACTTCGCCTGAACATTGGACTTAGCCTGAAGCTCGCCGAACCCGCTTGAGGCTCACCTCTGTATCCAAGATTCAAAATACAGAGGTCATGCCCGCGTTCTAAACTCAAAACGTAGAGGTCTTGACCGCATTTGAGATTCAAAACGTAGAGGTCGTGGCTGCATTCCAAACTTGAAACACAGAGATTGTGGCTACATTCCAGAGTCAAAACGCAAAGTTCGTGGACTCAAAACGCAGAGTTCATGCAGAGCCCAACCCTGCGTCCCAGGTCCAAAACGCAGAGTTCATGCAGAGCCCAACTCTGCGTTTCAAAGTTCATAACGCTGCGCGACCTGTGTGTTTTCAGCCTAAAACAGACCCAACTCTGCGTTTGATGTCTAAAACGCAAAGTTCGGGCCCAAAACGCCATTTTTAGTGTTTGACTCGTTCAAACATGAACTGAACAGTTCCAGAAACTATTTTTTTCCCCACGATTTGAGGGATTTCCGCCCCACTTAGGAGCGGATTAAGGGGGCAATTACCACCTTAATCCCCTATAAATATCAGAAACTCAATTAAGTTAAGGGATCGGCTTTTTGCATCAAAAATAGATCGCAAAAGGAGAGATTGGCAACCTCTTGAGCATATCATCTTTGGATCTTGGAGATTTCTTCGATCAGGAGATCAGAAAAGGGGGTCTTCGCTTAATTTCTAGAGCTTTCATCATTGACTTATTAACCGATTTTTGATTCAAATCAACTCTGTTACAGAGTTTAAAATTACTCTGAGTTCTAAAACTCGTTAAGAGTTATTTTCAAACTTGCCATGCAAGTCATCCTCAATATCAATCAAGAGGAATCAACCACGTTCCAGTGAAACAAGACGTTCGAATCGTCAACAGAAAGCAAACTCGACGCAAGCATTCGAGGGAGGCATTCCATCACCACCGTGAAGAGCCCAGAATTAAACAAAGGGGAGAATTCAGATCAATTCTCCTCTCTTTTGTAATCGGAAATCCAAATTATAATTGAGATTGAGAGAATACAAATCAAATATATTTCTTTCAATGTTTCTTGTTGCTACAAATTTTCCACCAAATAGAGTCTAAAAAAGCACTAAACTTATCATGAAGTGTATTTGAAGTTAATGTATCTTGTATCTTTTAGTACCTTGTTACATCTACTCCTAAGGGCCCAATGTTTAATGATAGAGAGTTGGTTTTTACTATTTGAAATGCAATTTTTAACAACTCCGCAACCAACATGTCTTCCTTTAATTGTCCATCGTTGCATAATATATCTTGATGGAATTCTAATACTTGCTTCTTTACTAAAATGTGCAAGCTATGTTTTCATAATATACCTTCCATCTCAAATTTCGCACAAGAGCATTTAATTCTTTTATCTTTGGATGTGTTAAAAACAACATGATGCTTTAGCCTCTTCTTGCTTTCAGGCTCGCTATCTATATTCCAAACGGTATAAGTAGCACTTGCGCCGTCCTTCGACAACCTTTCATGAAGCATGGAGTAACTATCCTTGAGTTTTTTCTGAAAGATAGTAAACATATTCTTTGTATAATTCTCCCCAGCTTGTTTTTCAATGGGATGTTCAATTATCAATGTAGGAATAGAGTTTATGGACTTAAAATCTTGCTCAAGTTCAGCGGCTCGGCGAGCTCCAACACCATTATCATATTGCTTAACAAAATCATGTAACTTGGTATTTGCATTCACCAAACTATCAAAAAAAGCATTAATTCCCTCACTCCGTTGAGTAGATGTTATTCATGCAGTAAAAGTGTCTTTAAGATACACTAGAGCCTAATGATCTTGATGATTGTATAAATTTACTAACCAGTTTTTTTTATATGCATCATATTTATCCCTCATTTATTCCTACCGCTTTACAAATTTTTAATCTGATTTACTCCAATACCATTTGTTATACTTTATACCCACATCCTCACCATAATTATTATGCCTTGATTGAAGGTTTTTTAAGGCATTCCTATGAAGGTGCCAAGAACAAAAGCGATGACGAGTTTAAGGAAAAACTTTGTGAATTGCACCACACATGGCTTTATCTTGATCAGTGATGATGGTTAATGGTGCTATACCCGATATACATTTTAACTATTGGCTAAATAACCATATAAACGTCTCCTCCGTTTCATCGGCCAGTAATGCACACCCAAATAGAGTAGATTATCGATGATGGTTAACGCCCGTAAATGGTGCAAACAACATTTTTAAATTGTTCGTTCTATATGTAACATCAAAGCAAACAACATCTCCAAATTACAAGTAAGAAGTCCTCAACCTACCATCCATCCAAAAACACTTTTCATCGTCCCATCATTTTCTAAATCAAGTGCAAAGTAAAATTGAGGATCAAATACCTTTTTCTCTTGAAATTGACGAACTATGCTCACGCACTCATGGCTGACATTATTTTTTTGTTTAATTCTAAGTTGTGCTTGGCATTCTTGTTGAGTGAGAGAGTCTTGCTCATTTCCATGAACAACGTCTACAACCTTGCAAATGGTAGAAGGCCGTAAACCTTGATTGTCAAGAGTATCTATCAACCTTTTTGTCGATTGAGCTCGATGAAGTGTCCGATGTGAGTAGTGCTCCTTTACCCGATTTGGGGTAGTTAATGGATGACCATTATAATTAATGTTTAAAATTCGGACCACCTATTTTTCAGTGCTTCTATCAAGTCCAATAACCATCCTTGCATTGCATCCACACCTTGTATCGAACTTTCGAATTACATTCCGACCTTCTTCTCTTTTATCTTTTAAAAATTTAAACTCTTCCTTGTCACATACAAATATTCTAGATATGATTGCATCTTTCTTTCTCGATCAAGTTATGTGACCCTTGCGAACACCAAATCCCTTAAGTCTGACATATGCATTGTAGAAATTATAAGCTTCCTCACGAGTGTTAGCCCTTATGTTTTGATGATGTTTTACAACCACCATTATCGGTACTAATGGCTTATTAAGTGAAAATGTAGTAAATCCATTTAAAAGCTCGTTAATGCCATTAATGGAGGATTGGATGGAATATGCGCTTCAACGATGATATCCAAAGGAGGAGGAGGCCAAGTGATGAAGCAACGTTATTTCAAGAACAACTAAGTCATATAAAAGCTTCATCCGATTCAAGCAATATCAAAGCTCAAATATTGGTTTCAATATGAGGATATTAGCTATCTTTTATGTTTCTCTCTAGTGCTAGAATGTAGGCAAAGAGTTACTGTGTTTACTTGAAGCTATTGGGACTCACACACACGTTTTCTTATTTAAGCTTTTAAGCCGTTTTCACAAAACCCTATTTTTCACAAATATGAGGACGTATCTACAAAATTCTTTTTCCAAACAGTTTGTTTTTAGTATTAAAAACTTTTT
>BQKN01064349.1:8559-25092 GCA_022839385.1 Asparagus kiusianus | reverse complement strand
TATATAGGGAGAGGTTCTAATAAAAATCTCCTTAGCCTAAAAACTAAAAACCTCTTTCATCCAATGGCTAGAATTCAGTCAAACAGTCAATAAACACTTGCATTAATTACCTCATTAAACACGTGCATTAATTACATCAACGCAGTGAATCTGGATTCACTGTAGTGATTCGAGATACGTTGAGGTAGTGAATCTGGATTCACTGCATTGAGGTAATTAATGAGGTAATTAATGCATGTGTCTGTTGACTGTTTGACTGAATCCCAACCATTGGATTCATCTAGCTCCAATGGATGAAGGAGGTTTTTAGTTTTTAGGCTAAGGAGATTTTTATTAGAACCGACTGTGTGTGTGTGTGTGAGAAAAATGAGTATGTTTGGTATCAAACACATGTTTTTGTACTTGGTAGTAATGTGACATATTCCCCTCCACTCATTGAAATTGATGTCGACGTTCATGTGAGTTGGAGAGTGGTTGGAAATTGGAATGAGTGGATAAGAATATGACACCTCACTACCAAACATAAAATTTATACTTGGTATTAAGCGTGCCTAATTCTCTTTCTCTCTATCCCGGGCCGGGTTCAGGCCCGACCGAGCCTGGGTCGGACTTCGGGCCAGGACGGGCCTTGTGCACCAATGAGCACCCCTAATCACCTTGCCCTCAAAACCGAACATCGCTTTTAGCGCGTCCGCTGTTCCTGCGTCACAACTGACACCAAAATTGCCCCCATCATCTAGGGTTTTATCACCAACAAAGACGAGGGTTTTAGCCCTCCACTCCGATTTCAAACTCCATCACCAATGAAGAAGAAGAATCACAGGCCTGAAGCCCAATTCCGCCATGATCTCGATACCTGCTCAAAGAACAAAGATCTCAACGGCGCCCTCGATCTCTATCAATCCGCCCTCTCTTCGAACTTCAATCTCTCCTCGTACCACTACAACACTCTCTTGCATCTCTGCTCCTCTTCGATCGAAACCCTAGATCCATCTTCAAAGCAATCAAAGATTGGTTCAAGTTTCGAAATTTTCAACCGCATGATCGAGAGCGGTATAGTGCCAAACGAAGCGACGATCACGACGATGGCTAGGATTGCGGTTCAGAAATCGGAAGGCGGCGGGGATCTCGCTTTCGATCTGGTGAAAACGATGAAGGGTAAGTACGGGGCTGTTCCGAGATTGAGAACATTTGGACCTGCGATTTTTAGTTTTTGCAATGGATTGGAAGCTGAGAAGGCGTACGAAGTTGAGAATCATATGATTTCGATGGGGGTTTCGGCTGAAGAATCGGAGATTGCTGCATTGTTGAAAGTGAGCGCGAAGAAAGGGAAAGGGGAGAAAGTTTATGAGTATTTGTTGAAGTTGAGGAATTGTGCAGGGAGTGTGAATTCTTCAACCGCTGAAATTTTAGAAAATTGGTTTACAAGTGATATTGCAGTGGAGTTTGGGGCCGAAGAATGGGATTTGATGAGAATAAGAGATGTAATTTCGATGAATGGAGGAGGATGGCATGGATTGGGATGGTTAGGGAAAGGGAGATGGGACGTGAAGAGAGGGAATGTTAGCTCAAATGGGGAGTGTTCTTGTTGCAGGCAGAGATTGGCTTGTGTGGATGTTGAGGAGAAGGAAGCAGAGAAATTTGTGGAGTCAGTGGCAAGTTTGGCTATGGAAAGGGAAACAAAGTCTAATTTCAAGAATTTTCAGGTTAGATCGATCCTCTTCCTCTCTATCTAGGGATTTGATTATTCCTCTATGTTTTTAGGTAATGCAGTTGAGTTACATTGGAATACTAGTCATAAATGTAATGGGGCATAGGCACCATTATTGTGAGTAGTTTGCTTCTTATGGAAACTATAGTGCTTGCTTAATATTACAATGTCTCTCAGTATTTGCATTGAAAGTCTGAAATTATATTTCAAACCTAAGAGTATTCAAATGGAATAACATCTTAAAATGGAAAGAAAAAAAATCTTTTTAATATAAAGCTCATAAAAGATAGATTTAGTCAAAATTGGCCTCTCAAAAATAAGATCCGATACAAGTTCAGGCAATCTGCAATCTATGTGTTAGATTGTCTTGTCTCTCAGGATCTATGAGTTTTTATTTATATACAAGTAGTCAGTTTTTATCTGGCAAAGAGCAGCACCCTAACCAACCCATGTATTAGTTGGGTTAGACAGACTGATTTGATCTATATCAATTTATGCCCAAGTCCTACCTGGTAATTTAGAATCGGGTTCAGATCAACATATAGGATTGTCATAGTTAATGCGAAAGATAGTAATTCCTGACTACAAAACTATGGTTCAAGATTTTAAGCATCACCTAATACTGTTACATATTAGTCGTATTGTGCATATTTTAATCATGGTGGTTTGGCCTGCCAAACTCAACTGATGTTGCCAACATTAGCTAATAGTAACTGATACAAGTTAATATTGGCTAATAAAGTTTAATACGAAAAAGTTCTGAGGTTTTAAAATATAAATAGTTTATTTCATAAGGCTACATTGAGGTAAAATGAATAATGAAAGTAAATAATAGAAATATTATAATTAAACTCTAACCTTTTCCATCTAGCTATGTCATAGACTATGCCTCTGATACCGATAGTTGAATCCCAGCTGTGAATGTCCAACATTTTCCTACATTTTGAACACCTATATAGGCTTGCTTTTGTGTGTGCCTGTGTGTATGTGCGCGTGTGAACAGGTTAGTGTATTTTATTCAATACCAAAATATGAAATATGTACAAACTCCATGACAACAGAAAATAAAACCTCAAGGATAGGTTCAAAACAAAAAACCTGTCATAAACTCTATACGTATCACCATCTATACCAACGAAAGCTTTCAAGCTCAATATCCTCATCAGATCTGTACTGAATAACTTCCAGCTTCAACAAACATGTTCTCAATCAGAGCACAAATCAAAGCAAGCATCACCTGCAACTTTCCTCACAAACTGAGGTTGTAAATAAAACCTTGCATGTCAATTTTCTATTAGCCATAATATCATATATCTTTTCCACCTTTCTAAATTGAATCTTCAAGTAGAAAACATATTGACTTTTGATGGTCGCAAAATCTGGTTGAGATCCTCTAAAAACCATATTATTCCTCATTTGCCAAATAATATAAGTGCAGGCCTCCAATGCAGATCTATTAAATTTATCTTTAAAGCCCTTGCCACCCCATTTCATTAATACCCACGGAACAATAGTATTCCAATTAAAAAGACCAGACCTTCCTTGAATAAAATATGTAAACAAAACTCCATATTCTTCTAGTGATAGAACACTCAAAAAATAGGTGTTCAATTGTCTCTTCAACATGATCACAAAGTGGGCAACTAGTATCAATCTCAATGTTTTAAAAAGCTCCCGTGTAGGCCTAGGCCTAGGCATTACCTAGGCGCCGCTCACCTAGGCCTTGAGAATGCCTAGAGGAGCAGAGACCGCTTACGCAAACTGCACGGCTAGGTCTTTGCCTTGATTTCCTTTGTTTTTACCTCCAAGTCTTCTAACATCCTTCGAACTCCTTCGGCTTTCTTCACCTATACGAACACCTCCTCCAACTCCTCTGCTCTTCAGCAAAATCTCTTTCGCCACCACTTAAACAAAAATAGAAATCCTCCAAGGCCTAGAAACTAGGCGCCAGTTTAGCAGCTAGTGGTGCCTTCCTTTTTCGATAACATTGATTGTAATTAGAAAATGAAAAATAAGAAAATGCTTAGGCCCCGCCTAGGCTCTATGCGCCGGGTCCGACGCCTAGGCCACCTAGCGCTTTCTATAACCTTGATCAATACACTGATCAACCTGTAAGCCTCTTTTCCTCAAGTGAGTTCTAGTCAAAAGCTTTCCTAGCATATCAACCATAATATAAAAGAGTGTCATGGTAAATTTATTGCACTCCGCACAAATTTTCTTCTGAGTAACTTTAGAGAGGTTTGGCTTAAGAGTAGCATAGGCACCTCTTGAACTGAATTGAGGAGTCCTCGCCAGATAGTACCATCATCCCCAATATCAACAAGAATAGGAGCATATTATCTCAATTTAAGGATTTTCTTAAAGACCCAGGAATAACCAAAGGAAGCAGAGATATCCCAAATATTAGGTTCTTTGATATACCTCCCATGGATCCATTTCACCCATCGATTATCATCCTTGAGAGCTATATATCAAAGGTGCTTAAGCATCATAGAGTTGTTTGCAGCAAACACATCATGGAAACCAAGAACACACATATATAGTTATTTACTATACTTCAGTAAAGTTTGTTCATTTAACACTAGTGCTGTGGTAGGATGTTTATTCTGTTTATTTTGGATTTAACTTAGTCTACTTTCTGTTTGTTTAGGAATGGTTGGAGAAACGTGCTGATTATGGAGCTATAGTTGATGGAGCAAATATCGCATTATATCAACAAAACTTTGCGGATGGTGGATTCAGCTTGTCCCAGGTTCGTTCATTGTTTACTGAATGTTTCTGCTATGTCTGACCTTAAAAACTTCTGTGTCACTATTGATGTTCTTTTGCATGTGTTCCTTTATAGAGCAGCTGGACGCTGTTGTAAGAGAACTTTATAAAAGAAACCAGAGTAAATGGCCGCTTGTTATACTTCACAACAAGCGTTACCGAGCACTCATGGAAAACCCTTCCAATAGGCAGCTGCTTGACACCTGGAGAGCTGAAGGAGCACTATATACAACCCCAAATGGATCAAATGATGATTGGTATGGTTTCCTGATAAAAATATTCCAAATGCACTACTGTTTACAATGAATTCTGCAACTTTGTTATCTCGGAGTTTATGCATAATACTGACTTTCTTTGTGAGAGACCTGGAATGAGACTTACGGATTTATAGTCTTATTTAGTTATAGTTTCTCAAAAATTTTATACTTCTAAATGAAAATTCCAGAAAAGTTAATTCTCATCATATCTCCATAATATTTAACTGGTAAAAGAGATTGATCCTGTCACGTCGCAGGCCCGCGGGCCTGTTGGTGCATGGCATGCAAGCCGTGGGACCCACCAAGTGTAATGCACTGTTTGGCTAAATCCATTACCAAAATCGACTAGCCAATGTTGCACTTGAGTCTTGAGTTTACCTATTTAAGCCACACAATTTCGCTGTAAATTCCCAATGTGGGACTATAAGTTGAGGTCTCACAGATCCTGTCCAACCATACTCTTATCTGCATGCAAAAATTAGAACTGTGATTTTATATCTATTAAATATTTCATTATCTTCACTTCTATTTATAAGTTCTTTTTGTAGCATGCTGTTAGTCTCCTTCCATCTATTAATAAGATATACTTTGGGCTCTCTTGTTTCTTGTCTAAATACAACTGTTATGATTCAGGTATTGGTTGTATGCAGCAGTTAAGCTGAAATGTTTGCTTGTGACAAATGATGAAATGAGAGATCATATATTTGAGATCCTAGGCAGGAGCTTCTTCCCCAAGTGGAAAGATCGACATCAGGTATGTGCTTTGGAGCACCTCTATCAGATTTATTTTCTTTCTAACATATATACTATGACATCAGCTATGTGCTTTGAAGCAAGGTTTTAAATATCATTTATAGGGGATTTATCAGACGGTCATATCGGATAGTGAAAATTGGGGATATATCAGCGATAAGTAGTATTTATCGGAGTGTCATATCGAAGGTGTGCATGCATAAAATAATATCCTAAAATATAACATTGAATAACATACAAGCAAATAACAAGATAAACTAACCAACTATAGAACCTTAATGAAATTTAAACACACCAAAATGTAAATGCACATGTTTAAGATCACTAACCAAATGTAAATACACATGTTTAAGCTCACTAACAAATAATTCTAATAATTTTTACCACTAATATCGGCCAACTTATTGGCTTAATTGCCGATAATTACCCAAAAATGATAACCAATTAAAATTTGAACTTATCATAGCGGAAGGGTCCCAAAACCATTAAATCGCTGATATTATCGATTTATCAGTCGATATTTAAAACCTTGCTTTGGAGTGTTTCTATCAAATTTATTTTGCTTCTGACATACATACTATGACAAAGGGTGATGATGCTTATCACCTCTAGTGATAATATTCCTTGAATTTTAAGCTGTCATATTAATAAGTGGAGAAATGCTAGCCACAGTCGCGAGTGCACTACACTCGCACAGTGGCTGGGACATGTGCCTCATACTGGGACATGTAGGGACACACGTCCTTATTGCAGTGCAAGTGCAATGCACTCACGACTGTAGCTAGCACTCTTGTAATAAGTGATAATGCTACCAAATCACATAGTGTGGGCATTAGGATTGATTGATGTTTGCAGTAATGTCCTTATTATGCACATTGGTAGACTTCCTGGTTTATAATCATATAGGATTTGCTGAGATAGTTAAGTCGGAACCATGAGTTCTGGTTAAGACAGATTTAGAAACTATCCAGAGCAAGAAAAAATTAACCAGTTGCTTGGTGCTGGTTTGTGTTTTGTGTGAATGAGATGTTTTGCACATGGAAGAATCTTAGAATAGTTTATGAGTTTAATTAGTTTACTTGTCAGCATGTATGTTCTTAAATTTCTGAGGTTATTTGAGATTTATCTTATATTTGGCGTATGTTTTTGGTTGAACTTGTTAGATTGTTGGCCAAGTAAGATAATAAAATGGTTTCAATACAGTGTTGATAATTTTGATTTACTTCGAGGATCTATAGCTCTAAAATAGATTTGTATAATATCAATCTAACATAGAGTGAAGAAAATTTGACTGTTAAATTTGAAAAAAAAAATTATAACCAAACAGTTTTTGCTGAAAGAAACTCAGACCTATCCAAACTTGATGTGCGCTTTAGAACTTCACAGTTAACAGTACATGCTTTTAAAATTGAATTAAAAGATCATTACATTCACTTCTTTCTTTCCTTTCTTTGTGATTTTTGCTCCCCCTCTTCTCTTCTCTTTTGGCATGGTGCTGGCGTGATGAAATGTATGATTTTTCTTTTCTTTCTTCTCTTCGGGTGGTTTTTTATGGTTGGGGGGTGGGAGGAGGTTGGGTGGTGTGGGGTGTTATGTAAGTTTGGGAGGGAGGAATTATCTATAAGTAGGCTTAAGCATACGGTCTGTCGGTCAGTTTTCGACCTAAATAATGCTAACCGAATTGAATCAACGTCCTGCTAAGAACCGAACTGCACGGAAGTGAGTCAGTTCCGGTCGGTGTGGTTTTGTCGGTTTGCACAGGAATAATGAGAATGTATGCATCTTGTTATCTAAAGCCCAATGCAAGAACAAGCAATCTGATTACTCAAAAATCATTGATTCATTGATATGAGAAAAAAGCATATATCAAACAAAATAATAGAAAGAAAAATCATTCACTGTAAATTGATCATATATTTATCAATGTTAATTTCTTAAGTATAAGCAACATGAAAATTTCAACTACAAGTCTACAATATGATAATTAACAACCATCAAAATCATACTGTTCTTCTATCTTTTACGCTAGCACAATCAAAATCAACTAGGATCAAATTTATTAAACAACAATCATCAAGTTTTATAGTAACAAAAGAATATTCATATTGGTTGGTGAGAAAAAGGATTCATGAGAATAAAGAGATATATACCTCCACCAGCGCCGAGTTTAAAGTCGAAGATGGATATTGAAGGGGTGGTTCTACCATGATAAAGCTGTTGAACTATTATAGTCTTGATTCTTGCATATGAGATTTTCACAAAAGGATTCAAAGGGTTTAAACTTGAACCCGTAGTTGAGCGATAAAGTTGCTGAAGGGATGAGATTTTAGCTGAAGAATTTTTGCTAACCCTACAAGCTAGGTAATGGAGGAGAGGAGTGCAAGAGATGAAGGTTTCCACAATTTCTTGCGAGCAAATCGGAGGAAATATCACGTAAGAGCTAATCACGATTCATCACAATCACGTTTAACTGATTTTAAAATCACTCGGGTTTGGTATATTAAAACCGTATAACCCCACCCAAATACTTAACACACATATGTTTGGTCGGTTCGGGTATGTCGGGGTAAAAGTTTTTCAACCCAACCCGAACCGAATAGCACTTGAAACCGACCCAAACTGTTAAATATCATGCTGTTCGGTCAATTTTTGCTGTTTCACCCAAAATTTGCTCTCCCCTATATATAAGGCTTCCTAGTCAGGTGCTTCTAATAGATATCATAAGATAACTGGTAACAATGATCTCACAAAAATGTTAAGATTAAGTGAGAAAAAGAAGAGGAAATGGAGAAAGGAGGGGATAAAAGGGAAGAGAATAATGTATGGGGGGCAGAGGGAGGAGTGAAACAAAGAAGAAAACAAATGATTAGAGCCAAATATCTCATGATAAATTTCGTATCTTTAACCAACTTCATATGTGAAGCTTGGAAGCTTCCTAACGACAGGTACAAGTTAGGCAGGTTGGATCTCATCAGAACAATATTGTGTTGAGCTGGTCCTGTGACAAACTAGTACATGCACGGTTTGGGTTTGTTGACCTAATCAAGTCCAGAGCAGAGGAACCAAACATTCTTTCCTCTCTAGGCTTTTGTCAATTGACAGGTATCAAGTGCTAGCAGGTTTCCGACTGTGTAGAATCTAATCACGTCTTCTCTGCTGCTGCCTGATTTACCTTCAAAGCTCCCATTCCTTTATGCTTTTGCGTAGTTGCAATTTATTCCGCTGTTTTCCATACCGTTCTCATCTATTTTAATGGCACTGGGGACATTACACAGGGTAATGGGGTACATACATGCCATACTGAGAGCATGCTTAGTAAAAACACTTTGTATCTACACCGTTTCATTTGGAGGGTCCAAAACAGCCAGCCAATAACTAGACTAGACTGCTGGGGTTTCAGCCCTAAGATGTGAAGGGCTTCTTCAAACACTTACTTGCTAGAAGTGTTTGTGTTCCATGTTGAAGCTGCCAATGTGTCCCGGGTAGGAATATAGCTCTTCGATGATTGAAAGCTCCCTTTTGGCCATTTAACTTCATGTTTAACAATTGTGTTTTCTCCGAAGCCATTGAAAACTAGTACGATTTAAAATGGCCTATTCTGCATTCATGATCACCAATGTTTTAAAAAGCCTCTGCCTAGGCCTAGACGGTGCAACCGCTTACCTAGTGCCTGGGTGATCCCTAGGCTGCCCACTTAGTTTTTGGGAGCGCCTAAGGGAGCTCGGTCTGCCTACATGGACTACACCATTTAAGCATTGATCATGATTTCCTCCATTGCAGCCTCCACATCCTCCAACCTCCTCCAAACTTCAACTATGAACACATTCTCTACCTCTTCAACCTTCAACAAAACATCCTCCGCTACCACTTAAGAAATCTACCTATGTGTCACTCCAGCACATAAGCTTTCTCTAACATTGATATTTACTATCAATAACTGTAATTAAAAACCGAAAAGAAGGAAAACACCTAGGCGCCGCCTAGGCTTCCAGGCTCTAGGCGTCGAGTCCAACGGCTTCTGTAACCTTGGTGATTACAATGTATTCTTTTTTCTTTTATTTGTCCAAAATTCATCTTTCATACATTTTCATATTATAACCTTCCATAACATTCTCTTTCAGGTTCGGTATACATTCGCTAAAGGTAATTTGAGACTGACAATGCCACCCCCGTACTCTATAGTTATTCAGGTATTTTCAACGTAGCTTATATAAGCTTCACACTAGAACTGCACCTTGCTACTCGTTGTAGCTTGTAAAATTTTCTGCTCGAGACTTGTCTTTTTTTTTCCTGTTCTTTTAGGAGTCTGAGACAGGATCATGGCATGTGCCGGTAGAAAACCGATGCAGTGATGAGAGCACCAGGGTTTGGCTTTGTATAACTAGACCAGAGTCGCACAATAGTGGCAAATCAACCCATGCAAAAGCAGAAGAGATGCATGATGCAGAGAAATTTACAGCTGAGAATGTGAATGGTGTGAAGAAATCATCCTCAGAGCTGCAAAATGGTGTAGTTATACCTTTAACAGGGAAAAGGAAAGAGAGATCTCCATCACCTTCAAAGCCACCAGCTGGCTGAGATTTTTTTTTTAAAATTTATTTATCTCCTATGTTGTAACTGTAATGTTCTGGATGATTTTAGCATTTGTCCTGAAACTAGAATTCAGATCGAGGAAAGAGGTCTCGTCACATATGTTCCTTTGGTGGCATGAGTTCTCTTTTGGGCG
Organism: Asparagus kiusianus; assembly: GCA_022839385.1. Lineage (NCBI taxonomy): Eukaryota > Viridiplantae > Streptophyta > Magnoliopsida > Asparagales > Asparagaceae > Asparagus > Asparagus kiusianus. The sequence continues at coordinate 14,876 of BQKN01064349.1, read as the reverse complement.
AATATTCTGGTCATAAGTTATTGTTCATGCTAGTAGGTCAGAGATAATACCAGACTAAATAAATTTTGAAATAAAATTTGCTTGTCGTTTTTGTGATGTTCTTATCTAATGCATTTGTCTATTACTATGGATGCAAGCAACCATTTTCTTCTCCTCGCCTATCTGGTCTTATTTTGAGTCCACAATAAGGATGAAGTAGCAGACTCATCCTTAAGGCATGTGCTGAGCTTCCAAGTTCTCTTCTAAAGTACCAATTTACATATTTTGTCTCTTAAGCTACGCCAACATGTTAATTTTACAGGTCTACAGCCAAACATTTGTAGATCAATAACGTGATGATATATATTTTTCTTTGAATATTTATTTCTAGGTTCTTATCGGTTTTTATCTCCTATTTTCCCAAGCTAAAACACACTTTAAACGACTTTTCCTTTTCGCCCTTAAACCATTTTTATGAATAAGAAAATCATTTTTTTTAACAAAAAATACAAGAAATCCTTAAAAAAAACATTAACGTGTTGCCTGTATACATAGTTCAAGGCAGAAAAAAGTAAATTGACACCTTAACGGCCAACTTTAGTGTTTACCAATACTATCGCAGCAGTATCTCGTTGCCCATGATATCAAGAACGTTGCTTTCTCGTTGCCCATAATATTAGGAACGCTGTTTTGGATTAATACTTCAGTATCTCGTTGCTCATAATATTAGTAACGTTGTTTTGGGTCATAATTCAGCATGCTACATACAAGAAAAACTGTCTGCCTTGAATCGTTAAGAGTCCTGGTGTCGATATTATGGACCGTGCACTGATTTTGGAATACAACGATACGGTTACGGTACAATTAATTTTCAAGGAGTATGTCATTCCCTAAACTTTCTACACAACAGGACACTAGGACTTTGCCATCAACCATCTCTGCCTTGCTAGCAGCGTTATATATCTCAGCGATTTCATGGATAATATAACTAATCAATCTTGGATGATATTTTAATTTACCAACATTTAATTCTGCCAAATTTTAGTCCCAACTTACAAGTGGCAAATACCACCTGTGGACGAATTAACTCCAGGATTCAGAATATGGCAACAAATTACACTTTTTTGTGGGATACTAATCAAAGTGACAAGTTGTTATTCCGAGCCTGCAAGTGATTATATGAGCATTGCTAAATAGACGACGATTTCTATCCACAAAAAAAGAAAAAAAAACCATAATAATATTAGTTCCGAGTCATATCAAACTCTCCCTTAAATATAAATAATCTTGTATACATCCTTGTCTTCAGCTCAAGCAAAAAGCATCATTCCTCTTCTTCATCTGGTCAATAAAAATTATATGATAGCGCAGCAGTAGCGCAAAATGCAGCAGAAACAAGGATATGCTTGGAGCTGTTTTCTTAGTTCCCCATCGGTTGGTGCTTGAAACAAAAAAGAGCAAACCTTTCATCTCTTTTATATCCTTGCTCAAGCAATTGCTGGAAGCCATCAAGGGAATATAAACATCTCAATCATTTAGCTTCTAACTAGTGATTCATGTTCCTTAGGAGAAACAAAGGCAGCAGGTTTTGCTCAATGGAGTTTTGGATTCGCAGCAGCTTGCCCACTACCTGAGGCCGGAGTTTTTGTACTAGTACCCCCATCTTGTGTTCCTATCATAGACTTCTTGATCTGGAAGAGATTCAAGAAAAAAATTAGTTTAAAAATATGTAGAAATCAGAATAACGCATCCATCTAAGCACTAAATTGCTCACTAGGTTTTTGTGCATGGATCATCCTACGAAATAAGATTTAAGATCCTGTCAAGTAATAGCCTTTGCATAAAACTTAGAGAACAGATGTTGTTAAATGAAAATTGATACAACGCGCATCCTTTCAGAGCCAATAGTTTGAGCTAACAAGAGTTGTAATAGTTTGACTTTTGTTGGATGTTTGGATGAGTGAAAGTAGGTAGTTTACAACACAGTAATTGGTTTAGGGGCTGTTTGTTTGCCTAAAAAAGAGGGAAATCAAAGAATAGGAAACCTATTTCTAAGAAAAATTGTTTTGAGATTGTTTGGTTGAAAAAAAAGGAAATCAAAGAATGGGAGATGAGTTGTCACATTATTATTGGATGATGTGGGTAATTTTTTAAGAAAATTTATTTTGAGGTTGTTTGGTTGGCTAAAAAAATAAGGAAATAAATTATAAGAAACCTATTTCCTGTAATAGGTTCTTTTCTTGTGTTTGGTTCATTCATAAAAATAAGAAAATAGATGAGATGATATGAGATGAGTTGTCATTATATTATTGGATGATGTGACCCACACTTAAGGAAATCGATTTCCTAGCTATTTTGGAGGAAATGGGTGGAAATAAAATGTTAATGAGATGAGATGAGTTGTCACCATATTATAGGATGATGTGAGTGATTTTTAAAGATGAGATGTGATGGAGATGAGATGAGTTGGATGATATGACTCATTTCTTGTGTTTGGTTTTAGGAGATGATATGAGATGAGTTTTGGGATGAAAATAATATTTTATTGGATGTTGTGGTGAGTTTTAGGGATGAAAATAGATGAAAATAATATTTTATTGATTTCCATGTACCATTTTCCTTTTCTTGATTTTTAGGAAACCAACCAAACAGCCCCTTAGAGGAAAGAGAAATTCCCGCAAAAGATAGGAAGAAATGGCCACTAGGAAGTTGGTGACTAAAAGTAAAGAGCAATTCCATCAAAAGATTAGATGAAAATGGCCACAACAAAAACAGTTCTAATGCTGATATTGGAATGCTCCCGACATAACATCCATTGCATAATGCTTTCGAGAAAGCATCCATCTTATAGTTACATCTCCACTCAAGTATAATTTAGGGTATGTGGTAAGAGTTAACATTTTTGCTAATTATTCTCGCCAAACATTATATGTGTTCACAAACTTGAGAATCTAATTGAGCCTAAAAAATCATTTTCCTTCCAGTTTGGTGTTTTCTATGAATATGAATGGTCAGGTGTGTTCCCACGTCTCAGCTCATCATTAGTCACCCTAAAATGAATAGTTGCTAATATTAGGCTTTACCTACTGAAAGAGATCTTTTCCTTTTTCACTTGGGCATCAGTTAATGTCCTCCTTTTTATACAATTAATGATTTACATGTGGTGTCAGAGACTCAGTGGGTTTATATTCATGCATTTTATACTACTGCGCTCAAATTATTGATCATAACATTTGATTCTGTGCATATAGACTATGCGCTCAAATTATTGATCATAACATTTGATTCTGTGCATATAGACTATAGTAATCAATGATCTTCATACACATACTAGCTTAAATGGTGTGTGTTTACTCTAATATGAGTGAGTGATTGGATGGTACTCTTCAACCATGCGATTAAACTAAAAACTGAATTTTATACTGCTGCGCTCAAATTATTGGTCATAACATTTAGTTCCTTGCACACTATGTTACCCGGGTACTTCATTATTGAAGCCGTACCCGTACCGGACACGTACCCGACACTTTCCCGTACCCAAACTTCATGGACACTTCTTGAACATATGCATGCATTTATTACAACATGTATTCAATTATACGATATATGTGTTAATTTAAAACACTTGTCAAAGACTTCCTGGACGTAGAGCTTACACTTCACATCCATCTTTTGAAACTAATGGGATACGGGTCGGGTTCGTTTCAGTCCATACCCAAGTTCAAAACTATATAGTTAATGGGTTGTTTAGATGTCTAGTAAAAAATGAGTAGTTTATAATTCACGATAATCAATATGATAAAATAAACTCAAAAAGATGTGATCAAAATTTTAATTCTAATGACACATGAAGCAGAAAAAAATTATCTCATGTACATTATTAATTCAATATATATATATATGTAGTTTGAACCCGTACCCAACATTTTACAGGTTTGTCATGTCCCCTACCCGTACGGTGGTACCCGCACCCGTACCAGTTTCCATGCAACTTAGATTTAGGTAATAATATTAGTTCTAAATTTTTAATTAAAGTAAAAAGAACTTTCTATTCTATTTCCTATGCAAGGAATTTAGTTTTAACTTTTGGAATATTGATCTAAAGTGAATTATTTTATATATATATAGCCGTGTCCCCGTACCCTACTTTTTACACATTTGCCGTGTCCCATACCCGTACCCGTACCCGTACCCGCACCCGTACCCGTACCTAGGCAACATAGCTTGCACATAATACTCTTCAACCATGTGATTTAAACTAAAAACTGAATTTTATACTGCTGCGCTCAAATTATTGGTCATAACATTTGGTTCCATGCATATGGTAATCAATGATCTTCATACGCATACTTGCTTAAATGTTGTCCGTGTTTACCCTATTATGAGTGATTGGATGGTACTCTTCCGCCAAGTGATTAAGCTAAAAACTGAATTGTATAATTTGAATTGGCAAAACGTAAAGCCACAAACTTTTCTCTTTATTCTTATTGTTCTCGAAGATTTCAACTGATTAGCTATCATATCCATTGATTATGTGGTGCCAGCTATTAACATGCTTAATAGTGAAAAAATTAAAATAGGCTACCATGGAAATTTTTATGAAGGAAATAATCAAACTGGTAACCAGTGATAAAAAATAATAATAATAATGCAAGTATAAGAAAAAGAAAATGCAGAAACACTAACTGAGGATTGCAGTATTAGAACCAAACATACCATTGCAAGCCTCTCTTTATGAATATCATTTGTGGACTGCATGTCATCCCAAAAAAAAAAAAATAAGCTGAGGAAAACAATTAGTAGAAGTTCCTTTCAGAAGAAAGGAGCAGCCTTGCAACTGCTAAAGTCATAATCATTTATAAAAACAATATATATTGAAATATCCTACCGGCTTCTTGTAACACTTGATCTCATCTCCGCTAAAGCCAGGCAAGGACATATTCCAATGTCTCTCTGCAAAGTATAATAAAGGATTTTATGGTTGTAACTATGGAATCACATAAGAGGAAATGGGAGGGGCCTGAAACCCAGCCACATCAGATAAGGTGCCATTATAAAGTTCTTACCTACATGTACAAGTATGTCCTTCGCTTCTAATGTAGTTGATTTTCGATGCTTAGCCAAATGGCAAGCGGCTGTAACTATCTGTAATGCCAAGAAATATCATTAGGAAATATGCATCGCTTAATGAATAAATAGAGAGTTTAGGAAATAGACATGTTAAGGAATATCTTTGATATGCAAACTACAGATATTAAAGAACGTCCACAAGTATATCAGAAATCATATTAAGGTTGAAATCTTAACCACACAAAAACTTTTTTCCCTCGCAAAACTTCATGTGGATTCTCATAATCAATGTCAGGGTTCTGTCAAGAACAGATTTTTCTGCGAAACTAGGGAAAAGAGTTCCAAATAGGTAAAGTCATACGGCTATTGTCAATGCACAGGAAGACATAATTGATTATGAGGACAAAGGAATAGTTTATTTCTTATTGTTAGTAACACAATAATCTTCAATGAGAACAGGAACTCACAGATTCAATGAAATCATCAGCAATCTCCAGGAGGTCATCTTCAATTTCAGGACGCAACTTTTCAGACCGATCAACCTGTTGAAAAAGAAACTACACTGAATGAATATTGTACCCTAGGAAACAGTTGGCAGAGCAATATACACATATACTTGGAATACACGTCTAAACAACTAAGAAAATATTGGATATTGTCGCAACGTCCTCTCTTGCAAACATGAGCGATTAGACATACTATGGTTCAAAATTATAATGCAAAATGCCATTTGAAAAGGTGAAAACAATAGCACTTTGATGTGAATTGTAAGGCATAGAAAACGGTTCTGGCACCACCTTGCATGGATCGATGACATAGTGACGTAATATACATTTTGAAATCTTGAAATGAAATAGGATTTTGTTCTTATGATATTTGTTTTCCCAACATCATGGAGTGATTGTGAAAAATTGAGTAAGTGCATAAGGATTGCTTCGACAATAGATTTGTAATGTTCTTGGTCAGTGACACACTAACAAAATTATATGCACTTTAAAATCCTGAAATACAAACAAGCAAGGTTCCTTATCTGATAGTACTTTTCACTTTCCCCCGAATCATGCAAGTGCACAATATATATATACATACATACCCACATGCATATATGCACATATATGTTGAAAAGTAAACTTGATTTTGGATAGTTTAATTATTGGATCAATGATCCAATTATCACTTGTTGGACCAAACCCAATACTTGATCCAAGATCTAGAGTTTTCTCTAGAAATATCTAAACATCTCCACCTCCCTAAAATGTTCTAGAAAA
>BQKN01064348.1:644021-657757 GCA_022839385.1 Asparagus kiusianus | reverse complement strand
TTTAATCGGATTAGATTAGCGTAAGACCCTAATCACCCCCCCTCTAGGGTCTAACACATGAGTCGACTCACATGGCATGAGTCGACTCATGCATGTTTATGAGTCGATTCATCAACAGTTTCCTGGTTTATTTGGGTTTCTGTTTGCATGAATTCCTGTCGGATTTGGATTAGTTATTTACCACTTTGCCATCCACGTTATTACACCTATATAAGGGATTATTTTAGGGTTTTAAAACATGGAGAAAGCAATCCAGAGAGATTATATTATATTTGAGAATTGAGAGAGATTGTTCTTTAATTCTAGTGAGATTGTGAGAGATTGTAAACTATTTTATTCTCATAATCAAGATAAGGTATTTTCCTTCACCACCACTAAACTGCTCTTGTGTTCTTTTTATTTTCTTCTCAACCGACCTTTGATAATTCCGCGATCAAAGGTGCTCGCATAGCGACTCGTATCAAGTTGGTATCAGAGCGATTAGAACCTATGAAGGGGGCATCCTGTGTATAGTCCTAACTCGATCGTAATACAAGAAGCTAGGTGAGATCTTTATTTCATTGGAAGGAGTCTAGAAATTAAGGAAGAAGAAGATGACTGAAGGAGATAGTTCAACGAGACTAGATGCATTAGAGAAACAGATGGAGACAATAGGTTCGACTCTCATACAGCTCGTCAATCTTTTCTAAGGGAAGGACAAAAATGAAGATTCTTCTTCGAAGGGCAAGAAGAGACTTGTAGAGTCCGATGAGGGAGGTGAGGAATCTGATTTTGAAGAGGAGGCTGAAATTGTCAAGACTGTTCCGTATCAAGGAGGTAAGGGTTCTTACCATAATTTAAAAATAGACTTTAAGGTGGAGATTCCAGTTTATGATGGGAGTATTGACGTTAAGAGACTTGATGATTGGATCGAGCGGATGGAGACATATTTAACCCTCCATGGATATTCATCCAAGGAAAAACTCATGTTCATGACTTTGAAGCTTTCGAGGCATGCTTTGACATGGTGGGAATCCTATTACAAGTAGAAAAGGAAGGCAGTGTCGTGGAACAAGTTCAAGGAACTACTAAGGAAGCAGTTCTACTCGGTGGGGTTCCTCGAGGAGTGTTGGTACAAGTGGTACGGCTTGCACCAAAGAGTCAATCAAACCATTTAAGAATATACTATGGAGTTCCAGCAGCAGGCGATGGTCCTCAACATTGCGACGGAGAAATATTCTGTGTTTATGAAGTATATGGCAGGATTGAACGATTACATCCAGAACGAGATGAAGTTATTCATGGTAGAATCTATTGCAGATACGAGCGTGATGGCCATTGAAATTAAGGGCAAGCAAAAGAGGAGCAACGAGGCAAAGGGGGATGCAAAACAAGCTAGAGGTGAGTCTAGTGGTTCTCAATCTAAGGAGGAGAATAAGAAGGGTGATCCAGGGAAAGCAGGGCTGATTTGTAGTCATTACGAGAAGACAGGGCACATAGCTAATTGGTGGAAGGAGAAGTATCCTCATCTCAATCGAAGGTGGTTGAAGAAGAAAGAGGAGAAAAAGACATACATGATAGCTCAAGTTCCGAAAGAAGTCTCGGGGATGACAGAGCCAAACAATAGTCTCAACTTTATAATGGGGAAGCAAGCAATGAAAGAGGATGACGACCCTAGAGAGCAACTCTTTGTTCTTAAGTTACAGGTGAAGACCAGTTTGGTAGATGTCATAGTTGATCCAGGAAGCGAGAAGAATTTGATATCCGAGGCCTTGGTTCAAAAGCTGAGTCCGAAGACAGTTAAGTATCCAAAGCCCTATCCATTGGGGTGGATTCAGAAGAAGACGGGACTGAGTGTAGTTAATCAATGCACTTTCAGATTTGTGCTCCATAAGTCGTATATTGATGAGGTCATGTGTGACGTAGTTCCATTGAATGTTTGTCAGGTTATACTGTGCAATCCTATTTGTGGGATAGATACGCAATCTACGAGAGGCAGACTCTGAAGTACACATTTATCAAAGATGGTTAAAAGTTCATATTTCGTTTGGCATCTCTTCAGAAATAGACAAACTTGGTGACAATGAATCGGGCGAAGAGGCTAGTGAATGCAAGCAAGAATTTTGTTGCGTTATGCTTTAGTTCTTATAATGAGCCACTGAAAGAGGGTTGCAATTTGGAGCAGAAGGTGACTACGACGAGACACGGGATGAAGGGGTTGTTTCCGATCAGACGTCAAGACTAGATTTCTAGCAAGGCCAAGTTGTTTAGAAAAGATGGAGGAGCTCACAAGTTTCCTCAGCTAAAGTTCTAACTTAAACAGGACTTCAAGTTTATAAAGGGGGGTGTCATGATACGGGTGTATCTTCTCTTTGGAACTTAGCGATCCTCATAGGAGCTTGAGGATAGATGATTATCATGGTAATTTGAGAATAGAAGTGTAAAATAACACAATGGAACGTAGGTTGAAGCGTGGAACGAGACGACTCATCTCATCATGAGTCGACTCACTTGGCATGAGTCGACTCATGCATGTTTATGAGTCGACTCATCGACGGTTTCCTGCTTCGTTTAGGTTTCAGTTTGCATGAATTCCTGTGGGGTTTTGGCTTGGTTATTTACCACTTTGCATCCATGTTGGTACACCTATATAAGGGATTGTTTTAGGGTTTTAAAACAAGGAGAAAGCAATCCAAAGAGATTAGATTGTATTTGAGAATTGAGAGAGATTGTTCTTTAATTTTAGTGAGATTGTGAGAGATTGTAAACTATTTTATTCTCATAATCTAGGGAATTATTTTTCTTCGCCAACACTGAATTATTTTTGTGTTCTTATTATTTTCTTCTCAACCCACCTTTGATAATTCTGCGATCAAATATGCTCGCACGGTGACTCATATTAGTTTGGCTTTAGGCTTTTGGCTTTTGGGCTTGATGCTTGTTTTCTTCATTAATATTTCAGGGCTTTTGATGAGTTGGGCTTTATTTTTGATTAACCTGAAATTAAAGATAAAAATAATTATTAGTGGTATATTTATTCAAATAAAATATATAATGAGGGTATAAAATTATAATAAAATGTGATTATCAGTAGTCCCTTGGTGTTCTTTTTAGAGGCTTGTACACGTGCAAAGGCAAGATCACATCTGTCCAAAGCTTTCCCTTGAATAAAAATCCTATTTTTAAGAGATTTATATGTTTAAATTTATGTTTAGGGTTTAAATCTAATGTTAAACATGTTACATGTGATGTTTATGATTAAATATTATGTCAAGAACAATAGAGCGAATTTGAGACTAAGATATTGACATGATCATGATCATTAGAGTTTATTTTAATGAGTTAGTTACAGTTTTAATTGATTTATATGCTTTAGATTGTCGAAATAAACAAGAATTAGGTTGTTTTGCATGCTAAACCCTAGATCTATGTGTTCATGTGATTCATCTTGTTTAAACGAACTCCTGGTTAAGTATACATAACAAAAGATCGCTAAACTAGATTAGCACAAAAGATAAATTGGATATTTAACTCAAGGCGATTATACCTTAAATCAAAGAACATCAAGCTCTGATACTAATTGAAAGCACCATAGAAGGGGTGGGGGGAGGGGTGAATAGAGTTTATGCTAATCCAATCTGATTTAAATATCAATTAAAAACTTATTAACAATTTTATCCTAGCAGATATTATATACAACAAGTATATGTAAGAATAAGCAATTAATACAAGGGTGAAATAAACATAAATAAGATAAATAAGATAGTGGGCATTAAACGATGAGCAAAGACAAAATAAACAAAGAGCACAAGAATAAATGTATGCCAATTGACAAACTCAAACAAACGATATGATCACGGATTTCAGTCCCCACGACCTACGTCTCCGCTCCTCACCTCGAGGAGATCTCTGTTAGGCCCTAGAGGGGGGGTTATTAGGGTCTTATGCTAATCTAATCCGATTTTATGCCAATTAAAATTAATTAATAAGTTATCCTAGTAAGTATGAAATACAACAAGAATATAAGCTAGGATAAGCAATATGAACAATAAGATATATCCTATATGATAGAAATATATGCAAGGATATATAAACAACACAAGGGTAAATAATCTAAACAAGATAGTGGATGAAATAAATGAGCAATGCACAATTAGCGATATAAGATAAATGCAAAAACAAATACGCCAAAGACAAACTCAAACAAGCAATATGATCACGGAGTTCGGATCTTTCGTCCTACGTCTCCGCTCCCCACTCTCGGGGAGAAATCCACTATCACAACCGTGTTTTCTACGCTCACCCGAATAACGTTTATAACTACACAATGTCGGTTTTCAACGATCACCGATCAACGTCCACTCCTCACACTCGGTTTTCTAGCTAACCGAAAACTTTACAATTGACACTCTTGCAATCACACTCTACACCCTCACAAGTGTTGGACCTAGCCGTGTCTCCCTCAAGTGCCTGATTACAACCTCTCCCTAGGTTCGTCAACCGATGCCACTCCTCTTGGGACGATCCCCGACTCTCACCACACACTCCTCTCGGTGTACAAGTGTATACAAAGTGTATCCTCACAATTAAGCACAATATAACAAATGATTGTTCTCTAATATAGATGAGAACACAATGAAAGCTCACACTCAAAGTTACAACTCTCACCAACCCAAATATATTATGAATGCAAATACAATAAGCTCAAGTGGGTGTGTATAAACAATGAGTGAAATCAAATCAACTAAACTCAATTAAAATCTATCATATAGAAATTATGAACAACAAAATAAATAGCTAGAAATAGAGTTTAGAAATTCTTCTCTAAAAAACAAGATGGAGAGATGGATTGAAATGAAGTTCAAACACTGTAAATGATCTTCTCCACTTGTAAAACAATCTTCAAACCAACCAGACTTTGAACCCAACTAAAAACCCTTGTTAAAACTCTTTTAAACTACTTTAAAACTTTCCATTGGGTTACTGATAGAAGAGGGGTTGAGGGGTTTATATAGGAAGAGAAACCAATAGCCAAAACCCCAAACAAAACAATAAAAATCACAGAAAAATAGGAAACAGATTCTATACCCAATATACCCGTTGGGCTATCGGCGGTCGACCATGAAATTCTCGCGGTCGACCGCGAGACACTACAGAACCTCAGAAAACTACCAGAGACTTTGGCGGTCGACCGTGGAAAATCTCGAGCTTACGGTCGACCGTCGCGGTCGACCGTGAAAGTCACTGCTGCTCACTGATGAAAAGATTCAGGCACGATCAACCGTGGCGGTCGACCGTGAACTGATATATGAAAATGAAGTTCTGAAAACTGTTTTTCTGATTTTAAAACACTGTTTAAAAATATCAAATAAATTCTAAAAATGTAAAACTTTGGGAAATGATTGTAGACATGATAATAAATTCCAAAAAAGACTTCCCAAATAAAAAATATCATCATTTTATAAAATACTCCAAAACATAAAAATGTAAACACATGAGTTTGATGTTTTGACCTAAACCAACTTTTGAAACTTTGCAAAATGATTTTGTAGACTTAATAAAAGATGTATATAGTGATAGTTAAGTCTATAAACCAATAAATCCATATTTTCACAAATACAATAGAAAATGAAACATATGAGTATGTATATAAAAATATATTTGTTTCATATCTAAGAAAACAAACCAAACTAACTTATCCACATAAAAACAAACATGTATGAATATAAATGCTGGTTAAAAACTTTTTTGTGGATAAACCAAAATCCAAAATGTGTATATATATATGACTATATATATATATACATAAAAACTAATAAAACGTGTGTGTAGATGATATTGAGCTTAGAGTACTTAACACACATAATATAAAACTAAACTAATGTTACCCAAGCTTGTGATCTTCAACGAAGCTCTATCTTGGTATGCTAGCGGATGAAGCTTTAACTTGATCTTTAACTATGAATTGCATAGCTTCACTCCACAATTCCGCCAACCACCATAGGATATGATCGTGAAAGCTCGATTTCATCCATCCTCCAACTTGTTGTTTGCCTAGAATAAATATGAAAACACAAACACTAGACAAACAACATTAGAAGTAAATTGTTTGTTAAACATCATCAAAACAAGAAGGCCAACAATCTCCATAATCACAACCAGGTTTTCTATGCTCACTCGAATAAAGTTTATACCTCACACTCGGTTTTCTAGTTCACCAAAAACTTTACAATCCACACTCCTGCAATCCCACTCTAGTTCGTGTCTCCCTCAATTATTACGAATTACAACCTACCTTTAGGTATTACCACATACCCCACTCCTCGTAGGACCATCCCGTCTCTCACCACACACTTCTCTCGGTGTATAAGTGCATTACAAAGTGATCTAACAATTAGGCTCACAATACAAATAAATTTGTTCTCTACATTGGATGAGGACATAATGTAGGCTCACTCTATAAGTCACACTCCTCACAACCCAAATTATACAATGTATAAAATACAATAAGCTCAATGGTTGTGTGTGTAAGCAAAGAGTATCAATAAAACAATTAAACTTAATAAGAAATCTAGCTTATGGAAATTAGAATCAAAACAATAAATAGCTAGAATTGAGTTTAAGGAAACTTCTCTATAGATAACAAGAGAGATGGAGAAGAGTGAATGCTCAAACACTAAATGATGATCTCCTCTTGCTCTTGTGAAAATTTCTTCACAAACCGAGACTTGAAAAGTGCTTAAAATCTTCTTAAACAAATTTTTAAACCCTTGTTAAACTTTCTTAAAACATTCTATTTAGTCAATAAAACTGAGGATATGTGAGGGTATTTATAGGAACCCCAAAGCTAAGATAAAACAAGGCAAAAAGACCAAAAACCCAAAACTGGAATAGGTTAGAAAAAACTAGCCGTTACAGCATCAGTCAGCTGACGGGTTTCATCAGTCGACTGATGAGCTGACCATTGTAGGCATTTTCTATCTCATCAGTCAACTGACGACCTTATCAGTCGACTGATTATCTTATCAGTCGACTGATTATCTCATCAGTCGACTGATCAGTCGACCAACATAAAACATAAACTATTAATGATTCTAGGCATTTTCCTCAGTCGATTGAACACTTGCATCAGTCGACTGATAACATATTATCAGCCTGAAATAAATAGTAAAACTGAACTTTGAAGTGCCTTTAAAAATAGCAAATAAATTCTAAAATTTATAAAACTTTGGAAAATGATTGTAAACATATAAGTGAATATGTTACAAGAAGAATTTTTTGAATTGCACTTCACATTTGTAAAAACTCATCATTTTTCAAAATAGTCCAAAACATGAAAATACAAAACACATGTTTTTATTATTTTGACTTAAACAATATTTTGAAAACTCTTGCATGGCTTTATAGACTTGATAAAAGGTATGAACTATTGTTTTAAAGTCTATAACCTAAAAACTCAATATTACCAGTAATAAAAATTCCCTTAAACTTGTTAGCCTCAGAAGCAGGCTCCTGATTGTTCACAACATGTACTGACTGAGCCACATATTTAGGTACCTGATTGTGCACAACATACACAACTTGAACATTATTCCTTTGATTTCCTAGATTTATGATCAGTCTAGGTATCTCATTTGAAGTGATAGGCCTATCATTGACCACATTGAAATCAACCTGAGCATCTTCCTGGTTACCTGAGCCTCTTCCTTTACAAACAATATGAGGAATAACATTTTGTTTTTGTTCTGGAATCCATTTTTGGACTCTAAGCTGTCTCTTGCAATAAATTGAGTCATGCCCCACCACCTTGCAATGTTCACACCATCTTGGCTTTAATTCATAGTTAACTTTCTAAGAGAAGCTTTTACCATTTGGACCCGAGATTGAGATTTGATCAGGAAGAGGTGAGGGCATTTGCACTTCAACAAGAACTCTGGCATAGGCTAATCTCTGTCTATTAGCAGTAAGCTTATTAGTGGTAATTTGCCGACCAATGACACTTACAATTTTGCTAATACTCCTAGCATTTCACAAATTTAGTCTAAAACCAGGTAATTGGATCCACATAGGATGGATGCTATCTTTTATTCTATCAATAGTCTAGGAATTTAGAAGAAAAGATCTTGACCCAAAAAACTAGGGACCATTTTCAAGAATACCACTTATTTCTTCCTTATTTTTAAATTACTTGAACAGGTATACACCGGCCTTAAGAGGACAAACTTCTGGACTTCCCAATTGATCCCACACCTTATGAACAAAAGTTTACATGGCCTTGTATTTGACATTAAGCCCCACAACCTGACCTATAACTGAAAATTGCCAAAATGAAGCACCTTCATTCCATTTTTCATTTTCAAATATCACAGCATCCTTATCAACCGGTGTCATATAAAGCAAATTCAAACCACTACCAAGTTTTCTATTGTCAGCAAAGAAACTTGTCCATTTCATGTTAGCATTGTTTACAGAAACAAGGATGGACAAATCATTCACAGACTTTAAAGGAGGGAAATTTGAATTCTCATTAATTATTTTACCAGAGTTAGAGATTATTTCATGTACAAAGTCATCAGATCTTATCGCCTTAGGGTTCCTCTCTTAAGATTGCAATGGATTAGGACTTCTCATTTTAGATTGAAATGGAATAGTAAAAAAAATCCAATACACGCTCATAAAACACAGGATTCGAGCCTAGAATACTTGCAGATCTAGAATTTCCAGAACAAAAACCATGAACAATAGATTTAGATCTCAAAATTCCAGACCTATTATCATCATCATTCCTCTTAACAGGATTCGAAGAAATACAACAGAATCAAGAACTGAGTTAGAGCCCTTAGATCCAATATTCCTTACCAAATTTGAAGTCCGATGGTGAGGAGATGAATCCACATCCAGATTTCTGAGGATAGATTTGAGATTTCGCATTTGAACTCTAGATTTCTAAGGATAGATTTGAACTTGAGGAGCAACCGAGCTCAGAATATCCACCATCAACTTCTTTTTTTTTCTCTCCTTTGGGTCCCGTTGACCCCATAACCTCCACCTCCAAGTTGAAATCTTCATCACCTTCCATAAAACCAGTATCAGATTGATCTATATGAGAAATCAATCCCAAATTAGATGCTCTTAATCCAATATTAAAGAGTTTCTTCCCATTATTCCTCTTCTTTTTAGTCATTTCAAAACACGGCGGGGGCACACGTTAGCTACATCAAGATCGCATGCTAACATGCATCAAGAGAACCGTCAATGTTGTTGTTTTGAACTCCGAGAAGCAATGTTATTGAGGAACTGTGAAAGAAAAAGGTAAATGTAACAGAATTAATCTATGTTTCGCCTGTATACTGCTGGACATGGTACTTGATACTTGTTTAATGCTTTATGGGAATAGATCCCCTTTATTTACTTTTTTTCTCCTTAGATTCTCTATCAGAGGATGAATTCCTTCAATTTACACAATAAATAGCTTCCGTATCTTTTGAGTGGTCACTATCTGTCCAAGCTAGCTACTTAAATTGAAGGAACAGTGGCATGTTGCCCAAGTAGCATTATAATAAGTGATAGTTGCATTCTGATTGTAGCTCTAGATTAATCCTGTTAAAAACATACGTAAACAAAAGATTTCACTGCCTTTTTGATTGATACATTCTCTAGAATTAATTTTATAGGCAAACAACTTACCTAGAGAAAAAATAAAGGGTAATCTATAATAGATGAATTCACTTCCTAATTGCACACACAACAATCAGGCCATAGAAACAAGTCTTTTCAAGCATGCTTATGTCTTGAGAGACTCTCTTCTCGAATCGCTTGAATAAATCCTCGGAAAGCAATGATCCAAGGTGAGCCTTGACAATAGGTTTCAAAGTGGCTCGAACCAGATTAGCCTTAGCTCGACCATATGAAACCGGGTCATTGATCCACTCCGCTTGTTTCTCCTTCGAGTGTTCGACGATCCTATGAAACTCCAGCCGTTTGATTTCAAATGCACCACAATGATCGAATGCCCTCCTGACCTCTTCTGTGCTCCTCATGTATGCCGGGATGTTGAATGTGTCTCTCATCTCCTCATCGATCAATCCCTGACAAATTCGCATGTAACCATACTCTCTAGACAGAACATAGTAGGCAACTATTATACCCTCATTTTCTATTTACTATGAACTTATTAAAATATCACAAGGAACAGAAAAAGCATGTTTGCGGATAAAAAGAAAATACAACAAAAATTAGAAACAATGACATTCACAAATTATCTAGAAAAAAAAGATTGTCACATAGGATGCTCTCAAAAAAATTCTAGAGGGATGGAACAATAGTAGTCTATCTTATTCTATTTACATATAATGAGTAAATTTGATAATGTAGAAATATTGAAAAGTTAGTTATGAGGTCAATTGCAATATCCTTCATACTGTCATCACGTACTGACTCTAAAGGAGTACTGTGATAATTAATGATATATGAATGTAGACAAGAAGGGCAGTAGAAAAGTCGCAAAAAAATGGTGCCACACTGGTTTTAATGTGGGAGGAGGAAGTTTGGTATCCAAGTTAGATGTCTTTAAACGCTATTAGTAAAGAAAATACTTGTACACAATGACATAACCATGATGTAGTAACAACAATAGACTGAGACCACTTTATAGGTGACAAAATCTCATTAACTTCTAACTCTTAGGTATTTTTTTAAGCAGATGAGAAGCACAAACCTAACAAATAAATACTCCTACCTCATTTAGCAAATCTTTCCAAGCTTGATCCATGGAGCTTGTGAATGGATGCTTGGCCCTTGAATCAGGATCCCCTAACTGGTTCTCCGGTCGTTGAGAATCTGGCCTTCCCGCCATCAATAAAAACAACATTCCACCCTCGACGATTTCCTTCTTTCGACAATTCAAGAAAGCCTGTAAATCCTCAGACGATTGCTTCGCGTAGGCATCCACCACTTCTTTCTTTGCTCCATCTATCCATGCCCTTCCGTTGTTCCAGGCAGGCAATTTCTTGTCTAACACTTCCTCTGGAACCTATCAATTCGAAGCATAAATGATATTGTTTCTTTTGAGGAAAGGTCTGAGCCTGAGATTTATCCATAGTCAAAAAAATAACTGATATTAACAGAGATGAAATACCATTATATCAATTGTATGAGGTTTATTGACATACAAGTGACTTAAAAGGACTCACCGGAGAGTATATTATATGAAAATAATTATATTACAGAGATAGAAAGCAAAAACATAATCGACAACGCAATTTGTTGATTTTTGTAGCATCCTATATAATTAATTCCAAGAACTCACCCGTGAGAGCCAATGCAATGCACTCAAGCTAACTGCTAGATGAAGCTTCCCATTTGGAAACAAGCGATCGTAGAATGACCCAGGGACGCCAGAGAAGTAGTAAGGCATCTTGGATGCATCACATGATGAAAGCAACGAGCGAAAAAGCGAGTTGAAATCGTTGGATGGGAGGTCGGAGAAGAAGACCTCAAACTCTGGCATATAGTTTTTTTCTTTCTTGTATCTTTCCTTCAGGGTACGAACGAGGAGTTCAACCGTGGATAGGGTGTTGTGGCCTGTTGCACATCCTAGATCAGCAATTCTTATTGAGGATTCTTTGTCGAAGAGCTTCATTGAGGTGATAGCCTCGATGAGGAGCGGCTTTGACAGGGCAATGGCGGAGGCGGGGGCTTCAGAGTTCTTGGCGTAGCTTCCGTCATCATCTCCTCCTTGCATACAAAGTACTTGGTGGAGGCCCCTTGTCCATGACTGAAGTTCAGAGCTCTTTGTTTCTTTGGTTGTTGTCACAAAAAGGAGCCTCGGGGAGTCCATGTTGTTTTTAGAGAGAAAAATTAGGGAGGGAGGGAAAATTTTGATGCACTAAAATCTCATCCGGCTTTCTTTCATGATGCAGCAATAAAGAGAAGGCAACGCTTACGGGGGAATGCAAGGCATAAGTTGTGGCTTTGGCCCACATCTAAAAACAGTATAAATTTTGAAAAATGTGGAGAGTGTTGCGGACATAGCAGAAATTAGAGGAAATCAAAAATCGCGGAACAAACAACAAAATGCAGAAAAGGATCGACAAAATTAAACACAAAGATTTTATGTGGTTTAGGACAAGTGCTATATACCCCTCATAAAAGTCGATAAATCTTTACTAATCACATAATAGAGAGTGCACTTTATAAAAACAAGGTCAACGATCTCCGATTTTTCTTTCTTATAGACGATAGAACTTATCTCTCAAATGGTTAATGGGTTCTCTTCCTTGGTTTTTATTTTCTATTTTTCGACATGATGGTAACATTCCCAAGTTAGATAGATCGAGTTTACTCTGCTCATTGTTACCTAAACAACCCTAAACAGATTCCAAGTAAAACAAAATTACAAATCTGGCTGGTTAGATGTAGAAATCATGAGCGATGTATGTCCCACGACGCTTATCTAACAGCTCATTGGAGTTATCTCCATCTCTTGCCTCTGAGCAAGCGCGATCTGTAACTCCCTGGCCTGCGAGCCCATTGGCTTGATATAAGATGTGGGTCCTACATAGTGTAACGTGTTGTTTGGCTAAATTCACTGTCAAAAAGTACTAGCACTTGTTATACTTCAGCCGTGGGCATATTTATTTAAGTCACTCAAACATTTCGTACTTTCCTCATTGGGACCAAACACTTGGGGTCTCACAATCAACCCACATTATATGTCAGACGTCCTCGTCGCGACATGATAATTACACATCCTAGTATCATCAGGCAATATAGACTCAAGAGGTGGCTCTTATGGTTTCTAGAGGTTGGCTCTCACCGTGCTCATGTAGTGTGGCACTTAGCCCCACATATCACTTATCTCCACATTTCTGGTAGGCATTTGCTCTGATATCATTTGTCATGCCTCGGGCCTGCTAGCTAGTTTGTGTGATGTAAGTCGTGGGTCCTACTGAGTGTAAAGCATTGTTTGGATAAATCCACTACCAAACAATTGTTACACTTGAGTCTTCGGCATATCTATTTAAGCCACTCAAATGTTTCACATTTTCTTGATGTGTGACTAACACTTGGGGGTTCTCACAATTGCGCCCTCAAAAGACACACCTTATTTTGAGATGCATGACAACGACAATGATTGTGAAAAGCACATGTTAAACCTACTGTGACATCTTCATATCTGTGACGCCCTTAGGTTCACACAAGGCTGCAGTCCAAGGTGAATCCAAGAATGTCAAAACTATCATGCACCAACACCGTGCAGCAACATGTTTTACCATCATACTTACTATCTCTCTAGTGGAATCAAACAACAGGTGTAGGTACAAAATGAGCAAAAGAATAATAATGTAGTGTAATGTATAAGATGAGTACAGAAGAGACGTATAAATGATCACCATCAGGACCCAACTGAAAATAAAATATCTCTAAAACTGGAACAAATGTAATATATCTCAAAATAAAGAGTCAAGTAAAATCTCACTAAGGCACTTAGCCTCTACAAAATAAAAAAACAACTTTAATATTTGAAAAATAGGCAACTACTGTAGAGCTCTTAAAATAACTACAAGTATAATAAAATAGATGGAAGCTAAAATACAACTCCATCAACCTGCGACTCTCCGTACGCTTGACTTGCCGCTTGAAAAGAGGATAAACAATGAGCGTCAAAACGCTAGCGAGATCGTCTCCAATGCCCCGAGGGGGAAGGGGTTGAAAGTGCCCTTGTGCCACTAGGAAGGAACCCTAGAGGGGGGTGA
>BQKN01064348.1:633307-644011 GCA_022839385.1 Asparagus kiusianus | reverse complement strand
TTGTTTAAAACTTTCTCTTCATTAGCTCTGAAATATGAGAGCAATGGGGTATTTATAGGAACCCCAAAGCCAAGAGAAAACAAGGCAAAAAGACCAAAAACCCAAAAAACAGCTCAGCCAAAAACTAGCCGTTACAGTGTTATGGGTCGACTCATCACTGTTCATGAGTCGACTCATAAGTTACCATTACAGGCCAAAAAACAGCTTATGGGTCGACTCATAAAATTCATGAGTCGACTCATCATGCATAGGTCGACTCATGAGGTCATGGGTCGACTTAGCAGAAACAAAAACCATATTCCAGCGCAGTTCTTGAGTCGACTTATGACAGGCATGAGTCGACTCAACCTGTCGGGTCGACTCATGAACATATGAGTCGACTCAGCAGAAAGAAAAAGAGAACTACGCAGCAGTTTGTGAGTCGACTCATTACTATACATGAGTCGACTCATAAACATGCACACAGAAAACCTGATTTTAAAAGTGCCTTTAAAAATAACAAATAAATTCAGAAAAATGTAAAACTTTGGGAAATGTTTATAAACATGATAATAAACATGTTACAAAAAGAATTTTTAGAATTGCATTCCCCAATAGTGAAAACTCATCATTTTTCAAATATGTTCAAAAACATGAAAAGGAAACATACATGTTTTTGACATTTGATTTAAACAAACTTTTGGAAACTTTTGTATGGCTTTATAGACTTATGAAAAGATATAAAAACATATTATCAAGTCCATAAACTAAAAACAAAATATTTTCAAATATGATAGAATATGAAACATATGAACATATATATGAATATATATTTGTTTCATATCTACAAAATCAAACCAAAACATATATGTATATATATAACTATATATATACAAAAACCAAAACGAAATGTGTATGTGTGTATATAATGTTGAGCTTAGAGTACTAACACACATAATATAAAACCTAAACTATTTACCCAAGCAAACTTGATCTTCAACGAAGCTCTACTTGGTACACATGCGGATGAAGCGAGATCTTGGATCTTTAACTTGAATAGCAATGCTTCATTCCACAATTCCGCCAACCTCCATTGGATATCATCATTATGGCGCAATTCCATCCATCCTCCAACTCATTGTTTGTCTAGAATACCTAATAGGAAACATAAACACTAGACAAACAATATTAGGAATTGTTTGTAATCATCAAAATAAGATTAGAAGATGTAGGCTCATAACATGAGACCTAACATGGGTAGGAGTATATAAGAAGATACTGGTTAGTACATATAGATATAAAATAATCTATACTACACTAAGTAAAAATTGGTATTTAGAAACCCACAATGCAAGAATTAGTACGTCGAGCAAAATAATCCAAACAAGGAAACCCTCATATATATACCATGTCTCAAATTTTGAATCACTAAATATCATTTCAAATCCTATGAATGAAATACAACACATAAAAGAAATGCTATATTCCAAACCTCAACAATGATAAGCCATATATCAATCTCGAACTACCCTTGGGTAGTGGCGCAGCCATAAGAAATATGTCATCCGACACAATCATCTCCAAAGAACATACCATGCATGCCTAGTATCCCAAATGTACCTTATTCTCAGGTAACATAACATGGGAGCAATAATACAAACTGTGTATATACACATGCCTCTACATCATGTGCGATCAACATCCTTACTCAATCGTTCTGCGGAGATAGGTAAATCACCCTATTCCGGAATGATGTGCACAGATGATCGTCCAGCGGTATCGGTATATTAGCCTAATCCGAAAAACCATGATCATCTTAGAGTATAGTTCAGGCACGGTCTCATTGCCGGAAAACTTCCAAGTCTAAGTGTAGTCTGTTAGACACTAGAGGGGGAGTGATTAGGGTCTTATGCTAATCTAATCCTATTTTATACCAATTAAAACTTATTAAATAAATAATTCTTGCAAGATATATATACAATATGTTATGAGAAAGAATATATCATATGAACAAAGAGATAAATCCTATATGGTGAAATATATTCAAGGATATATAAACGACACAAGGGTAAACAATCTAAACTAAAGATACAATTATGATAGGGAAATATAAACAATGCAAATACACAATATGATCACGGAGTTCGGACCTTCCGTCCAACGTCTCCGCTCCTCACTTCTGGGAAGAAATCTACTATCACAACCGGATTTTCTACGCTCATCCGAATAATGTTTACACCTCACACTCGGTTTTCTAATTCACCGAAAACTTTACAACTTATACACTAGCAATACACTTCACATCCTCTAAGTGTTGGCTTAGCATGTGTCACCTTCCTCAAGTACTCAAAATTACAACCTACCTCTAGGCTTTACTACCGACATCACTCCTCTTAGAACCAACCCCGTTTCTCACCAACCACTTCTCTCGGTGTCCAAGTGTAGTAAAATGTGCAACTATCAAAAAAGGCTTAATTATAATAAAATGTTCTCTAACGTGAATGAGAACTCAATATAGGCTCAAATTCACAATACACAATCCCAAAACCCAATATGATGTATGAAATCCTACAAGCTCAAATAGGGTGTGTGTGTGTGATAAAAATGAGTATAAATGAAATCAAACTCAATTTACAAACTAGCAATAATGATATATGAAAATTAAAACAAATTGCTAGAGAATACAGTTAGAGAAACTTCTCTATTAAACACAATAGAGGTTGGAGATGATTGAGGATTAATTCCCCAATTGAAAGATCAAGCAACCTCTTTGTAAATATAAACTTAATCACTTGAATAGACTTTGAAACTCTTTTTTAAACTCTTGTTAAAACTCACTTCTTGGTTCTCTTGCAGATGAAAAAATAGGGGTTTATATAGGAAGCAAAAACAAGAGCCAAAACCCAAGCAAATCAGCAAAAAATCTCCTAAAAACCAAAAAATAGATTTTGTACAAAACTAGCCGTTGGACAGTCCACCAGTCAACTAATGGGAAGTATCAGTCGACTGATAAGCTGAACGTAGAATTCAAATATGAGCTTATCAGTCGACTAAAAAATATTTTTAGTCGACTAACAGAGTCAGTTGACGGAACTATGACAGAGAGCAAAATGAACATTCCAGACACTTTCTTCAGTCGACTGATAAGCCTCAAATGATTTTAAAGTTGAGTTTCGAGGCCCTGTTAAAAATAGCAAATATATCTTAAAATTATAAAACTTTAGAAAAGTTTATAAACATGAATATGAACATGTTGGAAAAAGAATTTTCAAATATCTCTTACCATTTGTGAAATATAGAAAAAATTCAACAATGCTAAAATACATGTTTTTCAAACATGTTGTTCTTGCCATTTTAGATCAAATCAGGTTTTGAAAACTTGTGTAAACTTTTTATGGACTTAACAAAAGATGTTAACATGGTTGATATAGTCCAAAACATATTTGATTGTAATTTGCATAAAAACACCTATTTCCATGAAAATTCAGAAATGAAGTGTGTGTGCAAACTTGAGCTTATAGAATTAATCACACATAATATCATCCTATACTAAGAATACCACAACAATCTTGATCTTCGATGTGGCTAGACTTGGTATACTTGTGGATGAAGTTGAACTTGAATCTTTAACTTGGATTTGCATAGCTTCACTTCCACTATTCCGCCAACCTTCATTTGATGTGATCGTGTAGACTAAATCCATCCAACCTCTAACACGTTGTTTGTCTTCAATAAATAAAAATGCACAAATACTAGACAAACAACATCAGTAATAAACTGTTTGTTAATCATCATAAAAACAAGAAGGCCAATAATCTCCCCCTTTTTGATGATGACAAACAATGTATAAAAGGATATATATATGCATGAAGGGAAAGAATATAAAATTTAGAATTATCATGCATTCATACATATAAATAAGAAAGGCTATACTCACAATATTTCTCCCCCTTTGACAACATCAAAAAGGGGAGAACAAGAAAGAAGAGAGCGAAAGCTCCCCCTACCTGTAATTATGGGTGAGTATAAAATAATTTTAGGGATTCTCTCCCTATTAAAAAGTCTGTAAGAATGGTTAGCTGCAATATATAAGCAAATAAGAATTGTGAAAACATAGTATATTGAGAAAAAATATAGTTCACAACCATATCCACACATGTATCTATAAGCAACAGAAATGAACATGAAATATATATATGGCCAAAATGATGAGTTTGCAACAACTCATATATGTTCTATTACAAACCAAGCTGAAGAACCGACTGCATAAACCATACAAGTCCATAGGTTATATATCATACAAACATAAACCACAGAGTTTCACATAAACCACTAAAAAAACAAAACACTACATTTCAATGTTTTTCAAAAGCATAAACAAAATACATAGAAGTGATAACAATCTACATCATGTAGATTAAGGCCCTGGACCTGAGATGGTTTCAGAATGGTGAGGATCTCAGCAAGCTGATGCCCTAAGCCCTCAACTTGATTCCCCAATCCATCCACTCTGCCCACCAGCTTCTCCTGATGGCGCTCAATGCCACCCAGTCGCTCATGTACCCCAGACATGAACTCGGACAAAGGATCTGAAGCAGGTGGAGAAGGGCGAGGAGGCCTATATGAAATATCAGATGATGATGAATAATTAGCATATGCTACAGGCTCTTGAGGAAGCTCTGGAGAGGGATGACTCTCAAGAGAGAACTGAGTAGCCAGAATACCCATAAGATTTAGAGCGGTAGCATCGATAAATGGTTTACTTTTAATGAAGGGTTCGCCAAAAAGATCGATATCAAAGTGTTTAAATATAGCAGTGAGAATAGCCCTGTAGGGAAGGAATTTAGTGTGTTTGGAGGCCATGAAATCAAAAAATGATTTCCCCCCAAAGGATACCCTCAGAGCCAATAACTCCATAGATGGCACAAGCGAGATATTGGGAATAATGATCGTAACCCCTAGTTTTTGGGATTAAGTTATAACTCAGAATTCGTCCAATGACCTTAGCAAGGAACGTAGTGTTATGGGAGTCGAGAGGAGGTTAACAATCAGGAAGAAGAACTAATGAGGAAATATCACGATTTTCAAACTCGATATTAGCGAGATAGTTGTCTCCCCTAGGAATTCCAAGAATTTCCGCAAGTTCATTTGTGGTGAAAGAGAGATGACGACCCTTGATAACAGATGTAATGATAGGACTGTGAGGGTCAGTGGAGATAACTTGTAGATTCGCATAAAACAGTTGCACAAGATAAGGATAATATGAGGGTGCATTAATGGAGTCGAAAAGGTTGTATAAACCAGCATCCTTAAGAATAGTATGGACATTTAAATGTTTGCACTCCTCATAGTTTACGAATCTACCAGGAAAAATTTTCAAATGATACAAAGCCCGATATTTCTCGAGCAATGTTGGGCTAATCAATTGATTTTCATAGAATTCTACATTAGATGCTGAGGGATTTTGGGTACTAGGGTTCAGAGCAGGGGCCTGAGATGATGAGGCCTTTCCTTGACTGGTTCTAGGGCGTTTATTGCCTCTATTCATGATTATAGAGCAGAAAATGAGATTGTACCTAGAATGTAGAAAACCCTAAATAGAATAAACCCTAAAATAGAGTAATAAACAAGTTAAGGAAGAGAGGAAACAGAAATTACCCTCGAGTTGACCTCGGTTCGAGAGGTCGACGATGATGAGGTGATCGCCAGAGAAGACGAAGAAGAGAGAGAGAGAACTCGGTCGACTGGATATAGGGAAAATCGACGGATAAGATAAGCATTCCATTGTATGAGCGGCCAGGATTTTTAAGGCAAAGCGAGTCGGGTCCAGAATAAAACACAGAACCGTAGAAAAAACAAATCCATTTACCAGCGAGTCCATCAGTCGACCCATCAGTTGACTTATGTCATCAGTCGACTAATTGTCGACTGATGTGTTAAAAAACTATTTTCTTGTATTTTTAAATCTTTTTGAGATTTTATATCTTGATGAGTATATATAAAATTATATATACTCATAAAATCATTGATTAAACACATCTCAAACAAAAAACTTCAAAAAAATATAAAATTTTCAAAAGAAAAAATATATATATATGTGTATGAAATTTTTATAAAATTAATTTAACAATTCATCCTATAAAAAAAACTCATAAAACGAATTAAAATTAATTTTGTTTTGGCATTCAGAAATTTTTGCCGTCGAAAGAGTTTGGGACATGACCCCCATCATTTAAATTCAAGGCCCTAGGGTTATGAACCCATTTAGGCGTATTTTGTGCACGGATAAGGTCAAAACAAAAATTATATACATGACCCATACGATTACAATTTGTGCAATGTACGGTTTTGAATGGTTTGTGTTGACTGAATTGTTGTGCACGTGGCTCATTTACAAAAATAGGTTTATCTTTATAATTATTTTACAAATGAGAATTTCTTTTCAAATCGAAACAAAACATGGCCAAATGACCAAAATGACCACAATATTCATATTTGTACACATGAGCATGTTTATAGTTTACACTATGTGTGTGTACATGTGTATAAGATGAAGAAGCTTGATGAGATGCACAATCATGAATAGGCTTGTTAAGTTTTTGTGCATTATGACAAAATTTTACTTTATGGCTTTTGAGACCGTAAATTGAACATTTATGAATTTTTTCATACATGTGTGCATAGTGTGTAGGTTTCTTAGAAGAATTAACATAGTACTTTGCACACATATCCATAATCTTTTTGTTATTCGCCATACAAGTGGTTAGTGTTGAATCTAAGGTCGATATGCGTTTTTTCATTTGATTCACCTCATCATTGTGCATACAAGTATTGCTACAAGAAGTAGGATAAACATAATCATTTACCATAGAGTTTAATTTACTTTTACTACTAATCACTACTTCTAACATGGCATCATATTTTTCATGAAGCAATCTAGCATTTTCTAGTCTCAAATTTTCATTGCATTCTTTAAGATTTATATTTTCATTTGCAATGAGATCAAACTTAGTAACTAGTGTTTCGTGAAAGGATTTTATATTATCATGCTTACTTTTAAATTCAATATAGCTATTGAATAATTTTTCAAATTCATGTGCAAGCTCATCAAATGTAATATATCATTGTTGTCGAGGTCCCGTACCTTACTAAGGGTATCACCTAGTGGTCGTGTGCATGATGCTCCAATGGAATTTGAAGAGGAAGCCTCCAAAGCTTATCGGATCGCCTCCAAGTCCCCTTGATGTTATTCTATAAATTTCTATAAATTGTAAGCACTATCAAAATGAACAAATTTGTTAGAAAAGGATGAATGATAATCACTAAGCAAATATTCTAACAACAGGTTGTTCATATTAAACATTCTTTTATCATTTTTACTCCACTTAGATTTTTCCGAAGTAGGTACAATATAAGCATCTTCAATAACTTCCCATAAATCGAATTGTTTAGATCTAACAAATATGTTAAATCTATAACACTATTGGTCATAGGAAAATTATCTATTTTAGGAGCAATATTAGGATCATAGTCTAAACGAAGTGCACAAAGCTTGTTGATAATAAAAAGGTGCAAGCAAGATACAAATATAGACAAAACTAGATTAGCACAAAAAGATAACTTAGATCTTTAACTCAAGGTGATTAGACCATAAATCAAAGAGAACCAAGATCTGATACCAACTGTTAGACCTTAGGGGGGTGATTAGGGTCTTATGCTAGTCTAATCTGATTTTATGCTAATTAAAACTTATTAAAGAAATTATTCTTGCAAGATAGATATACAATATGTTAGGAGCAAGAATATGCAATATGAACAAAGAGATATATTCTATATGGTGAAATATATGTAAGGATATATAAACAACACAAGGGTAAACAATCTAAACTAAAGATACAATTGTGATAGGATAATATAAACAATACAAACACACAATATGATCACGGAGTTTGGACCTTCCGTCCTACGTCTCTGTTCCCCACTTCCGGGGAGAAATCCACTATCACAACCGGGTTTTCTACGCTCATCCGAATAACGTTTACATCTCACACTTGGTTTTCTAGTTCACCGAAAACTTTACAACTTACACACTAGCAATACACTTCACATCCTCTAAGTGTTAGCCTAGCCCGTGTCACCTTCCTCAAGTGCTCGGAATTACAACCTACCTCTAGGCTTTACTACCAACGTCACACCTCTCGGAACCGACCTCGTCTCTCACCAACCATTTCTCTCGGTGTCCAAGTGTAGTACAATGTGCAACTCACAAAAAAGGCTTAATTATAATAAAATGTTCTCTAACGTGAATGAGAACTCAATATAGGCTCAAACTCACAATACACAATCCCACAACCCAATATGATGTATGAAATCCTAAAAGTTCAAATAAGGTGTGCATGTGATAAAAATGAGTATAAATGAATTCAAACTCAATTTACAAATGTAAAACCCCGAAAATTTGAATATAGTGTGATAAATAATTATAAATATGCTATATGGTGAAAATAATGTATTTTGATGTTTGAGTATGATAGGAATTGATTTGAAATCAATTCAATGTATATTTGTGAATATATGAGTGTAAATACACAAAACATGCACAAAGGCAATAGTGAGAATCTGAGAATTTTGACCAGTTGAGAGTTTTTATGTTTTGCATATTGTTTTAGTTAGAATCTGGAAAAGTGTATAAGACCAAAGTTGTAGGCCTCTTCAAGAGATTTCCAACGAATCTTAGATCACCTCATTCTAAGATCGTATGAGAAAGTTACAATCTTTTTACCGAAACCCAGTCTGAGCATGACCCAGAAAACTGTGCAGTCGACCGTCGTGGTCGCTGCGGTCGACCGCTGGGTGAACCTGGTTCTGTCAGTTCTGTTTCGGGTTGGGTTTTGTTTATACCAATCCCGGTTATTACCCTAGGTATATATGCTCGTTTTGAAGATCTCAGAACCCTCTATTGAACCCTAATAGCCTCAGCCACCCTCTCTCTCTCCTCTCTAAACCCTAGCTCGGATTTTGATGTTTTTGGGGCGTTTCGAAGGATTTTCGGTGGAGTTTCGCTGTTCAGATTGAAGGAGGATTATTCTCACTCGATTTTGGGTGTTCATCAACCCCCTCAGGTGAGTAACATCTCGCTCAATCTCTCACCCATGTTTTTACGAGCTTTTCTAACGATTTTAATGAGTTTTCTTGAGCCTAAATCACTATTTTGTGTACTTAGATAGATCCTTATGATATGTGACGTGAAAACTAAGTATTTCAATTTTAAAATACTCACCAATGATTTTGGTTAAAGAGATCTAACTGAAAACGTTTTATTAAGAGTTAAATTTCTGATTTTTACTGTTTTATAAAGTTTAAACACGGGTATACATGTTCACGATTTTTTAGTGATGATTTTTACATGCTAAATGTTGTTATATGATGATTTATATGTGTTAGAATATGTGATATATCGTTTGGAAGCAGAGATGTATTGTTTGGATCAATTTTTGAAACAGAGAAAAACCTGAATTTTGGCATCTGCCAATCTCGCGGTCGATCGCAGCACTATGCGCGGTCGACCGATGGGCGTTCTGTCGAGCAGAACGTCTCTGCTCATTTTGCGGTCGACCGGAGTGGCCTCTGCGGTCGATCGTGATACTGTTTGTGCATAATTCTGTTTTGTTGTGTATATTGTGTGTACGAATTGTTTGCCTCGATTTTTCTGGCATTAAATTTATAGTATAGAACATTTGTCTATGTATGGGAGTGACATTATGATATCAGTTTAGACCCGTACACTGAGGTACGGGTGTTACTAGTATATGTGTACCTTTTCATACATATGAATCATGGACGTTGGCAAAAGTTATATATAGTCCATGTGTTGGATATGCATTCACCTTTCAGTCCTCGTGTTGGACTATAATCCATTGAAGTCCTCGTGTTGGACTATAATCCATTTAAGTCCTCGTGTTGGACTATAATCCACTGAAGTCCTCGTGTTGGACTATAATCCATTTCAGTCATCGTGTTAGATATTTACATATTAGACCATGTGTTGGACATTTGTTAAGCTATGAGTATGACACTTACCTGAATCGGGACATGACATCATTACATAAGATTCGGACATGATAGCTACCTAGGCTGGACATGACACTTATGTGATATTGACCTTTGACACTTATATGATTTCGGCGTGACTTTTGATTAAGTATTGAGATGGGCTATTTCTTTTAGTTTGTATTCATGTATTAGACTTCGGGTTTGGTATTTAGGGATTTACAATTTGAGATACAAGGTATATACATGAGGGTTTCCTTGTTTGGATTATTTCGCTCGACGTACCTACGCTCGTATTGTAATTTCCTAAATACTAAAACCCATTATTTGCTAGGATCAAAGATTTTTAACTATTAGGAAATAATTATATTTTCTGTATACAACGAGCCCTTTCCCTTAGGGCTGGTTATGATGTTGCTCGCTACCGCTTTGACGCTCGTTGTCCCTCCCCCTTTCAGGTAACGAGCAGAAGCCCGGAGAGTCGCAGGTCGATGGTGATGCACTATAGTTTCAGCTGTCTATATAGTTATATTTTATTTATGGAGCTCCATTGTAGACTTTGTTTAGACCTTTGAGGACGTTATTCTAGATGTTATAAAGGCTGTGTGCCTTATTTCCTTTACTCAGACTTGTTGTATTTGAGATTTGTTAAGAACTCCAGTTTATTCATTTCAG
>BQKN01064348.1:621550-632907 GCA_022839385.1 Asparagus kiusianus | reverse complement strand
AGCAGGAAGTCATTATGATATAGGTCTCGGTCGACAGTCTCAGAGTCATAATTTCTGCCAGCATTAGGGAAATAGAGGCTTTACTTATTAATCCGAGGATTTAGGGTCAGCAGGTCAAATTTGCATCACCCAGGAGATTTGCATTATCTAGCATAGCCTATTCAGTAGTACCGCGTGATCAGGGTACGAGCGGAGCATTCTTCGTGATTTCCTTTTCAGCTCGGATCTAGTTTGAGTTAGGGAATTTGCTTATCTCTTATCATTCATACCTTCGTTGATAGGTTTCAACTTGTAGCGCATTCCTTAGATATTCCGTTGTCAGTCTTTACTCCTCTAGAAGGAGTATCCCTTCTATCTGTAGGAGATGTGTTATCAGACTAGATGAGTCTGAGTTAGTCATCAAGTTGATCGTGTTGCTGATGTCAAATTTCGATATTTTTTTTCTTTCTTTCTCGGTATGGATTAGCTATCATCATACTATGTTAGTATTGACTGTTTTACTAAAATAGTCAGCTTGTGAGCATTCGTTAGATTTATATATATATATAGTAGCAACCTCACAGGATGACCGAAATGTGGGGTCATTTCTAGTATACGTCGAGTAGGTGATGCTGAGGGACCAAAGTGCTGATTTATGTGAGACCGAAGTTGTCTCAGAGTATCAGGATGTCTTTCAGGACATACCTAGATTTCCTCAAGTGAGGGAGGTTGGTTCCTGCATCGAGTTGCAGCCGAGCACAGTACCGATATCCCGAGCACCCTATCGTACGACACCTGCTGAGGTGAGGGAGCTACATATAGAGTTAGATAAATGAGTTATTATCTTAGAGTATTACTCACTGGAGTATCTTTTATTTATGGGAATATTGATCCTCTTCGGGAGAATGAGGATAGTAACCTATGATTATTTAAGATTTTTATGATGTGAACAAGTTCACTATCCGGATTTAATAGGACTTATGTCTTGTTCGATCAGCTGCGTGAAGCGCAATGTTTCTCGAAGATTGATCTTTGATTTGGGTTATTGTAGTTGTGAGTTCGGGAGATGAATTTTTCCCAAAGCCGTGTTTTCCTGATTCGATATGAATCTTTTGAGTTTCTGGTCATACCATTTGGGTTGACTGATACACCCGCTGTATTCATAAATTTGATGAACCGGGTTTTTCGCCCCTTCTTGGATCAGTTTGTGATAGTTTTTATCGACGACATCCCCATTTATTCGAGATCGGAGGTAGAGCACGAGCAGCATCTCTGGTTAGCATTGCAGACTCTACAGGAGCATGAGTTATATGTCAAGTTCAGTGAATGTGAGTTTTGACTTTTAGAAATCATATTTTCTCGGTCACGTCGTCAGCAGAAAGGGCATATCAATAGACCCGGCTAAGATTTCAGCAGTTCTTGATTTGGAATCCGCCGAAAACAGAGATATTGATTCATAGCTTTTTGGGTTTAGCAGGCTATTATTGGAAGTTTATTTAGGACTTCCCGAAGATTTCGACACCACATACACGCCTTACGAAGAAGGGTGTATAGTTCATTTGGAGCATGGAGTACCAGAAGGCCTTTGATACCTTGAAGGCTAAATTGTCTACAGTGCCAGTTTTAACTATTCTGAGCAACGACAGGATATTTGTGGTCTACACAAATACATCATTGGCAGAGTTAGGAGGCGTTTTGATGCAGACTCAGAGAGTAGTTACATATGTCTCGCAGTAATTGAGAGTACATGAGCAGATCTATTTTCACTTTTGACTTGGAGTTAGCAGCAGTGGTAGTTGCACTAAAGTCATGGAGACTCTACTTATATGAAGTACAGTTTGAATTATTCACAGACATAAGAGTCTTAAGTATCTTTTCCCTCAGAAGGAACTCAACCAGAGACAAAGGAGTTGGATTGAGTTTATTAAGGACTATGAATTTGCGATTCAGTACATTTAGGAACAACTAAGATGTACAAGGACTTAAAGAGACACTTTTGGTGGAGTGATAGGCGTAGGAAGATTTCAGGGTATATAGCTAAGTGCCGTACCTATCAGCAAGTGAAGGTTGAACATCAGAGACCGGTAGAAACACTTCAGTCTTATCCATTTTGGAATAGAAGTGGGAGAACATTTTATGAACTTTATTGTAGGGTTGCCGAAGTCGAAGAAAAAAAATGATTCTGTTTGGGTGATAATAGATAGACTAATGAAGTCAGTACATTTTATTCCAGTAAAGACTAACTATACAGCTGAAACGTATGCTAGGATATTTATTCAAGAGATAATTCAACTTCATAGAGTTCCAGATACGATGATATCGGAATTGAGGTTCAGTGCTCATTCTGCATTTTTGGAAGGGTTTCTAGGATTCGTCTGGCAACAGATTTATCTTACAAGTAGTGTATTCCACCCACAAACGGATGGCCGAATGGAGAGAGTAAATAAGATGTTGGAAGACATGTTGCGGGCTTATGTCATTGACTTCAAGACAGCTGGGAGGATCATATTCCACTGATAGAGTTCGCTTATAACAACTGTTATCTAGCCACAATTGGTATAGTCCAGTATGAAGCATCATACGGGAGGCCTTGCAGATCGCCTATATATTTGGTAGAGCCGAAGAATAGTTTAATGCTAGGGCCAGAGCTTATAAGACAGATTTCTGGGAGAGTAACATTGATCAGAGAACAGATTCTAGCCGCTTAAAGTTGGCAAAAAGGGCTATGCGAATAAGAGAAGAAGACCTTTAGAGTATCAGATTTGAAGGGGTAGTTGTGCTGAAAGTATCATCTTTGAAAGGCGTTCAGCGATTCAGAAGGCGGAGAAAACTTGAGCTGAGACATATTGGACCGTTCCGGATTTTGGAGCTTATTGGGGCTGTTTCATATGGACTAGACTTTCCAGCATCGATGTCTAGTGTACATAAAGTATTTCATATTTCAATGTTCAAGAAGCAATTACATGATGAAGAGCAGTAGTGAGTGTTGAACACATCAGAGATTTAGCTTTAGGATGATTTGACTACGATTGAAATCCCAGTATGTATACTTACTAGAGATGACAAAAAAAAAGTTATTTTTTTTCCTTGGTAAAAATTCAGTGGAACTAGAAAGGAGTTGAAGATGATTGTCGGGAGCGCAAAGATGTTATGCCGCGCAACTTCCTGCACCTAGTGAGGAAGTTGATTGATTTATATGTGCGATTATTTGTGTGGTTATATTTTGATTTAACGCTAGAATGAGGATATTTTTGCTTAATTCTTAATCTTTTGGAACACATGGTATATATATGGGGGGTTCCTTGTTTGGATTTTTCGCCCGACGTACTAGTTCCATTTGATTAAGGGTTAAGTGGGAATATAGTCATCCTAGATTGTTAAATGTAAATATCACAATATGTTTGTCTAGACACCTATAATCCACTAAAGTCCTCATGTTGGACTATAATCCATTTCAGTCATCGTGTTGGATATTTACATATTAGACCATGTGTTGGACATTTGTTAAGCTATGAGTATGACACTTACCTGAATCGGGACATGACATGATTGCATAAGATTCGGACATGATAGCTACCTAGGCTGGACATGACACTTATGTGATATTGACCTTTGACACTTATATGATTTCGGCGTGACTTTTGATTAAGTATTGAGATGGGCTATTTCTTTTAGTTTGTATTCATGTATTAGACTTCGGGTTTGGTATTTAGGGATTTACAATTTGCGATACAAGGTATATACATAAGGGTTTCCTTGTTTGGATTATTTCGCTCGACGTACCTACGCTCGTGTTGTAATTTCCTAAATACTAAAACCCATTATTTGCTAGGATCAAAGATTTTTAACTATTATGAAATAATTATATTATCTGTATACAAAGAGCCCTTTCCCTTAGGGTTGGTTGTGATGTTGCTCGCTAGCGCTTTGATGCTCGTTGTCCCTCCCCCTTTCAAGTAACAAGCAGAAGCCTAGAGAGTCGCAGGTCGATGGTGATGCACTATAGTTTCAGCTGTCTATTTAATTATATTTTATTTATGGAGCTCCACTGTAGACTTTGTTTAGACCTTTGAGGACTTTATTCTAGATGTTATAAAGGCTGTGTGCCTTATTTCCTTTACTCAGACTTGTTGTATTTGAGATTTGTTAAGAACTCCAGTTTATTCATTTCAGACATTGACTTTGTATTTCTGTATGTTGGATGATGAAATATTATTTTGATCTCTATCATTTCATCGGTTATCTCTTATATTATCTTTTACTTGCTTTTGTACCTACACCTGTTGTTGCCTCTACTAGAGTGATAGAATTGTGATGGTGAAACATGTTATTGCACGGTGTGGTGCATGGCAGGTTTGACATTCTTGGTTTTACCTTGGACTGCAGCCTTGTGTGAACCCAGGGGCGTCACAACAAACTAGCAATAATGATATATGAAAATTAAAACAAATTATTAGAGAATAGAGTTAGAGAAACTTCTCTACTAAACACAATAGAGGTTGGAGATGATTAAGGATGAATTCCCCAATTGAAAGATCTAGCATCCTCTTTGTAAACATAAACTTAATCACTTGAATAGACTTCGAAACTCTTTTTTAAACTCTTGTTAAAACTCACTTCTTGGTTCTCTTGCTGATGATAAGATAGGGGTTTATATAGGAAGAGAAAACATCAACCAAAGCCCTAAGCAAATCAGTAAAAAATCTCCCAAAAACCAAGAAACAGATTTTGTACAAAACTAGTCGTTGGACAGCCCATTAGTCGACTGACGGGAAGCCTCAGTCGACTGATAAGTTGAACGTAGAATTCAAATACGAGCTTATCAGTCGACTAAAAAATATTTTCAATCGACTGACGGAGTTAGTCGACTGGTCAGTCTACATGGAACATAGGAAGTAGGTTATAAACTTTTCAAATTAGTTAACAGAGATCAGATCACATGATTTAACTCTTGGATTGAAAACTAATTAAGATTTACTTCATAAATAACCAAAATTCTCAAATTTCTCATATAATTACCAACATGATTATCAAAGCATGATAAATTATAGATATGAACTGAGGTATAAAGTTGTTTAAAACATAATTAGATTATTTAGGTATCACAAACCTAGGGTTTAAGCATGATTAATTAGCATGATAATTTAATTAGACATCAAACTAGGGTTAACACATGAGTTAAGCATGTTTATAAGGTTAAAATGAAATTAAATATAACCCTAATGCAGAAACACGATAGAGAGCAAAATGAACATTCCAGGCACTTTCTTCAATCGACTCATTAGTCGACTAACTTCATCAATCGACTGATCAATCGACTGATAACAGGTTATCAACCTGAAATGATTTTAAAGTTGACTTTCGAGGCTCTATTAAAAATAGCAAATATATTCCAAAAATGTAAAACTTTGGAAAAAGTTTATAAACATGAATATGAATATGTTGGAAAATGAATTTTTGAAATATCTCTTACCATTTGTAAAATATAGAAAAAATTCAACAATGCTAAAATACATGTTTTTCAAACATGTTGATTTTGCCATTTTAGATCAATTCAGGTTTTGAAAACTTGTGTAAACTTTTTATGGACTTAACAAAAGATGTTAACATGGTTGATATAGTCCAAAACATATTTGAATGTAATTTTCATAAAAACACATATTTTCATGAAAATTCACAAATGAATTATGTGTGCAAACTTGAGATTATAGAATTAATCACACACAATATTATCCTATACTAAGTATACCCAAACAATCTTGCTCTTCGATATGGTTAGAATTGGTATACTTGTGGATGAAGCTTGAACTTGAATCTTTAACTTGGATTTGCATAGCTTCACTTCCACTATTCTGCCAACC
Source organism: Asparagus kiusianus (assembly GCA_022839385.1). Lineage (NCBI taxonomy): Eukaryota > Viridiplantae > Streptophyta > Magnoliopsida > Asparagales > Asparagaceae > Asparagus > Asparagus kiusianus. Next base: position 627,067 of record BQKN01064348.1, on the reverse strand, counting down.
TCCATTTGATGTGATCGTGTAGGCTCAATCCATCCAACCTCCAACACGTTCTTTGTCTACAATAAATAAAAATGCACAAACGCTAGACAAACAACATCAGTAATAAATTGTTTGTTAATCATCATTAAAACAAGAAGGCCAACATAGTCCAGTCACGGTCTCATTGTAGGAAAACATGACTAATCACTAAGCGTCCACAATTGATAAATTTTGCATTTTATGTGTTATACCAACACTATCAACTTAATCATGTGTCATGCATATCAACTATTCGTGTAAATTCAATAAAAACATGTATTCAAGTATTCGTGCATGTACCTCGATGTGCGGTTCTATATCTCATGTTCACATACACCTCAGGTTTTACACAGACAACAAACAACATAATACAACGTGGGTTGATCGAGAAAATCCCGCGAATCAAACAAATACAACTCAAAACATGCACAGGTGCATATTTGACGGTCGGTTGACCGGCCACTATGCCGCAGTCGATCGGCCACTATGCCGCAGTTGATCGGCCACTATGCCGCGGTTGACTAGCCAGAGGCCAGGTGTCGGGTGCTGCAGGCTGTGTTAATGTGACGTGTTCGTGATTCTAACTTGTTTAACTTACTATAAAATATGTAAAATATATTTTAAATACTTTATTACCATTACCGAAGTTAAACTAACACTTGAAACAAAAAATATTACATAAGATATCATATACAAACCCTAAACATGTAAACAAAAACATCAAAACGTCGAGAGAATCATCAATAATCATCATAACTAATGTTTAATTATTTTCAGATCTTAATTTACCTCAGATAATTCATTCATTATCTTTTAAACATGAAAAGATATATCTTTATCTCATATCTTAATTTACAAAATTTTCTCATCAAAACTGTCTACGTGATATTTTAAAATATTATCAGGAGGAACAAGAAAAAATAATTTCTTATTTTAAAAATTTAAACTATAAATTTTCTTTAACTTCTGATATTTGGACATTTAAAGTGCAAACTAGTTATTTATATATCACAACACACTGGATTGATGAAAATTGGTAAATATTTAAAAGAGTTGTTTCTTTTGTTGTAATTGAAGAGTCACAAAGTGGTATTAATATTGCAAATTTAATAATTGAAGAACTTATGATACTAGAAATTGATCAAAGAATATTTTCTCTTTCATTAGATAATGCAAGTAATAACAATGTAGCTACTGATTTTATTAAAACAACTTTGTCATTACAATGTCATAGTGACCTTTTTCCATGTTAGATGTATATACCATATTTTAAATTTAATTATTCAAAGTGTATTTTCTGAAATTAAACCCATGATAGAAATGTTAGAACAGTTGCTCATATGCATAATGCTTTTAAAATGAGAATTAAAAGATGGAAAAAATGTTATAAAAGAAAAAATTTTAAGCCTAAACTAATTCCAAAAGACGTTGACCATAGGAGAAATTCCACATATGCAATGTTAAGTGTAATAATATAATATAAAGAAATTATAAATGATTTTATAAATTTTTATGCTTCTAGTTCTAGCTTTGATAGCACTTATGGAATAAGTTAAGATGAATGGACAATTATATGTTATTATCTGGTTGTTATTATCCAACTATTACTTTTGCTTTACAAATTTTAAATATTCAAAAGTTTTTTTCCCAAATATCGTATGGATGATATTTTTGGAAATGTAATTTTTCAAATGGAGAGAAAATTTAATAAGTATTTTAGGCCTATTCCTCATATTTTTGGTTTGGGGGTTCTTATTGATCCATGTTTGAAGGATATTGGTCTTCGAAGTTTGTTACAGTCATTGTATGGTAGACAGATTATAGACTTAGATGATGGTTCCACCCTTACTGTTACTTCTCATCATTTATCTATTAGAAACTATTTTCGAACATTATATGATGAGTATGCAGCTAAACATGGTGTAGTTGCACAACAGTCGACAGCTTCGGCGCCTTCGGCTTCAAGCAAAGGTCGAGGTAAAAGTGTAAGTTTTGATAGGTATGCAATGGTAGCTGAACTAACTGGTGGATTTGGAATTGGTTTAGGATTAGAGGTTTCTGAATTAGATGAATATTTTTCTGCTTCCTTAGTAAATGTCAAGGAAATGCTTTAGATATTTTATAATGGTGGAGAGTATATGGATCAGTTTCATATCTTATACTTTTCACCATGGTTCGTGACTTACTATCAGTGCAGGTTTTGACGATAGCTTTGGAATCCGCCTTTAGCACAGTAGGACGTTTTATCGACGACCACAAGACATGCTTAAATCCGTATACTTTACAAGCGGTGATGTGGTTACAAGATTGGTGGAGGTACAAGAAGCGAACACAGGACTAGAAGATAGATATAAAGATTAGATAATATTCATCAAATTGTAATTTTTTTTCTTAGCTTTAAATTTGTAATGAATTATTTCGGAAAAAGTTATAAATGATAGTGATATGGGTGAGTAGGTGCCAACCTAGTTGGGATTTACTCATCTATTGTGATACGAGGAATTTTAAAATAAATTTATACTTGTAAAGGATTTACTGATTATTAATAAAGAAATTATTTTTAACATATTTTATTTTTATAATTTTTTGTACTTGTACTTTATGTCATTTCAAGTTATTAAAAAAATTTATGTCATATTTTATAATTTTTATGTATATTTTATGATTTATTATTTTTTAAATTAAAAAATGTAAAAATGAAATAAAATCAGGCCGGCCCAGAGCTTGGCCCGCTCAAGTCCGGGCCTGGGTACGGCCCGGGTCACCCGGGCTCGGGTCCGGAATTCAGTTTTGCCCGGTCCGCGCCCGCTTTCCTGGGTCCGGCCTGCCCGGATGGACACCCCTACCTAAGGCACACACCCACAATCTCGCCTTCACGTCAAAAATTGCTTCACAAAGATCTTGGATTCACTAAAATTGGATCTAGGGTTTATGAGGGAGATGATGGTTGTAAGGGTTTAGGAGTTCTGATAAAAGATATAAAAAATTCGTGATATATATATATATATATATATATATATATATATAGCCATGTGAATTTGGTCCTCAAAAGACCCGAATCAACTCAAACTAGGATTCTGGAACAAACCGACGTCGGTCGACCGGGCATGGGCCGTCGATCTACCGGCCAGTATATTCCCAGATGGTGCATGTTTTGGCCTCTGTGCATGTTTTGACTTGTTTCTCTCACGTACATGAACTTTTTTGATCTTAAATCACTTGCTACGATACTCATACATCACTTAATAATATTTATCATTATAAAATTCACTTATCATAATTAATCACATATTATCATAATTTTTTTGTGGGGTTTTACATTTACCCCCACCCCCACTTAAGATAATTTTATCCTCGAAATTCTACAATCATATCTTAAGAATTAATAATACGAGAAAAGCACTAAGAGGGGATAATCCAGACAAGGAAACCCTCTCATACATATCTCATACCATTAATTCCCAAATATGATCTTAACAATCTAAAATGCGTATACTTCCACTTGTAGATGGAACTAGTACGTCGGGCAAAAAATCTAAATAAGGAACCCCCATGTATATACTATATGTTCTGAATGATTAGGAGCTAAGTGTTAGTACCCCTATTCTAGCGTTAAATATAAATGTGGTTGAATGTATAACATAATCATAAATGCATAAAAGCATACTCAACATCAACATCTTACTGTTCTAACAGGTGTGGGTAGTCGCAATGGATATCCTTCCCGCGCTCCAAGAAGCTTCCTTGGCTCCTTTCCAGTACCATTGAACTTTCACTAAAGGAATCAACTTGTTTCTAAGTATTTTGTCCTCTCCAGTAAGAATACAAACCGGGATCTCAACGATAGTCAAATCTGTCTGAATCTTAATTTCTGGTGCATCAATCACTCTCTTTCCCCTCGTCACGCAAATGCTTCTTGAGTATCGAAACATAGAATACATCGTGTAAAACCGACATCGATGCTGGAAGATCTAATCTATAAGAAACAGCTCTAACACGCTCAACAATTTTGAATGGACCCACACATCTCAGGGCAAGTTTTCCCCGTCTACCGAATAGCTGAATGCCTTTCATCGATGATACCTTTAATATGATGAAATCTCCAACCTGAAACTCCAAAGGTCGTCGCCTCTAATTTGCATAGTTCTTTTGTTGACTTTGAGTGACAAGAATATACTCTCTAATCAATGCTACTTTCTCTGTAGTGTGTCTCACGAGCTTTGGCTCAAGCAAAAGGCTATCCTCTAGCTCTGCCCAACAAATAGGCGATCTACAAGGCCATTCGTACAATGCCTCATACAGTGCCATGCCAATATTAGCATGGTAACTATTATTATAAGCAAATTTAATCAATGGAATGTGATCATCCCAGCTGCCCTAGAAATCTAAAATGCATGCTCGCAGCATATCCTCCAACACCTGGTTCACTCTCTCTGTCTGACCATTCGTCTGTGGGTGGAAAACGCTACTGTATGAAAATTAGCTGCTAAACAAATTCTGGAAACTCATCTAAAAATTAGATGTGAAGACTGAGCCTCGATTTGATACAATCATCTCTGGCACTCCGTATAATCGAACTATCTCCGGATGAAAATCCTCGCATTAGATTCCATCGTATAAGTTATCTTCATGGGTAAGAAATATATTGACTTCGTCAACCAATCAACAATCACCCAAATAGAATCATTTCCCTTCTTCAATCTATTCAATCCTACAATAAAGTCCATATAAATATCTGCCCACTTTCACTCCGGAATGGGTAAAGGTTGTAGGGTTCCTACAGGTCTTCGATGTTCTGCCTTCACTTACAGGCAGTTAAAGCACTTAGCTACATACTTCGAATGGGTAAAAGTGCCTCTTTAGGTTCTTGTACATTTTTGTTATGCTTGGATGTACTATATTTGTGACACCCTGGGGTACACACAAGGCTGTAGTCCAAGGTAAAACCTGAATTGTCAAACTTGCCAAACACCAACACCATGCTATGACATGTTTTACCATCATAGTTACTATCTCTCTAGTAGAATTAACAAACAGGTGAAAGTACAAAACCAGCAAATAATAAAAATAGTACAAGAACAGAATATGCACAGAAGAAGTATATTACACATAATCAACAAATGAGTCCAACTTAAATAGAATAAGAATATCTTTAAACTGTAATAATGTATCATGTATTAGAATGAAGAGTCGAATCAATCTCAATAAGGCATTCAGCCTCTACAAAAAAAAGTACAAGTCTAGAGTCTAAAATATCTAGCTACTATAGAGCATCTGAAGAAACTACAATACATATATACATATATATATATATATATATATATATATATATAACACACACACACATATGACAAGAATACGTATCCTTGTCATCGGAGTGGATTTCCTCCATAACGCCTATGTAGTATAATCCTTACCATGCTCATGAAGTAGAAGAGAGAGTGTGAGTTGGTAGGGATTTTTTCTTACTTTATAAGGATGGTGGGGATTGTGCCACAT
>BQKN01064348.1:596494-613104 GCA_022839385.1 Asparagus kiusianus | reverse complement strand
GGGGATTTTGGTTGTGGTCCTAACTGTAGGAAGGTTTGACCAAGTGGTGAGAGTGAGAGTACAAATCATTGTAGGAATGTTGATTCGTACAAATCACTCGAAAGGGGGTCCCTGATGTTAAGTGATAAGGACTTAACACAAAGGGTTTTGACAATTCGTCAGAATTCTAAGCATTATATCCGGACTCTAACAATGAAAGTGTTGAGTGCACAAACATAGCGGAGGAAAGAATTTTGGTGGTCCCACCCTCAATTGGTTTGATCGGTGGGGGATTCTGTGGTGGAGACTATGAGTCGTCAAACACCAATGAGAGTTTTGTGAGGGAAAATTGATCCAATGAAGTGATCGGATTTCATCTCAGCAAAAGAGTGTTCAGGAATTAGGAGTTTAGTGTTTACCACTTTATTCATCATGACCGGGTTATCCCTAAGAATATTACATTTAACATTCTTCCGGGAACTTCCCGTTACATGAATTATCCACCCCCAGTTTTCTTCGCAAAACTGGGTGTATCATCGTATCAGCTGCACGATCGGGTTATCCTTAAGAATACCACGCATGGCACTCTCCAGGAACTTCCCGTGAAAGAAATGAAACAGTTTAGACTCATATACATGTTGGAGTATCAGGGAGCAGTTTATACTCTTATACCGATCGGAGTTTTGAGAAGCAGTTTATACTCATATACTCTTCGGAGTGTCAGGAAGCAATTTATACTCTTATACCGGTCGGAGTTGTGCCGTTTTTAACTGGCTCACTCTAGCGTTATGACGCCGGCTTCAACCAATGTTTGGATGCTATTCTTGAGTGTAAAGCACGCCTTGGTTGGGTGAAGGATCCTCCTGTGGTATGCGCAGTACTTCGGATCCGCAATATCGTCAGCTTCCTCCTGATTCATGATCGGTGGGAGCTTGATCTTGTTATTGTCAAGGAGAGATTTGAAGATGGCTGGAACATCTTCGTCCTTGAAGGAGTACTCTTTTTGAGGCCTCTGATCCGAAGTCTTTTGCTGCTTCCGGAACTGCTGTTGCGATGTTTGATTAGCATCGACAGTCGTTGCGGGTGTCTTGCCCTTACCACGGGAGGCGAAGTTCGAGTTTGGAGGATTTGTCGTCGATTGACTCCTCTCGGCCTTCTTCCTTCGGAGGAAGCGTTCGGCTTGTTCCCCTCGAACCTTCAAGTCTTTCCAAGTGTTGGACGGTGCTGTCCCTATTGCTTCCAACACATCCAACGAAAGATTGTTGTGGCAGGTCTGGAGAATGAACTCCTCCGTGATCGGGTCCCGGCAATTTAACGCTTTGTTCCGGAACCTTTTGACGAAGGTTTCGACTAACTCCCCGTCCTTTTGTTTCTCGTCGAGCAACGTTCCGATGGATATCTCGGTGTCGTCGTCGAAGAAGTTAGCGAGGAATTTTGTCTCCATGTCGTCCCAGCTGCTCACGCTACCTGGCTTGAGGCGGCGGTACCAATCGAAGGCGGCTCCACGAAGAGTGCCAACGAATGACCGCACCATCAGAGGCTCATTGCCGGAGATAACACCCAAATGCGATTTGAAATAAATCAAATGCTGAGTGGGGGAACCCTTCCCATCGAACAGCGTGAAGTTGATTAGACTAAACTTCGCCGGATAGGGGATTGATTCCCACTCCCTTGGGTATGGACAAGGAATACCTGTTTTCTTCACCTCTTGAGCGGACATCAAGGTATTGATTTTGCTGTCGAGGCTTTTGATCTTCAAGTTTTCACTTGTATCTTTGTTGGCATCTTCATTACCACCCCCTACGTTGATGGGAGGGTCATCGGCATTGCGAGTTTCATCCGTATCCGTATGCTCAACTTCTTGAACAACCTGATTACGATGGCTTGGTTCGCCTTGCTGGTTCCTTAGCGCCTGGATTTGCTGCTCATGCATCTCCCTCATGGTCTGCATGGCCATCTGCATCTCGAGCCTGAAGGTCTCCTGTTGTTTGGCCATGGCTTCTTCAAGCATCTTGGCCACTTGTTCCGCGCTTATCATGAATGACTCGTGGGGTTCTCCTTCGCTGGATACAGTGTTATCAGACGCAACCGCTGAGCAAGCATCCGATTCCTCATCTTCTGAAGGTAATCTTGTCCGAACCCTGCCATACGTCCTTCGTGAGATGGCTCCGGACTGCAAACGAGTTAGACGCCGGGATGCATTCATAATCGACTCAAGATCATCCCGTGCCAATGTCCCCTTGTTGGTCATATTAGCGGTGACCCTCGGGAATTCTCCGTCTTCAACCACCGCTCTCCTTCGTCGGAAACGCCTAGGCCTTGGCTTTGGCGTCTCAGTGCTGAGCCTTTCGAACACCGAAACCCTTTCGGGGACCGTCTTAGTGCAATTACACTGAGACAATACCGCCCGAATGAGTTTGGAACAGGGACACTGAGTCTTGAGCCTACGAGGACTTCTCTTTCTAGCTTTGCTCGTATCCCCAGCACGATAGTACAACTCGTCAATTTGATCGGAGTAACCTATCGCGTGTTGGCACGATTTCTCAGGTATAACGTTATCATCATCGGATGACAACGTTTCCTTCTGAGAACGAATTACCTTATTTGGACTTTCGAGAGTCACTCGTCTCGAAACGTGCCTTTGTGGGCGTGAATTCTCGACGAGCTTCTGGACTTCGATGCGCAAATTGGCACGTGCAGTAGCCTTGAACTCCTTGTCATGCTGAGAGTGATAGCGACCCCCAGCATGTTGAGTCGTTCGGGGCTCTCTCATCGGGCCCAAACGCTCTTGAACTGGAGCCTTGCCTCTTTCATCGGGAATTGGGCCGAGGCGTTCCAAAATTGACCTCCTTCTTCGGGATGGTTCCGCAGGATTTCCCGGAGCAATTGTAGGGATCATAGGCGATTTGAGTTGGCTCGCCGGAGATTGAACCTGTTTCGAAGGCCGTAACGATTGCGCCTTAACCTGAATCGCCGTTTCAGATTTCGGCCTCCATACTTGGCGAGTTGGGGGCGGTTTCTTTGCCACCTCCTTCTGCAGCCTTCTACGGGCTTCTTCAATTTGAGCCCTTGCTTGCGCTGAGAGTGCGCGGCGCTTGTGAATGCGCTCCTCAAGTGTTGAACGATTTCGTTTGACGCGGATCCATTCGTTGGTCGGCGGCTTGGAGGAGTTGCCACTCATCTGTTGTTGAGGCTGCTTGCCTCTTTTGTTCTTCAGATCCGCCTTGTAGCGAACTCCGTCAACAGATTCCATGGCCTTTGCGAATTGTTTTGCAAGGCGTTGCCGTTGCCTTTGGCGGGCTCTCTTCGAGAGAGTCGCTACGCCCCCTGCGACAGAAGGGTTGGCCAGAGTAGATCCGACCTGGTTGGAAATTGGGGAGATCTCACCCAATGCAGCTTCGGCATCAAACGGGGCGAGATCTTCGTTGGTAGCTTCAACATCTTCGTACCAACGAAGTTTCCTCTTGGGGGAGAACTTTGGAGACTTGGACTTGCGGAAGGAGGTAGATCCGGACGAGGACGACAGGTACGCCTCGAACTTCTGTTGGTCGAACTCGTATTCGACCTCCTCCACGACCGGGATCGGGATCCGCGGCTGCGACGCAACGATCTCGTCGGCGAGATCGGTGGCTCCCACTGTGGTCGCCAGATTGTTCGCGGGAAAAATCATGTCTTTCTTCATTGATATCATTGCCATCTTAGTTAACAACTTTATGCGTTACAAAGATCCGGTCTTTTTATAAGATCCGGTTACAATGAAAATCAAAAATAAGAAAAAGAAAGATTACAAATTTTATCCTTGTTTGTCGAACGAATCGCGAGCTCCTGTTTTGCGGTCACTCGCTTTGGTGGGTTCTTTGCCTGCGTCGGGGTTAATCCGTGGACCACCGCGTGATCTCGATCCGGTCAGATCTACACGATATGACGGGTACTATTCCACCAAGGGAATAATAGCCGGGAGGAATTGTTTCACCAAGGAAACAACCGCTCGATGCTCGGGATCTAAGAACCAAGCTTAGATCCGGAGTGTGATCGTGTAGATCTCAGATCCGATTCCCTCGAACTCCTGCCTTATTTGACGTTGACGATCGCCGGGCACCGGATCTGGAAGTCCAAGCCTTCAAGCCTTCAAAGTTGAGATCTTTTTTAGATCTGAATCTTCAATCCAGTAGGGCTTCGCCTCCTCCACAGTCCAACCTCCAAAAAAGTGAGGCCTAAGGCTTGTATTTATAGGTATGAGGGGTTGCGGAGCGGTTAAAACCACTTAAAGGGCCCAAGTGCGAGACAGCTCAGGGTATCTCGGCTATTTTAGTCATAACTTCCCCATATGACCTCCAAATGATGTGATTCCAAATGGGTTGGAAAGTTGACAAAAATATCTACAACTTTCCTGTTTTGCGTTTCTTCAGATTCTAACGGGATCTTGGTCAAAACAGCTCCACAACTTCCGAGACACCTTTGGGTGTCTCGGCCAGGTCCGAGACACCTCTGGGTGGCTCGGCACTATTTTTGCCATATCTTCCACATATGACCTCCAAATGATATGATTCCAAATGGGTTGGAAAGTTGACAAAAATATCTACAACTTTTCTGTTTTGAGTTTCTTCAGATTCTAAAGGTATCTTGGTCAAAATAGCTCTACAAGTTCCGAGACACCTTTGGGTGTCTCGGCCAGGTCCGAGACACCTCGGGGTGTCTCATTCAGGCTGAGGCGCCGTGTTATGTATACTTGTTCGTTTTCGCCGTAACTTCTTCGTCCGAACTCGGATTTGAACGATTCAAAGTGCGTTGGAAATCCGACAAGGATTTCTATAAGCTCCAATGATTAGATCATCTATAGAATAAATGAGACACGAGGGGCGATGCGCCTTTTGTAAACGTCGCGGGGCTCCCGATCAGTCCGTATTCTCGTTATTCCGAAATTCCGTTGCTTCACATAGTTTGTCAATTTACTTCAAGCATTTGTCGATGTCAATCAAGCTTCTGTGATTCGAATACTGACGTTCATCGTCTTCTCTTAATTTTGAGCCGTTCGCGGGGACCTATGGGCAATTTTTGACGCCTACATATATATACACACATTTTGGATTTTGGTTTATCCACAAACAAAGTTTTTACAAGCATATAAATAAATACTTATATTCATAAATGTTTGTTTTTATGTGGATAAGTTGGTTTGATTTAATTTCATAGATATGAAACAAAAATATATTCATATACATACTCATATGTTTCATATTCTATTATATTTGTGAAAATACTGTATTCGTTGTTTATAGACTTTATAACAATAGTTTACATCTTTCTTCAAGTCTATAAAATCATTTTGTAAAGTTTCAAAACATGGTTTAGCCAAAATGTCAAAATTCACATGTTTACATCTTTCTTCAAGTATATAAAATCATTTTGTAAAGTTTCAAAACATGGTTTAGCCAAAATGTTAAGATTCACATGTTTATTATCATGTCTACAATCATTCCCCAAAGTTTTATATTTTTTAGAATTTATTTGATATTTTTAAACAGGGTTTTAAAATTAGCATTTCACTTTCAAACTGCTATGTTCATGTATCAGTTTGCGGTCGACCGCCACGGTCGACCGCACCTGAGTTTTTACCTGCGGAGTCAAGCAGAAACTTTCACGGTTGACCGCCACCGTCGACCGTCAGCTCAAATTTTCCTACGGTCGACCGCCACAGTCGATCGCCAAAGTCTCTAGAAAATTCTCAGCTTCGAAAGTGGCTCGTGGTCGACCGCGAGATTTTCACGGTCGACCGCCGTATACTCCAACGGCTATTTTGTACAGAATCTGATTTTGGATTCTGTGGGATTTTTGGTCATTTTGTTTTGGGTTTTTGCTAAAGTTTTGAGTGGGTTTAAATGCCCCATTGCCTTCAGCTCTTCCATAACAAGAGAGTGTTTTTTAAAACAAGTTTAAAGAGTTTTAAACAAGGGTTTAAGTTTGGTTTAAGAAGCTTTTAAGCATTTCGAAGTTTGAGTTTGTAAAATCAATTTCACAAGAGCTTGAGGAGATCATCTATTGGTGTTTGGGCATCCAACTATTCTCCCTCCATCTCTTGACCTATTGAGAAGTTTTCTAAACTCTATTTCTAGCTTTACATCTATTTATTTGATTATCATTTTATTAAAGCTAGTTTTATATTGAGTTTAGTTGATTTGATTTCACTTATTGTTTACACACACCCACTTGAGCTTATTGTATTTGCATACATTATATATTTGGGTTGGTGAGAGTTGTAACAATTGAGTGTGAGCTTTCATTGTGTTCTCATCCATATTAGAGAGCAATCATTTATTGTAATTATGCTTATTGTGAGGATTACTTTGTAATACACTTGTACACTAAGAGAAGTGTGTGGCGAGAGTCGAGGATCGTCCCAAGAGGAGTGGCGTCAGTTGACGAACCTAGGGAGAGGTTGTATCTAGGCACTTGAGGGAGACACGTCTAGTTCAACACTTGAGAAGGTGTAGAGTAGGATTACAAGAGTGTGAGTTGTAGAGTTTTCGGTAAACTAGAAAACCGTATTATGAGGTGTAAATGTTATTCGGGTGAATGTAGAAAATTCGGTTGTGATAGTGGAGATCTCCTCGAGGTGAGGAGCGGAGACGTAGGTCAAGTGGTTAGACCGAACTCCGTAATCATATCGTTTGGTTTGTGATTGCATTGGCGTTCTTATTCTTGTATTCATATCTTATATTACCTTTGTGTATTGCACTTAATATTGACCTATCACTTTGGTAGATTGTTTATTTTACCCTTGTGTTAGTTTGTATATCCTTGCATATAATTCATAGTATATCTCATTGCTAGGATATTTACCTTTGTTCATATTGCTTATTCTTGCTTATATCTCTTGTATATCTATCTTGCAAGAATAATATTTAAATTAGTTTTAATTGGTATAAAATCGGATTAAATTAGCATAAGACCCTAATCACCCCCCTCTAGGGTCTAACAACATTATTTTACAGTCGCTGATTTTGCTATCTATTATGTATCTATGGCTATTTTCTTATCCTTCTAGCCCTTCCCTCTGGGGTTGGTTAAGATGTTACTCACTAGCGCTTGACGCTCGTTGTTTCCCCCTTTTTCAGGTAATGAGCCAGGTGCACAGAGAGCCGTAGGTTGATGGAGCTGCTCTAGTAGTTATTTATCTATATTATTAGTAGTTATGTCAGAACTTCATTATGGATATGTTTATGAACATTTGAGTTATCATTTTAGTTTTGCAAAGGAGATATGCCTTAATGTCATTTCATTTGAATTTCTATTGTGAGATAGTTGTATCATCTTAGTTGTTTTCTTCTCAGAGATTTGTCCATTTATATCAGTGGTATTGATTTTCTTTAGAGTATCTGTTGCTTAGTATTTCTTCTTTATATTTTCTCTTGCCTGTTTCGTACCTACACCTATTGTTTTGATTCCGCTAGATAGATAGTAACTGTGATGGTAAAACATGTTGTAGCATGGTGTCTGGTGCTTGGTAGGTTTTACATTCTTGGTTTTACCTTGGATTGCAGCCTTATTAAAACCAGGAGCATCACAGTTGTTTTTAGACCAATATCCTAGAATCATCCTGTGTCGAGTCGTGAAGTTAGAGTAGAATTTCTTAGGATTCATATATGGAGTCTGCTAGAAATTTCTAGAATGAGTGAGGACGTTATATTCGCATATTCAAAAATTACGAATATTTTTTTGTGATATTAAAAGTATTTGCGTGAATGATATATGATATGAACTTTCTATGTATACGAGTTCCATATATGTTTTGTTTGAGGACTCATAATCCTTCTTCTATATGCTCAAATGGCAGGACGCGATAGACCTCGTACCCGAAGTGCTGGTAAGGCAGAGCCACAGCAGACTCCACCCGAGCCACAGCAGGCTCCACCCGAGCCGCAGCAGGCTCCACCCGAGCCACAGCAGGCTCCCCAATATTTGATAGATATGATGGCTCCCATAGTCGCTAGGATGAAAGCGCTTGAGGAGCTTGAGACGAATAACGTCATACCACCACCACCAGTAGTACCGGGTATTCCAATTGCGGAGAATTTTCTGGGAGAAACACTAGCACCTACCCCACAAGCAGTTGCTGATAGGGCCACCGAGCAGGAGGCTTGGCTCCTGCTAGTGGAGAGATATCAGAAGATAAGGACACCGGAGTTCAGGGATTATCAGATTCTCTTATGGCACATAAGTGGACGGAGGATGTGGGTAATATTCTTGAAATACTTAATGTGACTTTGGTTTAGAAGCAAAGGCTGACATCTTACAATCTCAAAGGGGATGTAGGAAGATGGTATCGGCTTCAGTTCACTCTAAAACAGAGGACGACCCTCACCTAGGAGGATTTCGTCTACTTCTTCGATGAGCAGTATATCTCTTCTACGACACGGACCAGGAAAGAGTTTGAGTTATCCAGATTGACTTAGGGAGACATGTCAGTAGAGGATTTTGAGAGTAAATTTATAAGTCTACTTCACTTTACGGGCATGTGGCAGACTGGAGAACGCCAGGCACATATGTTTCTATCAGGACTTCGCCCTAGCCTTAGTCGATACCCCATTTCTAGGAGGTTCTACTTAGTTCGAGAGGTAGCTGATGCTACCACTTCACAAGAGAATGAGTCGGCTATGTTCCAGAAGGACAAGGAAGGAAATACTAAGGATAAGGGTAAGAATAAGAGGCCATTTTCAGGAACCCAGAAGCAGCAGCAACAAGACCCTCATAGAAGAGGACCTTAGCACGATCAGAGAGCCTCTTAGCAGCACAAGTTTCAGGGCACATGTTATAATTGTCGTAAGATTGGGCACAAAGTATCAGAATGCCACAATGCACCAGTAGGAGCCCAGCAAGGGAAAGGGCAAAATCATGAACGGAATCGATTTCAAGACCGAGGTTAGGGCCTGCAGATGAGACTAGAGGCACCGCCAGTAGTCCCGTAGATTAAGGGGCAGGTTCGTGCAGTTCAGGAGGTCCCTCAGGGACAGGTAGTTCCATATTCTCCACCTCCAGCCATAGAGCAGGCTCCAGCCACTGGTAGAGTCTATGCAGTAGTCTCTCGTGATCATGGTGCGAGCAAGGCCGTAGTGGCTAGAGCCTGCTAGATGTTCCTGGGTTGCCTCTTGTGAGACTCCTTTCCAGTTTGAATAACTTTTCGATTTAGGAGCTTCACACTCTTTAATGTATTATGCTTTTATGATTAGACTTCAGCACATAGCTCAGCCTCTAAATGTTCCTTTGTCAGTTTCTACCCCGCTAGGTGAGATGTCACTCTTGGAGAGCATTTGTAGGAGGTGTGTTATCAGTTTATACGAGTCTGAGTTTATTGTCGATCTAATAGTGTTGAGCATGTTAGTGTTTGATGTTATTCTTAGTATGGATTGGCTATCTTCCTACCAGGCCAGTATCGACTATTTTACGAAAATAGTTAAGTTGTGAGCGTCCGATGGGTCCGAGTTAGTTGTGGCCACCTCTCACGGGAACTAGTTTGCGTAGTCATTACTGGGGTACATCGAGGTGGTGATGCTTTGGGATTAGAGTGTTGATATAAGGGAGACTAGAATATACCTGGATTGCCTCTTGTGAGACGATTACCGAGATTCGTATCTTTTTAGGGTTAGCTGATTATTACAGGAAGTTCATTCAGGACTTCTTAAAGATTACAATGCTACTTACACACCTTACGAAGAAGGGTGTACAGTTTACTTGGAGCATAGACTGCCAGAAGGCCTTTGATACCTTGAAGGCTAAGTTCACTATGATGCCAGTTCTTACTATTCCGAGCAGTAACGGGATAATTGTTGTATACATGGATATGTTGTTAGCAGGTTTAAGAGGTGTTCTGATGCAGACTCAGAGGGTAGTAGCATATATCTCTCGGCCGTTGAGGGTGCATGAGCAGAACTACCCCACTCATGATTTGGAGTTAGCAGCGGTAGTATTCGCGCTGAAGGCGTGGAGACACTACTTGTATGGAGTTCAGTTCAAAATATTCACATTCTACCAGAGTCTGAAGTATCATTTCTCCCAGAAGGAACTTAATCAGAGACAACGGTGATGGATTGAGTTTATCAAGGATTATGAGTTTGTGATTCAGTATCATCCGGAGAAGGCGAACGTCCTAGCAGATGCTTTGAGTAGGAAGCATTGACATCAGGTTGCAGCTCTTAGATGCTCGTTGTATAAAGATCTTATCACTCTTAGTCAGTTCGATTTTAGGCCAGAGATGGGTGGAAATAGCGCTTTCATGGGAGCTATTTCATTGTAGCCATCTCGGAGGGACATAGTAGTCAGAGCTTAGTTAAAGGACTCTTGGATTCAAATCCAGAAGGAGAAGATTTCCAAAGAGCCCAAGGATGATTTGACCATTGGAGAAGATGGAGGCCTTCGGATGAAGGGTCGATTAGTCATGCCAACTAGTGTGGAGCTGAAGAAGGGGTTGTTTGATTAAGCATATTGTACCCGATATACAGTGCATCCAGGAACCACTAAGATGTACAAGGACCTGATAAGACACTTTTGGTAGAATGGTATGCGTTAAAATATTACAGAATATGTAGCTAAGTGTTTTACCTACAGCAGGTGAAGGCAGAGCACCAGAGACTAGCAGGGGCACTTTAGCCTTTACCCGTTCTAGAGTGGAAGTGGGAGGACATTTCTATGGATTTCATTGTAGGGTTGTCGAAGTTGAAAAAGGGGAACGACTTAGTTTGGGTAATAGTGGATCGGTTGACGAAGTCAACACATTTTATTCTAATGAGGACCACTTATACTGTTGAGACCTATGTGAGGATATTTATCTGGGAGATAGTTCATCTTCACGGAGTTCTAGATACAATTGTATCAGATCGAGGATTAGTTTTTACCTTGCACTTTTGGAGGAGTTTCTAGTATTTATTCGGCAGCAGATTATTGCACAGCAGATTCCACCTTTAGACAGACGGTCACACAGAGAGAGTGAATCAGGTGTTGGAGGATATGTTGCGGGCTTGTGTCATTGACTTTCAAGGTAGCTGGGAGGATCATATTTTATTGATAGAGTTTGCTTATAAAAATAGTTATCAAGCGACGATTGGTATAGCTCCGTATGAGGTATTATACGGGAAGCCCTGTAGATCCCTATTTGTTGGGCAGAGCTGGAGGATAGTTTGTTGCTTGGACCAGAACTTGTGAGGCAGACTACCGAAAAAGTAGCATTGATTAGGGAGCATATTCTATCCGCGCAGAGTAGGCAGAAGAGCTACGCAAATCATAGACGGCGACCTTTAGAGTTTTAGGTAGGAGATTATGTCATGCTAAATGTATCACCGATGAAGGGTGTGCAGCGGTTTGGTAGACGAGGAAAGCTTACCCCGAGATATATTGGCCCTTTTTTGATTATTGAGCGTATTCGAGTTGTTTCTTATAGACTAGATCTTCCAACATCGATGTCTAGTGTGAACGACGTATTTCACATTTCTATGCTCAAGAAGTACTTGCATGATGAGGAGAGATAGCGAGTATTGGATGCCCCAGAGGTTGAACTTTAGGACAATTTGAGTACGATTGAGATCCCAGTTTGTATACTTTCCAGAGAGGACAATAAAGTTAGACATAAGGTGATTCCTTTGTTGAAAGTCTAATGGAACATGAGAGGATCTGAGGAGATTTCTTGGGAGCACGAGGAGGATATGCATCGCGACTATCCACACCTGTTTGAACAGGTAAATTGTTTGGATTATATTTTCCCTATGGTTTATGATGATTTTGGGATAGTCATATTTATTTGTAACACTAGAATGGGGGTATTGTCACTTAGTCCCTAATCAATTGGAGTACATGGTATATACATAGGAGGTTCCTTGTTTGAATTTTTTGCCCGACGTACTAATTCCATTTAGTTAGGGATTTAAGGTGCGAATATTTGCATTTTAGATTATTAACTTTAGATAGCACTATGTTCATATCTTGAAAATTAATGCTATGAGATGTGTATGTGGGAATTTAACTACTCCCGACGTGATTTTCTTATATTATTAATTTTTGAGATACGATTTCGAAATTTTGAGGACGAAATTATTTAAAGGGGGGAATAATGTAAAACCTCGTAAAATAGAGTGAATGAGTTTTTATTGTAAAATATATATTTATAACATAGATAAATGTGATAATAAGTGATTGGGGATCAAACAAGTGTATATATGTAAGAGAAATCAAGTAGAAAAGACCAGCACACAAACAAATATGCACAAATAGGAAATTTCTTATCCGGTCGTCCGTGCCATAGTGGCAGTCGACCCCTGGGCATGCAGGAGAGTAGAAAGGCTTCTGCTTCCTGCGCGGTCGATCGTGACATGAGCGACGGTCGACCGCTGAGCAGATTTTGAGTTTTTCCAGGTTTGGGTCATGTTGGGTTTTACGTCGGGTTTATTGGTTCATATATATAGTTTTATGCCCGGGAGACCCTCTTATTCATTAGTTTAAACCTTAACGGCCTTCTCCTTCCCTCTTGTAAACCCTAACCCCTTCTCCTTGGTCTGGCGGATTTTGAAGAGTTTTAGCGGGATCCAACAACGTTCAGTGAAATGGAATCCATTCTAGCGTCGTCAAGAGTTTGTCAACACCCCTCTGGCGAGTTTCATCTCACTGAACCCTACACCCATGCTTTTAAACTTGTTTTCTAATGTTTTCTTGTGATTTGTGAGCTTAACATGCTATTTTATGTATAAAGATAGATCTTTATATTACATATTGCATGAAGAGCAAATTTTCAATTAATAAATATCACTCCCAAACTTCTTAATGTAGATCTAGATCTGAATATTTTTTACAAGAGTTTGAAAGAAATATATTTGTTTTCGAAGGTTTCGACATGAATATGTATGTTTAAAAACGTTTCGATTTGTCTTTAGTAATTAGACTATTCTTCATATGTTTTAGATATGATAAATTACTCATATAGGGTTTCCTATACGCAAGATTAACATTTATAAGTTTGTGTATCATTTATCGTAGAACTGAAAACCTGTAGGAAGTTTTCTGTTCTTGCGCAGTCGACCGCAGATATGAGGCGGTCGACCGTTGGGCGTGCAGCCGAGCAGAAACTTTCTGCTCACTGCGCGGTCGACAAGAGGTATTTAGCGGTCGACCGTGGGACCTATTTGTGTATGTGTACATCTTTTGCATGCGGTTGTGTGGCTGGCAAAACACCTAGGTTATATGGGTTTGTTATACACTGGGATTATTGTACATGAGTTGACTATAGACATGAGTCTTAGATTTTATTCACTGGGGTATGAGAGTGAATAGTATATATACTTTTACTTATATCTGTTCATTTTTTGATACTAGTCATATGCAGTCCATGTGTTGGACACTTGTTTATTGCGGCCCATATGTTGGACCTTAATCATATAGTCCATAAATATGACATTTACCTATTTCAGTCCATGTGTTGGACCATCGTCTTATATAGTATATGTGTTGGGCTTTCACCTGTTACAGTCCATGTGTTGGGCATTTTCATATGCAGTCCATGTGTTGGACATTTATCTGAGTTGTTTTATCTAATATATAGTAGATGAAGTCCATGTGTTGCACAAGTATCTGGCATCGGTCAGGACATCTTGATAGTATGGTTGGAGATGGAGTTATTGCTCCGTGCTGTAGTTCGGATTTGGTAGTTAGATATTTATAATTTGAGCTATGAGAGACGTACCAATGCTTGTGTTGTAAATTTCTGAATAACAGCTCCCACTTTATTTTACAGTTGATGATTTTGCTATCTATTATGTATCTATGGCTATTTTCTTATCCGTCTAGCCCTTCCCCCTGGGATTGGTTGAGATGTTACTCGCTAGCGCTTGACACCCCTCTTTTCAGGTAATGAGCCAAGTGCACGGAGAGCCATAGGTTGATGGAGCTGTTCTAGTAGTTATCTATCTATATTATTAGTAGTTATGTCAGAACTCCACAGTGGATGTGTTTATGAACATTTGAGTTATCATTTTAGTTTTACAAAGGCAATATGCCTTAATGTCATTTCATTTGAATTCCTATTGTCAGACAGTTGTATCATCTCAGATGTTTTCTTCTTAGAGATTTGTCCATTTATATCAGTGGTATTAATTTTCTTCAGAGTATATGTTATGTAGTATTTCTTTTGTATATTTTCTCTTGCCTGTTTTGTATCTACACCTATTGTTGATTCTACTAGATAAATAGTAACTGTAATGATGAAACATGTTGTATCATGGTGTCTGGTGCTTGGTAGGTTTGACATTCTAGGTTTCACCTTGGAGTGCAGCCTTGTTGAAACCGGGGTCATCACAGAAACATAAGCAAACATTTAAACTTAACAATCTAGAATGCGTGCACTCCCACTTAACCTCTAATTAGATGGAACTAGTATGTTAGGCGAAAGCTCCAAACAAAGAATCCCCCATATATATACCATATGTTATGAGTGATTAGGAGGTAAGTGTTAGTGCCTCATTCTAGTGTTAAATATAAATGTGGCATAAAACATAATGTAATTACTAATGCATTAAAGCATACTTAATATCAACATTTTATTTGCTCAAACAGATGTGAAGTCAGGACTTATATCCTTTTCACGCTCTTAATAAATTTCTTCGGCTCCTTATTGATTCCATTGAACTCTAACTAAAGAAATCACTTTGTTTCTAAGCCTTTTGTTTTCTCTAACAGTAATGCAAATCAGTATCTCTACGGTAATCAAATCATCCTAAATATCAATACTTGGTGTATCAATCACACTCTGCTGCTCCTCATCGTGCAAGTGCCTCTTGAGCATTAAAACATAAAATATATCATGTATACTCGACCTAAATACAGAAAAATCAAATCTAAATGATGTAACTCTAACATGCTCAAAATTTCTAAACAAATTAACATATCTTGGGGTATGTTTTCCCTCGTCTACTGAATCATTAAACGCCCTTTATCGGCAATAGTTTTATTGTTATAAAATCTCCAACATAAAACTTTAGAGGTTGTCACCTCTAATCCGTATTATTCTTTTGCCAACTATGAGTGGCAAGAATATGTTCTCAAATGAATATTATATTCCTTCTTAATGTGCTTTCACAACTTTTGGTCCAAGTAATAACTATTCTCTAGCTCTAAACACTAATAGGTGATCTACAAAGTCTCCCGTACAGCGCCTCATACGGTGCAATAGACATTCAATAACTGCTGTGATAAATGAATTCCATCAATGGGGTTGTGGTCATCTTGTTTGTCCTGATAATCCATATAGCCTGCTTGTAATATATTCTCCAAAAGTGTGAAGTAAACTCCAATCCTTGGTTTTATACAATCATCTTTGGAACTTCATGAAATCTCACTATTTCCTAAATAATTATCTTTGCATACATTTTCGCTATATAAGTCATTTCCAATGGTAAGAAAATGCACTGGTTTCGTCAACCAATCAACTATCATTCAAATAGATTTTGTTTATTTCTTTGATCTGGGCATCCCTTCAATGAAATACATAGAAATATATGCCCACATTTACTCTGAAATGGTTAAAGGATGTAGGGTTCTAGCCAGTCTCTTATGTACTACCTTCACTTATTGGCAGGTAAAACATTTAACTATATATTTCTAAATCTCCTTACGCATGTCGCTCCGTTAACACGTCCTTTCAAGTCTTTGTACATTTTTGATGGGTCTAGATGTATTGTATACTTAATACGATATGCCTCATTCGATAAATCCTTCTCAAGTTGTGGATAACCTGGCATCACAAGTTGACCTTCCATTTAGAAACCCCCATCTGTTTCAATAGTTCATTTTGCTTAAATCTCTATAGAAGCTTCCTCCTTTCAGACTTTTAATCTAAGAATCTCTTAACTATGTATTGATCTTTCCATTCTCTAAGATGACTTCACTGATAAAGCTCCTAAAAAAATATTATTTCAACTAATCTCATGTCTAAAGCTAATCTGGCTGAGAGTGTAAAGTTCTTGATGCAATAAACATTAAACACTTCAAGACTGCATATTCACATGAACGGTTTATACTCGAGCGTTTGTGGCAACACTTGTCTTTTCTTAAGGATACTAAATTACAAACTCAAAATCTTTAATAAACTAGACTCTTTGTCGTTGCCTCTGGTTAAATTTCTTTTGGGAAGAAGGTACTTCCAAGTTTTGATAATTCGTATATAGTTTCATTTGTACTTCATACATATGATGTCTTAATTATTTAATGCGAAAACCATTGTTTATTGGATGCTTTTGTTTTGCTGATGTTTTACAAACAATTTACATCTAATGTTGTTTGTTTAGTGTTTATGTTTTGTATCTATTCTAGGTAAACAATATGTTGGAGGATGGATGGAATTGAGCATTCACAGTTATATCCAATGGAGGTTGGCGGAAATAGTGGTTGAAGCATGCAATTCAAGTTGAAGATCCAAGTTCAAGCTTCATCCGCATAGTGTACTAAGTTGAGCTACATCGAAGATCAAGATAGATTGGGTAAATCTAGTTTAGGTTTTTATTATGTGTGTTAAGTACTTTAAGCTCAATATCATATACGCACACATTTTATTGGTTTCTCATATATATTCATAGTTTTATATGTGTTCCGGTCCGACC
>BQKN01064348.1:511763-559698 GCA_022839385.1 Asparagus kiusianus | reverse complement strand
TATATATATATATATATATATATATATATATATATATACATACATACATGTGTTTTACAAAAATAATCATATTTTCATCAGAGTTTCAAACCCTAGCAGCTCTTTTTCCTCTCTCTGAAACCTTAGCCCTAAAGTTGAGATTTTGGGAGCGTCTTGTGAGGTGAGAACCGAGAAAAATACGAGATCTACGACGTTTTGCAACGAGGAGTCATTTCACAAGAATTTTAAAGGCTTGCACACGTGTTAAGGCAAGATCATTTGTATACAAACCCATTCCTATAGTGTTTCATGATTATAAAAGTATTTAATCAATGTTTTCATACTTAAGGCTTAACCTAATATGAAAAAGATGAGATTTTTTATGATAAATCTTAACCCAATGCTATATCATTAGCTTTTCCTAATTGTTTATGATAGTAACGTGATCATGATCATTAGGGGTGATTAAATTTTTATTTTTTTAAACTTAATAATTATGTTTAACTCGTGTGTTAACCCTAATTTGTTATGTAATTAAATTATAAAGAGGTTTTGTTTTTGTATTCATCATAGATTGTAGAAAACTGTTACTCGTATATAATATTTAGCTAGAAATTTAAGATAACATATAAACTCCAAACTAAACAAAACTAGTATTAAATGAAATCTATGTGAACCAATTTTCCAAAATAGAAAACCGTTCTAAGAAAGAGTGTTTATAGAGGAAGATATACTCAATTTACTAATGACATGTTCTGCGGAAAACTGCTACACATATGTAACCTTTAACTAGAAATTTGAGATAACATACAAACTCCAAACTAAACCAAACTAGTGCCAAATGATAGATATGTGGATCTTGTTTCCAAAACAAAAAACTATTCTTAAAACGAGTTTTTCTATAGAAAGATATACTCAATTTACTAATAATATGTTCTGCGGAAACATGTAGATATGTTGATTTGAAATAATTGATATATTACATGAAGCTTTTTTTGAGTTTTCATGTTAATTAATCATGCTTAAACCCTAGGTTTGTAATACCTAAGTAAGATAAACATGTTTAAGTAAATTTTACCTTTGTTCATGAGTAGTTTTTATCATGTGTTGATAATCACTTTGTTTACATATGAGATAATTGAAGAAATTATTTAATTAGGATGTTAAACCCTAATTTGGATAATATAATAATTTAATTTGATGGTTTGGATAATTCCTATTGCATATGCTAAGTATAAAATCTTATTTTAACGTCATGATATGTACAATTGACATAAACACTGTTTGTGCATGAAAGAATGTTTGTCTTAACAGAGTAGTCGACTACTAAGCTTAGTAGTCAGCTAATCGTGCCCAGTTGAGTATAACAGAAACTGTGTGTTTGCAAAGTAGTCGACTAATATTCTTAATAGTCGACACTGATATTGATATATGTTATTACAAAGTCTGTATGGACTCAGTGTAGTCGACTACTAAGCCTAGTAGTTGACTACTAAGGTTGTTGCCTGAATTTTTATTTTGTATCTGTTTGAGATGTGTTTGTGGGTCTCGAGCCATACTTCTTTATACGTAAATTCACGGATAGTATAGTAGAACACACATGGGTATAATGAAAGGAATTAGGTTCACAAACCTAGGTTAACAAACTTTAGTGCACACTCGTGTGGATACGATAACATAGGTTCACAAACCTCAATACTCATTGGTGTGGATACAATAACATAGGTTCACCAACCTCAGCACACTCTAGTGTGGATACAATAACATAGGGTCACCAACCTTAGCGCACACTCGTGCAGATACGATGTTAAGGGAAAAGTGTACTTGAAACTATACTTAACCAAAATCCTCCTCTAAGGTACCAACACGTGTGCTACGATACTATTCATGAATAATTATGACCGCGTATGTACTACTCTCATTAGTCAAGAAATTGACATAACCCTAGTTTAAATTAGCTTGAACATGCTTGCATGTTAAGCTTGAAACTTATATAATTTAATTTATTCACATTTATAGAACCAAAATACCCTAAACCTAGGGTTTAATCATACTTAATTAACATATAATCTCTTATTATCACAAGGTTAGGGTTTTGAGGATGATTAACACAGAAAAAAGATACAAATGAAGGTCTACACCCCCTACTGATCATGATCAACGTTTCTATTATAAACAACAAGCGAAACATGTTGATCTGACATCAGGTTAAGATTTTATATCAAAAATCCTCTTTTTATCATGTCAAACAGTTAAATCTGAGCATCAAAATATCCACATTACTTAATAAACCCAAGATCAACACTTTGGGTAAGGTTTAGATGTAGGAGATCTTGCCTCAATCATTGTGTTAATCTCCTAAACGTGTGTGCAAAGTCCTTTCTTCTGCAACAGCCCTCGATCTCTCCCTCTGCTCGATGTCACATCTCAAAATGCCTCGAGGAACTAAAAAACGGCTCTAGGGTTTAGGGGGAAATAGGTAGCTATATTATCTGATGAATAATCTCAGGATTAGGGTTTTTACGTGTTTAAAAACTGAAGATATCAATTGGGTTCAAAACCAACACAAATCCGACCCGAAAACTGAAACCTGGCATGTCCAGGAATTCTCGATAGTCGACTACTCCTACTTAGTAGTCGACTACTCCTACTTAGTAGTCGACTACACTAAAATATTTAAGATTCTATCAATTGATTACGGGCTCATAGTAGTCTCATACTCGGTAATATATAGCCCAAATGATCTCAAATCAATTCCTAATATACTCAAATATGAAAATATGCTATTTATCACAACATAACATATTAAATATTATTTATCACATAATATTCAAATTTGTGGGGTTTTACACAAAAATCTTAAGGAGCTTCGTGGTTTATAGGGGCGTCTGGACTACATACGAAGGTTCATTGCAAACCTATCAGGCAAGTGTCAAAAATTTTCAAAACTCATGAACAAAGGCGTATCATTTGTTTGGGATGAGGCCTGCTAGAAGGCATTTGAGGAGATCAAACTTTATCTCTCCAGTCTGCTCATGTTGGTTGCACCAAAATTGAGAAAACCATTCTCAATATATGTTGTAGGCAAGTAAAATTGCCTATATCCCTAACAAAGAAAGCTTAGAACAAGCAAAGAAGTTGAAAGGTTCGCATGCAAGGCTGAACTATGCCTAAAGTTCACCCGCAAAGAACGAAGTTCGCCTAAACACTGAACTTCGGCTGAAGTTCGCCTGAACACTAATCTTCGCCTAAGTATTCAAGTTCGCCTTAAATAAATCAAGCTCTCTTTAATACTCGACTTCACCAGCAAAGCTAAGTTCTCCTGATAACATAGCTTCACCTGAATACTCATGCAGAGTTAAGTTTGCGTAAATGGATCAAGCTTCGCCAGAATGGCTCATGCGAGTTAAGTTACCTTGAACACTTAACTTCACCTACAAGTTTAGCATACATGCTCTAGCTCGCCTGCAAGCTTTCCAAGTCCACCTACATCGTTAAGTCCACCTGCACAGCTAGAACAAATTAGCCACTAAGGCTTAAAATATAGAAGTAGTTGCGCTCACTTCCCACATTCATAGGAGGTGGTTATACAGATTCTCCTTTATAAATAGCCACTAATGACTACCAAAAAAAGAGGAGAAGAAGGAGGAGGAGAGCATTGAGAGAATTGTGCACTCGGCCCTCAAGCATTCTAGCTCGGGTTAAATAAAAGAGAGATCAGATCTATTCTCTCTTCTACTGTATAAAAGATATTTCTATTTTGCAATATACAATTCCATCAATACAAACTTAGAATCATCTTTTACGACCTACAGAAAATGGTGACCACAGTTGGAGAAACCATTCTCTAAGATGAATTTGTGGTGGCACAGTTCGACGAGGTTGCCGCAGGGACTACCGTTGAGTCCCTCATCATTGACCTTGATCAAGCTAATTATGAAGAATACTTATATTCTACTTCCCCTTGTAGCAAAGTATCACGTAAGTGTCGTAAAATCTTGTGTGTGACTCGGCCCCAGCGAACTAAGGCTGTAGTGCCTGAGAGTTCTACCTGAGCAATCATTGGGGGTTCTATCCCTCCCAAGACTAGTGATACTAGCCATAAGGCCCAAGAGACAAGCTAAAGTTTCACACGTTGGATTGTTAAGCTATCCACAAAAACTCCTGTCTCCAAGGAGGCTAAAGTTCATGTTTGCGTAAATTATACCTTCACTATCGATATGAACACTCCTCTCTCAAAGAAGGCCAAGCAGAGGCGATGACATGTCTGTGCACACCATGAAGCACATGCTCTATTCTCCTTAGATGGACTGAATTATTATTTAGGCCTGATGAACAATGCTAGTGCTTAGAAAATGGCGAAGTCCTCTGTTCTGGAAAAGCACACCATTCAGGCGGACCTCACATTGCTGCCGGACTACACCAATCTGGTGCACTTCTCTAATCAAGCATGCTCTACCAATTAGGCGGGCTTAAATCGACTAGTAAATCCCACCATGATCGCCTGAAAGACTAACCCCACCTATAATCTAAGCTTCGTCGGAAGGGGAAAGCAGTCAAAGTTCACTCGACAGGCGAACTTCGTCAACGTGAGAAAGCTGAATGCTTGCAAGCCTGCCAAACAGGCGAACCTCGCCAGGAAGAACAAGGAACTGAACCTTGCCAAGTTTGCAATACTATATTTTTTTGCTAACAAGCTCAAGTTTGCTAAACAGGCGAACCTCGCCAGACTAGGCACCTTCGCTGTATAGGCAAGTTCGCCACAATCCACAACAAAGCGATTTTTCCAAGTGGTATTTTGAGCTTTCTTCTTACGATCATTTAAATGGTCCTTTCGATGTTGGGGGTTGTATGCAGCGATCGGTGGAGGATCTTAGAGAACACTTGACACACAAACACAGTATTCACGAGGTAACACCTCGATGCCACTGTGAGAGGCTTATCACGGCTGTACTCGCAGAGTGTTAGTGTAGTGAATTGTTAAAACCATCAGTATTTGAGAGACTCTCAGAGCGACTAGTAGCGACAATACTTCCTCACCGAAGATGCAGTTGTGTGAGGAAACAAGCTCTCGATGACTTGGATCTCCCAATTGGAATTGTCAACATGATAGGGAAGACCTACGCAAAGAATTCAGACTCTTATGACGCTGAATTTTCACTAGGTCTGAAAGGCCTCATCATTGAGCCTAAAGGTGGCTACCAGCACACCCCAACTCAGATAAGGACTGCCATAATGCTTGATTACGGGCGATTAGCATCCATTTCTAATGATGATGATGATGATTGCTCAGTAGTAGCAACATCTTAGGCTTCAAGCTCAATTCAGGGTAGGTGCGCAAAGGTACACATGGCTAAAGTTCCTGATGATATAGCCAAAAAACTGGTAGAGCAACAAGCTACAATTTCCATGCAGTAAGGAACAATCAAAGCCATAAAGGACATGCTAGAGAAACTTCTGGACAAGAAGAAGAAGAAATGGAAAACATTGTGGGCTCCCCTGAAGTCCTCAACCAAGAGTAATGAACAAGAACCTACTCCTCCGTAAACAACAGAAGGAGAAGAGAATCTAGGGTCACCCTCTGATTCATCATCCGAGTCTTTAGAAGGGACATCGTATTCTGGCAACAATCCACAAGATAGGAGGCTTGACGAATTCTAATGCCAACTCAACACCTTGAAAATCTAGAAAAATATGAATGAACTAGAGATTATAAGACCATATCCGGCCGAATGGGATACAGTCTCCTACCTAGCAAAGTTTAGGCCTATGAGCCTAGTCCAGCTTGATGATAAGGGTTCTCCCTCACAACATATCTACAATTTCCTATCTCAAGCAAGATCTTATGGGGAACTAACCTATCCTGATCCGGGTGTTCGTTGGAACCTTGAAAGGGTTAGTCTTTGAATGGTTCCGCAAACTAGAACCAGGCTCCATTAAATCTTAGACTGACATGGAGAAGCTATGCTTGGGCCACTTCTTTGATGATGACACAGAGGTGTCAATGTCCACTTTGTTAGCTAAAAAGTAGAGAAAATAGGATTCTATTAATGACTTCATAAAGAGGTTTAGAAATCTGTCGTTGCATTACCATGATAAAGGTTTCTAAAAACACATTGATCAATATATGCCGCAACAATCTATTGATCCATATTTTATCCAAGATTAGAGCAGTAGAGACCTGAGCTTGGAAGGAGCTTGTTCGCCAAGGTGAATAGGTAGAAAACATGCTCAAGAGGATAGATGCCATGAGCCGCGTGAATCTTGAAGAGGGGGTAACCAAGGCGACTTTACCCCACAGACCCATTCAAAGGAGAAAAATACTTTGGTAGTGGAAACTACTTCCTCATCCAAACCCTCTTCAAAACAGAAGGGTAATTCTTCAGACAACTGGTTCTAGAAGTAGTACAACTTCAAAGATGAACAAGTTGTCCTAATTCTCAAGTCCTTAAACAAGATTAAGAAGATCAAGCTCTTGGAATCAAAGTGACCTTAGGAGGCTTCAAGGACGAGTGATCCTAACTACTACATGTACTATAGAACGATTCATCACCCAACGAAGGCATCTTATATCCTAGAGGATAAGATCCAAGTTTTATTGGATGCGGGCGTCATGACCCTTCAATCTTAATTTATACCAAGATATGCAGGACAAGACCTACGAAGCCAATGTGATCTCTAAAGAACAAGTATAGCAACTATTCTTCGACGACACATAAAGAACAGGCCCTAAATCTACAATTATCGTTGGAGTGGAGGTAGTCTCGGTTACTCGCAAAACTATATACTACCTCGAGCCTTCTCTCTGATGGAGCCATGATGACTCAAAGCTCATCATCAATCAGCTCAAAGGGGAGTTCAAAGTTAGACATGAGGATCTGGTCACTTACCACTAAGCGACCATCACATTGGCTAATTCTTTTGAAGGCTTCTACATTGATTATGTGCATCGCCTCAAAAACACATATGTTGATGCCTGGGCATCACTTGCAACTACACTAGCTCTGCCTGAAGGAACTACTTAGCGAATCACTATATCCAGCAGACAACTATTCTGATCGAAGTACACATTGCAAGTCAACATGGTCGATGAAGAGCCCAAAGCGTTCTAACCCAGGGATTGGTGATTCTTGATCATTGATTATGTATCACACAGCTTAATGCCTGAAGACGTGAAAGAAAGAGAATCCATCCACAGACGGGCACTTGGATTCTATTATGATCTCCTATCACAAACCTGGTATTGGAGGTCATATGACAGATTGTTGCTTCACTGCTTGACGAATAAAGAAGCATAAGAAGCCCTTAAAGAAGCACATGATGGCATATGTAGAGTTGATCAGCCAGGACCTAAACTATAGGACCGACTACGTAGACTTGGTTATTACTAGCTAAATATGATCAATGACACTGTTGTTTATGCCAAATGTTGTGTCGCATGCGAAATACATGCCAGCTACATGCATCAACTGCTAGAGCATCTACATCCTTCGGCCATTTCTTGGCCATTTGAAACATGAGATACGGACATCATCAGCCTGATTTCCCCACCTTTTACGTAAGGACATCACTTCATCATAGCTATAACTGATTACTTTTCTAAATTGGTCGAAGCAATCTCATTTAGATTAGTTAAAACAAGTGATGTTATCAAATTCATCAAGCATCACATCATATACAGGTATGACGTCCTAAGGAGCATTATCCATGAACAGGCTCCAATTTGTCAGTCAAGCCTTCACACGATTCTGCGACAAGTTGAGAATCAGAAGCTTGGCATCGACAACTTATAATCCTAGTGTTAATGGACAGGCAGAAGCTTTCAATAAGACCATTATCAAGATTCTCACCAAGTTGGTCTCTACAAGCAAACGAGAATGGAATGAAAAGTTAGGTCAAAGCTTATGGGCATATCGCACGATGGTTCCTAAACCAATAGTTACTATGCAATATTCTGTGGTATACGGATATGAAGCCGCATTGCCACTTGAAGTTCTTATTCATTCCTTTCGCATAACACTTGCAACCGGTATAACGACTGAAGAAAGTCATCGCCGATGTTTTGAAGAACTTGAAGTGTTAGACGAAAAGTGACTACACGCTCAACAACATATTGAGCTTTACCAGGCTCAAATCACCAAAGAGTTTGACAAGAAAGTCGGACACCGCATTTTCAAAGAAGGTGACCTGGTTCTCACAGTCCAACGCCTAATGACTCTAAACTCTAAAAATAAAGGCAAGTTCAAGCTGAAATGTGAAGGACCATTTGTAGTAGAAACGTTCTACTTAAATGGAGCATATCGCCTAATCAATCAGGATGGCGATAAGATCATGATGTTTATCAACTACAAATTCCTTAAGAAATACTACCCATAAACTTCCTATATACCATCAGCTTTCCTGCTAAGGTCTTATGCGGAAGGAAAAGAGATCATTCTCAATCTCAACATTGTTGCATGTTCAAATGCTATTAATGCAGTGAGGATACCTAACCTTAACAATATCGAGGAACGCTACCTTTGGCATTGTTGAAGTAGTTCTGTCAACTCCCTCCAAACTCTCCCACCAATCCACTTCAATAGGATGGTGGGTCTACTAAACTATCATGTTAACAATTATATTTGATAGCCAATTTCCACCAAATTCACCCAACAATCTTCTTCAATAAGATGACATGTTTACAAAACTATAATATTAATGATTACCTCTGATAGTTAAATCTCTCCAAACTCTCCCACCAATTCTCTTTAATAGGACGACGGGTCCACGAAACTATCACGTTAAAAATTACCTCTGATAGCTAATTTTCTCCAAATTCATCCACTAATCATCTTCAATAGGATGGCGGGTCCACACAAAACTATCATGTTAATAATAACATCTGATAGTCAACTTTATTCTCCCTATTGAAAATACTTCGTTAAGTAGTGGTCCAACATGCGATGAGCCCCTACTTGTCACTCGATCAGGATGGTGATCTACCATGCAATAATTCGCTATCTGATCTTTTCTGAACGTCCATCTCCCTAGAATGATCGAAGATAATAGCTTACCATGTGATGTGCCGCTATTCCGGTCATAGTAGTTATACTACAATGTCACTGAACAACGTGATTATTTTCACACCATCATTCCTGCAAATGATGTTGTTCATTGATAGTGACCTACTAGGTGATACGCCCTTATCTACCACCTTATTCCTAAGTAGTGACCTACCAAGCGATGAGTTACTATTCAAATTTGAGACTGTTATTGCATTAACAATATAATCACATTCTATCGGTCATTTTTACAAATGACCACTTCTTAAAATAGGAGGCCTACCATGTGATGAGCATCACTTTCAAACCCCTAGGCTGAACTGTTATGCTAAACGACACAACCAAACTTGATTACGAGTGAACCGTTGTAATTATAATAAATTATTAATCTGAAACCCCGTATGACTAAGGATAAAGGAGAAATCTTAGCATTAAGACTAAAAGAAACTCCTTGACAACTCACCATGCTAAGTTGAAAAGCATGGCTAGTCCAACTCAAACGGCAGTGGGAAAAGACACATCATGTCCGTTCATAGCTGAGGGGTTGCTAAAAATCCTAAGTCATGGTCATTGATTGTGCCAAAAAATTTAAAGTATTCCAGACCTCATGTGACCCAATTTAGGTCTAAAAACTTTCAAGGAGGTTTTGTAGGAAAGTAAAATTGCTGCTATCCCTAACAAAGAAAGCTTTTGGACATGAACGAGTTATGAAACAAGACATAGCAACTTGAAACAAGCAAAGAAGCTCAAAGTTTTACCTGCAAGACTGAACTTTGCCTAAAGTTCACCTACAAAGAACGAAGTTCGGCAAAACACTAAACTTCACCTCAATTATGAACTTCACCAAATGTTCGTCGGCAAAGAACGAAGTTCGCCTGCACACTGAACTTGGCTTGAGAATTCAAGTTTGCCTAAATACTCGACTTTGTTGGCCTTCTTGTTTTGATAATGTTTAACAAACAATTTACTTCTAATGTTATTTATCTAGTATTTGTGTTTTCTAATTTATTATAGACAGACAACGTAGTTGGAGGATGGATGGAATTACGCTTCAACGATCATATCCAAAGGAGGTTGGCGGAATGTCGGTGAAGCCTTGCAATTCAAAGTTAAAGATCAAGTTCAAGCTTCATCCGCGAGATTACCAAGTCAAGCTTAATTGAAGATCAAGATTGCTTTGGTAATTTAGCTTAGGAGTTTATATTATGTGTGTTAGTACTTTAAGCTCAATCATATACATACATACACGTTTTGGTTTTGTATATATATAGTTATATATATACATATATGTTTTGGTTTGATAGTTTTTAAGTTTTACTATGAAACAATTGAATAAAATTAGAAAACATATTTTTGTTTCATACTTATATGCATATATATGATTTCATCAATATCAATTTTAGTTAGTTTAATGAAATCATGTTTTAGTGCAATATATGTGTATTTTGATAAAATACTACATTCATTGTTTATAGACTTCATAACAATAGTTTACATCTTTCTTCAAGTCTATAAAATCATTTTGTAAAGTTTCAAAAGTTGGTTTAGGTCAAAACATCAAACTCATGTGTTTACATTTTCATGTTTTGGACTATTTTGTAGCATGTTTATTATCATGTCTATAATCATTTCCCAAAGTTTTACATTTTTTAGAATTTATTTGATATTTTTAAACAAGGTTTTAAAATCAGAAAAATAGTTTTCAAAATCAGATTTTCATATATCAGTTCTTGGTCGACCGCATCGGTCGATCACACCTGTGTTCATTCATCAGTGGGCATCAGAGAGTTTGTCGGTCGACCGCCGCGGTCGACCGAGAGCTCGAAATTTTCATCGGTCGACCGCACCGGTCGATCGAAGAAGTCTCTGCTCGTTTTCTCAGATTGGGATCTTGATTGCGGTCGACCGTGAATTTTTTCGGTCGACCGCCGCTCAGTCAGATTCTTTCCAACGTCTAGTTTTGTTACCGTTGGCTAGGGTTTTTTTGTCATCTGTTTGGGGTTTTTTTGCTGTTGTTTTCTCTTCCTATATAAACCCCCAAACCCCCCTTCTATCTCAGTAACCATGAGAGTGTTTTAAACAAGTTTAAGAATGTTTTTAACAAGGGTTTATGGTTGTTTGAGTTTAGTTTAAAGGTGTTTTGGTTTTCACAAGTGGAGGAGTTTATCTTCTTGTTTGGGCTTCAAATCTCCATCTCTCCATCTTGATCTATTGAGAAGTTTTCTAAACTCTACTCTAGCTTTTATTTATTAATTATTTGTTAATTATTATTTCCATTAAAGCTAGTTTTATATTGAGTTTAGATTTGATTTTATCTCATTGTTACACGCACCCACTTGAGCTTATTGTATTTACATAGATAGTATATTAGGGTTCTGAGAGATTGTAACATTGAGTTGTGCTTAATTGAGTTCTCATCTATTGTAAATAACAAATTTATATTTGTTACATTGCAAGAGTGTCGATTGTAAAGTTTTCGGTTAGCTAGAAAATCGAGTGTGAGGAGTATATGTTGATCGGTGATCGTTGAAAACCGACATAGTGTGATTGTAAACGTTGTCCGGGTGAGCGTAGAAAACCCGGTTGTGATAGTGGATTTCTCCCCGGGAGTGGGGAGCGGAGACGTAGGACGGAAGGTCCGAACTCCGTGATCATATTGCTTGTTTGAGTTTGTCTTTGGCGTGTTTTTGCATTTATCCTATATCGCCAATTGTGCATTGCTCATTTATTTCATCCACTATCTTGTTTATATTGTTTTCCCTTGTGTTAGTTGACATATCTTTACATATATCATATAGTATATCTCTTTTGTAGGATATATCATCTTGTGTTAGTTTATATATCCTTGCATATATATTTCATCATATAGGATATATCTCATTGTTCATATTGCCTATCCTAGCTCATATTTCTTGTAGCATATCATACTTACTAGGATAACTTATTAATTAATTTTAATTGGCATAAAATTGGATTAGATTAGCATAAGACCCTAATCACCCCCCTCTAGGGTCTAACAGACTTTGTCAGCAAAGCTAAGTTCACATGATAACATAGCTTCCATTGAATATTCATGTAGAGTGAAGTTCACCAGAATGGATCAAGCTTCGCCAGAATGACTCTTGCGAAGTTAAGTTCGCCTGAACACTTAACTTTGCCTACAAGGTCTGCCTACATGCTCTAGCTTACCTACAAGCTTGCCAAGTCAGCCTGTAACCTTGCAAGTCCACCTGTAGCGTCAAGTCCACCTGCACTACTTGACCAAGTTAGCTACTAAGGCTTAAAATGTGAAAGTTGTTGCATCCACTTCCCACATTCATAGGAGGGGTTACACACCATTCTTCTTTATAAATAGCCACTAATGTCTACCAAAAAAAGAGGAGAAGAAGGAGAGGGGAGTATTAAGAGAATTGTGCACTCGGCCCTCAAACATTCTTTCTTAGGTACTTGAACTCTGACAAAACGTCCACCACACGAGGATGTTTATTAACAACCTTGTTCAAATTGTCAATGGGAAACAAACTCGACTCAAGCATCGAGCGAAGTATCCTTTCGCCCCTAATATCCCATGTTAAACAAAAGAACGATCAGATCTATTCTCTCTTCTTCTATAAAAAATGAGATTTCTGTAATATACAATTCAATCAATAGAAATTCAGAATCATCTTTTACGACCTATATATGTCTGTGCTACGGAGCATGCCTTGGGAGAATTCCTAACACAAGACGAAGATAATGGCCATGAGAAAGCCATTTATTATCTCAGCAAGACTTTTAACAAGAGCTGAGCATCGCTACCTACTCGTCGAGAAGGAGTGATTATCCTTGATCTTCGTGGTCTAAAAGATGCAACATTATTTGGTCGGGCAGACCATATATGTCATCTCCAAAGTCAATCTGATATAGGTATTCATGACACAACCCGGGATAATGAATTAGTGACTTGCGAGGTAGGCATTGCTGCTGTCCCAGTATGACATCTACTTTATGTCACAAAAGGTGGCAAAAGGTCAGGCTATCTGTAATCTCCTTGCTAATCACCCCTTGAAAGAAATAGTTGACTTACACCAAGATAAGCCAAATGAAATCTTTGAAGATAAAATGGTCTCAAGAGAATAGGTATGATAGCTATTCATCGATGGCACATCAAGAACTGGCCCTAAAGCTACAATCATCGCTGGAGTGGGGCTAGTCTTGGTTTCTCCGCAAAACCATGTATTATCTCGAGCCTTCTCTTTGACGAAGCTATGTTCTAACAATGTGGTTGAGTACAATGCTTTCCTCATTGGTCTTGACTTATACGGGTGTATCTTCTCTTTGAAACTTAGTGATCCTCATGGGAGCTTGAGGATAGATGATTCTCATGATAACATGATAATAGAGGTGTAAAATAACACAGGGGAACGCAGGTTAAAGCGTGAAACGGGATGGTGAATCAAAGAATCGAAGAACTAGTTTTTAGCTTTATGAGTCGACTCGACATGTTATGAGTCGACTATTAAATTCATCAGTCGACTCAACCTATCAAGTGAGTCGACTCAAGAAATCAAGCTTAGTTAGCAAAATGGCTCTGACCAATCGACTCATAATTTCATGAGTCGACCCATGTGTCATGAGTCGACTCATATATGCACATGAGTCGACTCATCGAGGGTTTCCTGGTTTGTTTGGGTTTCTGTTTACACGTTTTCCTGTGGGGTTTAGGCTTGGTTATTTACTACTTTACCACCCATGTTGTTACACCTATAAAAGGGGTTGTTTAGGGTTTCTAATCAATCAGATGTAATCAAAGAGAGATTCTAATCAAGAGAGATTAGGGTTTAGAGAGAATTGAGAGTTTGTTCTCGATTCTAGTAAGATTGTGAGAGAGTTATTGTAATCTTTTCATACCCATAATCTAGGGAGGGTATTTTCCCTCGCCACATACTTCATTATTCTTTTGTTTCTGTCATCCTCTACTCAACCCACCTTTGATAATTCCGTGATCAAAGGTGCTCGCACGGCGACTCGTATCAAGTTAGTATCAGAGTGATACAATCCTGTGATGGGGGCATCCCGTGTATGGTCCTGACTCGATCGCAATACAAAAAGCTAGGCGAGATCCTTATTTCATTGGAAGGAGTTCATAAATTAAGGAAGAAGAAGATGACTGAAGGAGATAGTTCAGCGAGGCTAGATGCATTGGAGAAAGAGATGGAGACAATGAGTTCGACTCTCACACAGCTCGTCAATTTCTTTCAAAAAAAAGGATAAAAAGAAGGAATCTTCTTCGAAAGGCAAGAATAAATTTATGGAGTCCGATGGAGAAGGTGAGGAATCTGATTCTGATAGGGATGCCGAGATTGTCAAAACTATTCCGCATCAAGGGGGTATGGGTTCTTAGTAGAATTTGAAGATAAACTTTAAGGTAGATATTCCTGTTTATGATGGGAGTGTCAACATCGAGAGGCTTAATGATTGGATCGAGCGGATGGAGACGTATTTTACCCTCTACGGATATTCATCCAAGAAGAAGCTTGTGTTCGCTACTTTGAAGCTTTCAGAGCATGCATTAACATGGTGAAAATCCTATTACAAATAGGAATGGAAGGTGGTATCGTGGAACAAATTCAAGGAGCTACTGAGAAAACAGTTCTACCTAGTCGGGTTCCTTGAGG
The DNA here is from genome assembly GCA_022839385.1 of Asparagus kiusianus. Lineage (NCBI taxonomy): Eukaryota > Viridiplantae > Streptophyta > Magnoliopsida > Asparagales > Asparagaceae > Asparagus > Asparagus kiusianus. The sequence continues at coordinate 545,021 of BQKN01064348.1, read as the reverse complement.
AGCATTAATATAAGTGGTACAGATTGCGCCAAAAGTTCAACCAGACCGTTCAAGACTATACGATGGAGTTCCAACAGTAGGCGATGGTTCTCAACATCGCGATAAAGGAATATTCCATCTTTATGAAGTATATGGCGGGTCTGAAAAAATATATCTGAATGGAGATAAAGTTGTTCACAGTCGAGTCCATAGCAGAAGCGAGTGTGAAGGTCATTGCCATTGAGGGCAGGCAAAAGAAGGGCAACAAAACGAAGGGAGACTCCAAATAGATGGGAGGCAAGTCTAGTGGCTCTAAGGCTAAGGAAGAGAAGAAGAAGGGTGATTCAAGGAAGGCAAGATTGACATACAATCACTGCAAACAGATAGGGCATGTAGTTGATCGTTGCTGGGAGAAGTATCCTCATATGAAGCCAAAATGATTGAAGAAAAAGGAGGAGAAGAAGGCATATGTAGTAGCTCATGGTCCGAAGGAAGTTCCTAGGATGACATAACCCAATAGCAGTCTCAACCTTATGGCGAGGAAGCAGACCATGACAGAGGACAAATACCTGAGAGAGCAGCTCTTTGTTTTGAAATTGCAGGTAAAGACTAGCTTGGTTGATGCCATAGTGGATCCAGGGAGCTAGAAGAATTTAATATCTAAGGCCTTGGTTCAGAAGCGGGGATTGAAGACGGTTAAGCATCTGAAACCTTATCCTTTAGGGTGGATCCAAAATGAAGCGGGATTGAGTGTAGTCAACCAATGCACTTTCAGATTTGCACTCCACGAGTCGTATATTGATGAGATCACATGCGACGTCATTTCATTAGATGTTTGCCAATTAATACTGGACAATCCTTACTTGTTGGATAGATACACAATCTATAAAAGGTGGGCACAGAAGTACACATTCACTAAGGATGGTGAAAAGTTCATTTTTTTGTTCAGCGTCTCTTCCGAGGGAGGCTAACTTAGCGATGTTGACACGAGCGAAGAGGCTAGTGATTGTAATGAAGAAGTTCTTCTCGTTGTGCATTAGACTTCATGATGAGCCATCGAAAATAAGTTGCATGTTGGAGCGGAAGACGACTACGATAAGGCAAGTAACGAAGGAGTCGTTTCTAGCTGTACATCGATATCATGTTCCTAGCAAAGCTAGGTGGTACAGAAAGGATGGAGGAGCTCGCGAGTTTTCTCAGCTAAAGTTCTAACTTGAATGGGACTTAAAGTTCATAAAGGGGGGGACCCATGATACGGGTGTATCTTCTCTTTGAAACTTAGTGATCCTCATGGGAGCTTGAGGATAGATGATTATCATGATAGCATAAGAATAGAGATGTAAAATAACACAGGGGAACGCAGGTTGAAGCGTGAAACAAGATGACGAATCGAAGAATCGAAGAACCAGATTTTAGCTTCATGAGTCGACCCGACATGTTATGAGTCGACTCATAAATTCATCTGTCGACTCAACCTGTCAAGTGAGCCGACACAAGAAATCAAGCCCAGTTAGCAAAATGGCTCTGACTAGGTGACGCATAATTTCATGAGTTGACCCTTGTGTCATGAGTCGACTAATATATGCACATGAGTCGACTCATCGAGGGTTTCCTGGTTTGTTTGGGTTTCTGTTTACATGTTTTCCTGTGGGGTTTCGGCTTGGTTATTTATCACTTTGACACACACGTTGTTACACCTATAAAAGGAGTTGTTTAGGGTTTCAAATCAATCAAATGTATGTTAGTCCTCTTGTTTTGATGATGTTTTACAATCACCATTATCGGTACTAATTGCTTGTTGAGTGATTATGTAGTTAATATATATATCAAGCATGTTGTGCCATACATGGAGGATTGGATGGAATATGATCTACAACGATGATATCCAAAGGAAGAGGAGGCATAGTGATGAAGCAACGTTCATTCAAGAACATCAAATGCTATAAGAAGCTTCATCAAAGTCAAGCTATGTCAAGACTCAAAGAATTGTATTCTATGTGAGGATATTAGCTAGTTTTTATTTTCTCTCTAGTGTTAGAATATAGGCAAGTAGTTTAGATTTCATTTGAAACTATTAAGATATCACACAAACGTTTTCATACTTATAGTTTTGAGCGTTTTCACAAAATATTATTTTTCACAAGTATGAGGACCTATTCGCAAAATTCATCTTCCAAACAATTTGTCTTTAGTGTTAAAAATATTTTACAAAGTTTCATAATTTTTTGAAGTAAATTGAATATTTTACAGAATTTTTAAGAAAGTCAAAATCAGTTTTTTTGTATAAATCAGTTTTTTTGTATATATCAGTTTACGGTCGACCGTCATAGTCGACCGCGCCTGAGTTCATTTCGTCGTTGGCAGTAGAAACTTTCACGGTCGACCACCATGGTCGATCGTGAGCTCGAGTTTTCCCACGGTTGACTGCCACGGTCGACCGCAAAAGTCTCTGGAAAATTTCTCTGTTTCTGGGCTGGCTTGCGGTCGACCGCGAACATTGTACGGTCGACCGCCGCTTATTTTCAAACGGTCTTTTGGTACAGATTTTTACACTGATTTTTCCTAGATTTGGGGGATTAGGGTATGGGTTTAAACAGCTGTATTTTCTCCTATTTAAACCCCCTATACTCCTTCTTCCTCAAGTGTCCCAAGCCATTGAAAAACTAGATATTTTCTTTTACTGAGAGCCAAAAATTTCAAGCCTGTTTTCCTGTGTTCACATCCCAGCTTCTGTGTAATCTTTCTCCTTGCTTTAGGAACATTGTAAAGAGAGAGTTTTACACCATTACTACTATTGAGAGCTTGATCTTGTGAAGATCAACTGTGTGGGAGTATGATCTTGTGGTGATTAACTGTGTAGTTGTAAGATCTTGTGGGGATCATTGTGTAGAAGAAGTTTCGGCTTCCAAACCGGGCTGTGTAGTGGATTTCTCCACGAGAGTGGGGAGCGGGGACGTAGGTCAGCAGGCCGAACCTCGTTAACACATCGCGCGTTACATGGATAACGATTTCTCACTCTATCTCCTTTACATTTGTTGTTCATTATTATGGTGTATTGATTGCCTTATTTTTATTGTACAATTATAGCCTTAAGACCCTAATCACCTCCCCTCTAGGGTCCAACAATTGATATCAGAGCTCGGTCTCTATATTAGTTTTTGGTCTAACCACCTTAGAAAAAAGATCTTATGGAGGCTTCGATGAATGTGCATATGTTAGAGGGACAATCCACCACTAGACCACCACTTTTCACCGGTAGTAATTTTGCTTATTGGAAGGCTAGGATGAGTATTTACCTTCGTTGCATTGATCTTGACCTCCTAGAACTCATATATAAAAAATATGTAAAAAAGCCCAAAGTCGGGAGTATGACCGATGGAGAAAGGCACCAAGCCAGTCTCAATACAAAGGCCATGAACGCCTTAATTTATGGTCTTTCCCCCAATGAGTATAATAGGGTTTCCACGTATGCAACTGCATACGAAATATGGGTGAAATTGTGTATTACACATGAAGGAACCCCCAAGTTAAGGAATCCAAAATTAGTTGGCTTATGCATGAATATGAGTTATTTAAGATGCTTCCTAATGAATCTATTGATGATATGTTTTCTTGCTTCACTAACATAATGTATGAGTTGCATGGTCTAAACAAAAAATTAACTATCCAAGAGACGAACTACAAGATCCTTCGTTCATTGACACTAATATGGGAACCCAAAGCTACGGTCATAGAGGAAGCTCATGATCTCACCACTCTAGCTTTCTATGGCCTCATCGACAAGCTTAAGGTTCATGAGAAAAAGCTCAAGGGGAAGGATAAGGAGGAAGTGCCCCTACGGGAAGTTGAGGAGCCATCACCGAAGATGAAGGCCATAGCTCTCAAAGGAGCTAGTGACAACTCCTAATCATCATCGTCAGAGAGTGCAGTTGATTTTTCTAAAGATGTGGCTCACCTCTCTAGAAGAATTTCTAGACTCGTTAAAATGAACAAGAAGTCTAATCCCCGGTCTAACAATAAATTTTCTTCACATGTAGGAAAATGTTTTGAATGCAATGAACCAGGTCATATCGCCAAAGATTACCCCAAGCTCAAGGAGAAATACATGAAGTACAAGAAGAAGAAAGCCATGTATGCCAGATGGGAAGAATCTGAACCAAGTGATTTGTATAGCAATGAAGAAGGAGCAAACTTGCTCTTCATGATCCCAACATTTGCTTCATGGCCTATGAAAAGGAGGTAGTCTCCAACACCAAAAGTGAATCATTTTATATGCAATGTGATCTAGCTAAGGCTTTAGAAGAATTGAATGTTGAGTTTAAAAGGATGTCAAAAGAATTTTCTTCCTTAAAGTTGCATGCTTCTTGTGATGCCAAACTAGAACAATTACAAACCTCTCTTGCATTAAAAGATGAATTGCTAGGGGATCTTGATTTTGAAAACAAACAATTAAGATCCAAGATTGAAAGACTAGAAATTGAGAGTGGTAGGATTAGACCCACTCATGCTTATGTTAATCATCATCACTATGGTAGAAATAGATTTCATAGATCTTATGCTACTACACACAAGAGAAATTTTTGTGTGCCCATATTGCATGAAACGTGGTTATATTTCTACTCATTATAGGATCAAAGATAATCATGACTTTTATGGCATGACATGGTTACCCAAAGGTACAAGGCTTACTAACCACCAAGGACCCAAGATTTAGGTACCTAAAGTTACTACACCTTCATCTCTTGTAGGGAACATCATGACAACGACGTAGAGAGATGTGATACCTTGATAATGGTTGCTCACATTATATGACGAGCAACAAAGAGCTATTTGCAACTCTATCAAGGATTGGAGGAGGTAGCGTCTCCTTCGGTGGTGGAGAAAAAGGTAAAATCATTGGTATTGGGTGTGTTGGTAAGACACTCTCTCCCGTTATAGAAGATGTTTATTTTGTTAATAGCTTGAATCATAATCTTCTTAGCATTATTAGTAAAGATGAATGTGATAAAGGTTTTGATATTTCCTTTAAACTAGACAAATGCATTATTAGTATGAATGGAAAAATTATTTTTGTTGCTAATCGAAAATCTAATGTGTATATTTTTGAGATAAATGAATTAGTGAATCAAGATGTGAAGTGCCTTGCGACAATTGATGAAAACCCTTGGATTTGGCATAAAAGGCTTGGATATGCAAACATAGAACTGATATCCAAATTGTCCAAGAGGAATCTTGTTAAAGGGTTACCAAACTTACATTTCATCAAAGTTACCATATGCGAAGATTGTGCTAAAGGTAAACAAACTAAGTCTACCTTCAAATTCATTAATGAGGTATCAACTTCTAAACCTTTGCAATTACTTCATTTTGATTTATTTAGCCCTATGCGTGTTATCTCTCTTGGAGGCAAACACTATGTTTTTGTTATTATTGATGATTTTTCTTGTTTTACGTGGATAATTTTTCTTACTAGTAAAGATGAATGTTTTGATGAATTTTTAAATCATGTAAAGAGAATTAAAAATGAAAAGATTTGAAAGTTGTTAAAATAAGAAGTGATCATGGTGGTGAATTTCAAAATATCTCTTTTTATGGTGTTGTTGAACAGAAAAATCGAACCATACAAGAGATGACACGAACTATGTTAAACTCCTTTGATTTGCCTAAATATTTTAGGGCGGAAGCCGTCAATACGGCTTGCCATATTTTAAATCGTGTTTTGATTAGACCAAAGCTTAAGAAAACTCCTTATGAAATATTTTATGGAAAAACTCTTTTTATTGGTTATTTCGTATCTTTGGTTGTAAATATTTTATTTTAAACACAAAAGATCACCATGATAAATTTGATTCTAAAATTAATGTTGGCATTTTCTTAGGCTTATATGGTCTTCAACAAATGAACTCTTGTTGTTGAAGAATCTATAAACCTTACTTTTGATGAGACTAATATTGGTTCACAAGTGATTTTGCCTAGGAAAGATGATGATGATGTTGATGGAGGACTGGAACTTTTGTAACCTATAAATACACCCTCAATAGAAGCACAAAAAGATGTGGAAAGCACCAACACTCATGTTCAAGAAGAACTCCAGAAAGCATGGAAATTCGCATCAAATCATCCAAAGGAGCAAATTATTAGGAGTCATTCACAATGGGTTATTACTCGCTCAAAAGCTTTGAGTGAGTGTGGTAATGTTGCTTTTCTATCTCAATTAGAACCTAAGAAGGTTAATGATACTTTAAATGATGAATTTTGGGTTTTAGCTATGCATGATGAACTAAATAATTTTTGAAGAAATGATGTTTGGAAATTAGTTCCTAGACCTAACAATGCTAGTGTTATTGGAACAAAATGGGTTTTTAGAAACAAACTTAATGAACATGGCATTGTTACTAGAAATAAAGCTCGTTTAGTTTCCCAAGGATACAATCAAGAGGAGGGCATAGACTATAACGAAACCTTTGCACCGGTTGCAAGGTTACAATCAATTAGGATGTTTTTGGCATTTGCTAGCTTTAAAGATTTTAAATTATTTCAAATGGATGTTAAAAGTACCTTTTTAAATGGTTTTATAGAAGAGGAAGTATATGTTGAGCAACCCTCTGGTTTTATAGATCATGCTTTTCCTAATCATGTTTACCGGGTTCAAAAAACTTTATATGGGTTGAAACAAACCCCTAGAGCTTGGTATGCTCGCCTCTCTAGTTTTCTTCTTGAAAATGGTTTCTCAAAAGGAAAAATTGATAATACTCTTATTGTGAGAAAAAGAAAATATGATTTTATTTTAGTGCAAATATATGTTGATGATATCATTTTCGTTGCTACTGATGAATCTCTTTGCAAGGATTTTTCTAAAGTTATGCAAGATCATTTTGAGATGAGCATGATGGGAGAGCTCACATTCTTTCTCGGGCTCCAAGTCAAGCAAACTAAAGATGGGATATTCATTTCTCAAAGCAAATATGCTAGAGAATTGGTAAAGAAATTCAATTTGGAGAAATCTAAGCATGCACCAACTCTCATGAGTACAAGTGTCAAGATTGATGCGGATGATAGTGATGAGGATGTGGACCAAAAACTATATCGAGATATGATAGGTAGTCTTCTTTATCTCACCGCTAGTAGACCCGATATTAGGTTTAGTGTGTGTGCATGTGCACGTTTTTAAGCTTCTCCTAAAGCATCTCATTTGATTGCCGTTAAGAGAATTATTAAATATGTGCATGGAACTATTGATCTTAGTTTATTTTATCCAAAGAGCATCTCTTTTGATTTATATGGTTTTTGTGATGCCGACTTTGCCGAATGTAAGGTAGATCACAAGAGTACGAGTGGAATATGCCAATTCGTGGGAAATTCTCTTGTTTCTTGGGTTTTCAAGAAACAAAATTGTGCTGCATTGTCTACTACGGAAGCGGAATACATTACCGCCGGCTTATGTTATGCCTAAGTTTTATGAATGAAACAAACCTTAGTTGATGATGAATTGAATTTTTAAAATATAAAATTCTTTTATGATAACACTAGTGCTATCAATATTTCAAAAAATTTGGTTTTGCATTCTAGAACCAAGCATATTGATGTACGCCAGCATTTCTTACGCGATCATGTAGAGAGACAAGATGTATCCCTTGTGTTTGTTGACACAAAATCTCAATTAGCGGATATCTTTACCAAGCCTCTTGGTGAAGATGATTTTTGTCGCATAAGAAATTGTTTGGGCTTATACATTATGTGAAAGTTCTATTTGCTTGCTTGATTAGTTACATTTCACATGCATTTTTGTTTATTTTTTACCCCATTCTGATGGTGACAAAGAAGGAGAGAAATCTCCTCATTTGTGCACATAGTAAGGGGGAACTCATAGATAGGGGGAGCTACTATCTATAAGCTATATTTATTTTGCTCCTATATAATGGTTGGTTGTCATCATCAAAAAAAGAGAGATTGCTAGACCTCTTGTTTTGATGATGTTTTACAACCACCATTATTGGTACTAATTGCTTGTTGAGTGATAATGTAGTTAATATATATATCAAGCATGTTAGTGCCATACATGGAGGATTGGATGGAATATGATCTACAACGATGATATCGAAAGGAGGAGGAGGCATAGTGATGAAGCAACATTCATTCAAGAACATCAAATGCTATAAGAAGCTTCATCAAACTCAAGCTATATCAAAACTTAAGGAATTGTATTCTATGTGAGGATATTAGCTAGTTTTTATTTTCTCTCTAGTGCTAGAATGTAGGTAAGTAGTATAGATTTCATTTGAAGCTATTGGGATATCACACATACGTTTTCATATTTATAGTTTTGAGCGTTTTCACAAAATATTATTTTTCACAAGTATGAGGACCTATTCTTAAAATTCATCTTCCAAACAATTTGTCTTTAGTGTTGAAAACATTTTACAAAGTTTCACAATTTTTGGAAGTAAATTGAATATTTTACATAATTTTTAAGAGGTTAAAAATCTATTTTTTTGTATGTATCTGTTTGCGGTCGACCGCCACGGTTGACCGCGCCTGAGTTCATTTCGTCGTGGGCAGCAGAAACATTCACGATCGACCGCCACGGTCGACCGTGAGCTCGAGATTTCCCACAATCGACCTCCACGGTCGACCGCAGAAGTCTCTGGAAAATTTCTCTGTTTCTGGGCTGGCTCGCGGTCGACCGCGAACATTGTACCGACCGCCGCTTATTTTCAAACGGTCTTTTGGTACAGATTTTTACGCGATTTTTCCTAGATTTGGGGGATTAGGGTAAGGGTTTAAACAACTGTATTATCTCCTATTTAAACCCCTTATACTCTTTCTTCCTCAAGTGTCCCAAGCCATTGAAAAACCAGATATTTTCTTTTACTGAGAGCCAAAAATTTCAAACCTGTTTTCCTATGTTTTCCTATGTTCATATCCCAGCTTCTGTGTAATCTTTCTCCTTTCTATAGGAACATTGTAAAGAGAGAGTTTTTACACCATTACTACTGTTGAGAGCTTGATCTTGTGAAGATCAACTGTGTGGGAGTGTGATCTTGTGGTGATCAACTGTGTAGTTGTGAGTTCTTATGGATATCGTTGTGTAGAAGAAGTTCCGGCTTCCAAACTGGGTTGTGTAGTGGATTTCTCCTCGAGAGTGGGGAGCGGGGACGTAGGTCAGCGGGCCGAACCTCATTAACACATCGCGCGTCACTTGGATAACGATTTCTCACTCTATCTCCTTTACATTTGTTGTTCATTATTGTGGTGTATTGCTTGTCTTATTTTTATTGCATAATTATAGCCTTAAGACCCTAATCACCCCCCCTTCTAGGGTCTAACAATTGGTATCAGAGCTTGGTCTCTATATTAGTTTTTGGTCTAACCACCTTAGAGAAAAGATGTTATAGAGGCTTCAATGAATGTGCATATGTTAGAGGGACAATCCACCACTAGACCCTAATCACCCCCCTCTAGGGTCAAACAATGTAATCAAAAAGAGATTCTAATTAAGAGAGATTTGGGTGTAGAGAGAATTAAGAGTTTGTTCTCGATTCTAGTGAGATTGTGAGAGAGGGATTATAATCTTTTCATATCCATAATCTAGAGAGGCTATTTTCCTTCGACACATACTGAATTATTCTTGTTTTGAAATAACAAATGAAATCCAAATTGAACCAAACTAATGCCAATTGAAAGATATGTGAATCTAGTTTTCAAAACAGAAAACCATACCTAAAGATAGTTTTCCTAGAGAAAGATATTCTTAATTTACTGATGATATGTTTTGCAGAAAATCTGCTGCACCTTGTATGGTGTAAATTTTTGATTTTCCCAAAAACAGGAAGATTTTGTTTGTATTTATAAGAATGGCTTATTACAAACTAATCAATCGGAATTACAACAGAAACAGAGGGAATGCCCTCTTTGTTTAGTGTGGGGACTTTTCGGTAGCTACAGGATGCTTCGCTCGGTGCTCGTGCCGAGTCTGCTTCCCTTGGACGGTTTGAATGAGGTTGTTAGAGAGCTTCAGTACTCAGTAGAAGCTCGGGTCGATGGAGTTCAAATCTTCTAGTTCGCCGGTGATCGGGGCTCGGAATTAGGAGATGGTGCTGCAGTGCAAGAATATGCAAAGAGCTTATCGTCGATCCTCTTCTCAAGGTTCTTCTGACTTCTTTTTGACCGACCTCCGATCTCTCTTTTTTTTTGATCGATCCCCTTTAAGGTTGCTGAAAGAAGCTCTTAAATAGGAGAGAGACAGCTTGGCTGCTCATTGAATTATGGGATGTGACCATACATTGTTCAGAGATATCCTGCTGCCCCTCTGTAGCACAATCAGTCATTCGAGGAGCCGCGTGTTACATCACGTCGTGCAGGAGTGGGAAAGCCCCTCCTCGTATCAGTGACGACTGCTGCCAGGTACTTGAGTGGATCTGGGTAACTCATCGAGCGCCGGCGGCTCTGACCCTTCGCTCGGATGAGTAAGGTAAGCTGCATTTATGAGGATGCAGGTTGCTTTGGCACCTGTCTGCTTACCTACGCTGTGAGCCACTGAGTGATCACCTGACAGTCCTGGGGTACTGTGCCCCCTCCCCTCTCCCTATGTCTCAATAGAGGCAGGAGAGTGGACGCCTCGTGCTTGAGTGGGCTTGGACAGCTCGCCGCATCCAGCTCTTTGACCCTGATGGTTGAGGTGAACCGCATTTATGAGTATGCAGGTTGATCTGACGCCTGTCTGCTCGCTCGAATTATGGGTGGCCATCTGACGAGCTTGGAGCACTGTGCTCTTTCCCCTCACATCGCGGGAAGTAGGGGAGGCTTGTTCCTAAGAACCCGACTTTCAACTCACGTAGGCGGATCTGGACCCAGCAAGCGGATTCGGCTTATGAGGGCGGATTCACCCTACTGGCGAGTCCATGCGATTAGGCGCGTGAGGGCCAATGTGGGACTCGTGCGTCAGCGAGCCCGTTTCGTGGCTACGATCCATCCTTCATCTAAGTGGGTGGTCCTGACTCATGGGCGAATAGGTTCGTCAGTCCGCCGTGGTAATTTTTACCGTCTACACACCTATAAAATGTTTGACTGGAAATTAGAAATATCATATGAACTCCACATGTAGTTGATAAATTTTAGAATCTAGATTGGTATTTTGTTTCATAGAGTTGAGAGCTATTGTAAGACTTTGTTTATGCGACTCATTGTATTTCAGATTCAGTTCAGACTCAAAGATATGTCTATTTTATTCCAGTAGGGCTTATTATTGATTTTTCTTATGCTTCTTTTGTGTATATCCAGTGTTGTTCTATTTCTATTTTTTTACCTATCTGTACTTTCACCTATTTATTGTTTCCACTAGAGAGATAGTGATTGTGATGGTGAAACTTATCATAGCATGGTGGTTGGTGCTTGGCAGGTTTGACAATCCGGATTTCACCTGGGACTGCAGCCTTGTGTGAACCCTGGGGCATCACAGTTGGAGACATCTGTTAAAATTAGAACGATACATAGAAGATTAGCATGGCCCCTGCGCAAGGATAACACACACAAATCGAGAAATGGTATCAGAGCCAAGCCAATCGGAATTGTGAGAACTAAGTGCTATGCGGCGCAAAGTGCTACGTCGAGAGGGCGGGAGCCACCTCTTGAGGCCGTAGGAGCCACCTCTAGAATCTCACACGGATGGTATGGTCTTGGATGATATGATTTGGAACAATGAGGACGTTGTGAGTTTAAGTGGGGGAGTTTGTAATACCCCAACCCTCGAGAGAGTGATGTGATTAGTATTGATAGATTTGATTGGAATACTCATACCACCAAGATGCATCTATTTTTCGGGAACCCAACTCTTAGAAACTCTAAAGTTAAGCGTGCTTGGCCTGGAGAAATTCTAGGATGAGTGACCCTCTGGGAAGTTTTCCAGGGAGCACGTGAGTGAGGACAAAACGTATCCTCTTCTCAACCCATCTTTGATAATTCTACGATCAAAGGTGCTCGCATAGTGACTCCTATCATTGACCTAGCTAAGAGGCTGGGGGTAAAGCATCTAGAAGCATATGGTGACTCGAAGCTCATCATCAATCAACTAAAAGGGGAATTTAAAGTAAGACATGAGGATCTGGTCCCTTACCATGAAGAAGTCATCACATTGGCTAATTCTTTTGAAGGGTTTTACATGATTATGTGCCATGGCTCAATAATACATACGCCAATGCCTTGGCATCACTTGCAGCTATACTAGCTTTTCCCTGAGGAGATTACTCAGCAAATCGTTGTAGCTAGCAGATAATATTTCTGACCGAAATATGCATTATAAGTCAACGCGATCAACAAAGATCCCAAGGTGTTTGAACCTAGGGATTAGTAATTCCCAGTCATCGATTATGTCTTATATGACTTACTGCCTTAAGTTATCAGAGAAAGAGAATCCATCCACAGGAGATCGTATGATAGATTGTTATTTCACAACTTATTTAATAAAGAAGCAAAAGAAGTCCTTAAGAAGCCCACAATGGTATTTGTGGATCTCACCAGATAGGACTTAAGCTGTGGGACCGACCATGTAGACTTGGCTACTATTGACCAAAAATGAGCGATGCTATTGCTTACACCAAACGGTGTCACGCCTACCAGATACATGCTAACTACATGCATCAGCTACCATAGCATCTGCATCCTTCAGCCACATCATGACCATTCAAAATATGGGGTATGGACATTATCGGCCCGATTTCCCCACCTTTTGTAAAAGGACATCGCTTCATCCTTACGATAACTTTTTACTTTTCCAAATGAGCAGAAGCAATCCTATTGAGAGAAATCATGAAAAGTGATGTGGTCAAGTTCATCAAACATTACATCATATATAGGTATAGTTTCCCAAGACGCATTATCCATGACAATAGACCTTAGTTTGTCAGCCAGGCTTTCACACGATTCCGTGACATGTTTAGAATTAGAAACTTGTCATCGACAACCTATAATCCTACCATGGAAGGGCAAGCAGAAGCATTCAATAAGACTATTATCAAGATTCTCACCAATTGGGTCTCCACTAGCAAACGAGACTGGAATGAGAAGTTAGGTCAAAGCTTATGGGCATATCGCACAATGGTTCGTACACCAAAAAACGGCTACACCATACTCCTTAGTATACGGATGTGAATTTGTTTTGCCGTTGAAAGTTTAAATTCCATCCCTACGAATAGCACTTGTGACCGGTATGATATTAAAAAAAAGTCATCACCGACGTCTTGAAGAACTTAAAGCGCTAGATGAAAAGCGATTACAAGCTCAACAACATATCGGGCTTTACCAGGCCCGAATCTCCAAAGAATTTGACAAGAAAGTTAGACACCACATTTTAAAGGAAGGTGACCTGGTTCTCTCTGTCGGATGCCCAATGGTCCTAAACGGTCTACTCAAATGGAGCATATCACCTAATCAATCAAGATGGCAATGTAGGCATCTAAAAATACCTATAAGTTCCTACACGCGGTTCGAGATAGAAAGAATATGATGAATGTTACTACTCGAGTTACAGAAGATTATTTGATGTCGACAAGTGCATAAAGTAAGTTGACGAATCGTGTGAAGCAACAAAACTTCAGAATAACGAAAACACTAACTGTTCGAGAGCAACGCGTTGCTTACAAAACATGAAGCATCCCTCATGTTCTATGTACTCCATGTATGATTCAACCATGGAATCTTGTAGATTTCCCCTCCAGGTTTCCAATGCATCTTGGATCAACTCATTCCGAGATCGGATGAGAGAGTTAGAAGCAAAACAGAGGAGAGACAATTACACTGTCTCGGCCAAGGCCGAGACAGATGGACTATCTCGGGCCTTATAGAGCCAAGACAAAAGTTTTAGAGTTACTTGTTATCTTTCTATTGCATCTTGGATCAACTTATTCCGAGATTGTATGAGAGAGATAAAGCCAAAATACCAAAGATAGTACAAACTACCTCAGAATTACGAGATAGTGTTGGTATCTCGGAGAAGAATGGAGATTTTGGCTATGATTCAATTCGAAAATGAAAAATATCAAAACAATAAAAGATGTAGATATCTTTGTCATCTTTCCAACACATCTTGAATCATTTAAATTGGAGTTAATATGAGAGAGTTAGAGGTAAAACAAGCAGAGACACTCTCACTGTCTCGGCCAAGGCCGAGACACCGCGGGTGTCCCAAACTCCAAAAAGCTGTTTTACACAGTTTTGAACCATTTTTCGACCATTAACGACCTAGATTTATTTTAACTAAGCTAATATTATCCAAGAACGTGATAAAGTGGTTACAACTAATGATAAGAGTGTATCAGTCGTTCTTATCCGAAAACATAATTCTCGAGTGTTGGCGAAGCCCTGCTGAATTGAAGACTGAAGGTACACGAATTTCAGAGGAGAGGAAGAGGTCAGATCGAGTTCTTCAGCATAAAGAAGAAGAGTTCGTCAGACCTACAGTTCCCGGTTCTTTTCATTGAGATTGCCCCGTTGCGGTGATCTCGAGAAGAGTGGTTATCTCGCTGTTGCCGAGATAATTGCTTCGGTTTTTTGATTCCTTCATAAATCAACGAAGCTCTGGATTAAATCTGATCATTCAGTGGTCCATGAATATTAACATCCCCGGCACAGGCAAAGATCCCATGCAAGTAGCGGGAGATAATAACGTCTGTTGCGTTTGTTTGAAAGAAAGTTGTAATCTTTTACTGAAAGTCTTATAAAAAGACTGTTTCTTTGAGTTTGTTGTAATGCCTACAGTTGTAATAAAATTGATAATGAAAACTATTTTCGACAAAAACAGGTACCAAGATTATGATGCCTATCACCAGCAAATTTTTGAAGAAATACTACCCATAGGCTTCTTATACACCAACCACTTCCCGGCAAAGGTCTTCATGATTGACAAGGACTATTATGTTCATATGGAAGGAAAAGAGATCATTTCAAATCTCTACAACACTACAGGTTCAAACACCATGGATGCAGCGATGATGCCTGACCTTAACAATATCAAGGAACGCTACCTTCGGCATTATTAAATCCCTTAAAACACTTTCAACTCCCACGAATCCTCCAAACTTACCCACCAATCCTCTTCAACAGGATGGCGGATCCATACAAAACTGTCATATTAATAATTACCTTTGATAATCAATTTTCTCAATTCCCCACTAATCCTCTTCAATAGGATGGCAGGGCCACACAAAACTATCATATTAGTGATTACCTCTGATATTTCAATCTCCCACTAGATTCTCCAGCCAATCCTCTTCAATAGGATGACGGGGCCACACAAAACTATTACGTTAATGATTACCTCTGATAGTTAGTTTCCTCCAAATTCCACCATCATTCCTCTCTAATAGGATGCGGGGTTCACAAATTATCCCACTAATCCTCTGCAACAGGATGACGAATCCACAAAATACTATCACGTTAATAATTACCTCTGATAGTCATCTCTTCAACTCCAATTGAAAATATTCTTAGTAGTGGCCTACCATGCAATGAGCCCCTACTAATCATTTAATCAGGATATTGATCTACCACATGATGATTCACCATCTAATTTTTCTTTTCTGAACGCTCTATCTGTTAGGTCTCATGTTTATCAGCCTACTCCCTAATTTTGTTTTGATAATCACAAACAATTCCTAACAATATGTGTTGAGTGTTTGTATTTGTTTTGTTAGGTAATCTACACAAATATCCATGTTGGAAGTTGGATGGATTGAGCCTTCACGATCACATCAAATAGAGGTTGGCGGAATATCAGTATGAAGCCATTACATATCAAGTCATATTCAAGATCAAGCTTCATCCGCAACCAAGTCAAGCATATTAAAGATCTATCAAGCTTGGGTAAATTAGTTTTGGGGTTATACTTTGTGTGTTAATATCTTAATATAAATATTATACACACACAATTTAATGGTTTATGTGTTTTATCCATAAAAGTTTTTGCAAACAAATGGATATATAATATTTATTTATTTTTTATGTGGATAAGTTGTTATAGTTTAGCTATATAGATTAGCATTGACAGTGGAGATCTCCTCGAGGTGAGGAGCGGAGACGTAGATCATGGGACCGAACTCCGTGAACATATCTTGTGTTTAAGTTTGCTTTGTATACATTTATTTTGTACTTGTAATTTATATTCTTGCTCATAACTCACTCATATATCCTTTGCAAGAATTAATTAATGAAGAAAGTTTTAATTGGCGTAAAATCAGTATTAGATTAGCATTGACCCTATTAACCCACCTTTAGGATCTTTTATTTTATATCAGAGCTTGGTGCTCTTTGATTTAAGATCTAATCACCTTGAGTTAAAGATCCCTTGTTCTTATTATTGTTTCAAATCTTGTTTTGATATTATTTGTTTCTTGCATGCACATTTCATAGACAAGCAAGGTGCACCTAGTCTTTGTTATGCTATTAACATTGCTCCTAGAATCAGTAATTTTCCCTATGAACAATGGTGTGCTGTATTTAACCTTTTTGCTAGATCAACTAATATCGATATATGAGAAATTATTGAATGCGCCTATATTGTACCCACTACTAAGAAATCCAAGTGGAGTAGTAATGATAATAGATTGTTTGCTATGAAAAAGTCCTTGTTAAGATTTCTAATTGATGCATTTGGCTTATCTTTTGCTAACAAACTTGATTCTTTTGATAGTGCTTATACATTATGGAAATTAATAGAAGCGCATCAAGGGGACTTAGAGGCAATCCGACAACATTTGGAAGATTCAGCTTCAAGTTCAAAAGGAGCATCATCTTCATGTACACGACCACTATGTGATAGCCCTAGTGAGGTATGCGAGTCCGATAACAATGATGATTTTATATTTGATGAACTCGCACATGAATATGAAAAATTATTGCATAACCATAATAAATTAAAACATAATTTTAAAGATCTAAAAAACAAGCATGTTCAATTAAAATCCAATCATGAGTCCCTTGTATCTAAGTTTGATTTCATTGCAAATAAAAATGTTAATCTTAAAGAATGTAATAAAAAATTAAGATTAGATATTTGAAGTTTGACTCATGATAAGAATAATGCTATGTTAGAAGTAGAAGCTAATAAAAATAAATTAGATACTCTTTTTTGCTCTACTTCTTGTGACAATGCACATATTTCAAATGATGAGTTGAATCAAATAAAGAAATGCATATCATCCTTAGATTCAACATTGAATACATGCATTGCCAACAATGAAAAGCTTATGGACGTGTGTACAAAGTCCAACAAAAATGTTTCTAAGAAACCTATTTACTATGCACATATGTATAACAAAACTTACAAGTGTTCTATTTATGACCGAAAAGGCCATATTTCTAAGTTTTGTTCTGATGCATAAAAACCTACCATGCCTAAATATATTGATCCTTATGCATCCTATCAGGCCACTTTATCTCATACACATGCACATATTGCACATCATAAACATGCTCATGTATACAAGTGTGAGTTTGGTGGACGTTTTGGTCATTTGACCAAGTTTTGTTTTGACTTGAAGAAGGTTTCCCATTTGCAAAATAATTTTAAAGAAAAATCTATTTTTGCAAATGAATCGTTCACAATTAATTGGTCAATACAAATCTTTTCAACCTTTTCATTGCACCTATTGCAATCGAAAAGAACATTTATATGAGTATTTTTTTAACCATGTCCGTGCACCATATGAGCCCAAATGAGTTTATAAGCCAAGGGCCTTAAGCTTTAATGATAGGGGTCATGTCCCTAGTCTCTTAGGTACCAATAGTAATTAGGTACCAAAATATGTTTAATCTTTAAGAACAAATTCTTTAGCTTTTTAGTTTGTCATGTTCTTAAAGATGATTTCTATTTAAGTCTTATAAAAAAAATTGAAAACAATTTTATACTTGGCATTGGATTTGAAAAGTTATCATTCATATTTTTTCATGATTCTCTTTCATAGATTTTCATGTTTTCATACTTTATGAATTGATACAAATTTTACCAATATGGTATTTCTATGCTAAAACATCATTTTTGTTAGTACACTTTGTTTTTAATTTTTAAGTTTGAACAATGTGTTTGTGTTTATGGGATCATTATAAAACACTCTTATGAGGATATTTATGTGTTTGAGCTTCTGGATCATCTATTTGTGGTTTATAATGTATTTGTTATATGGTTTGATGAAGTTTTACAAAGAAGATTTCTTCTATTGATCAAACACTTTTTAGATATATGTACTTTGTTTTAAATTTGCATATGAGAAGGTTATGTTTTAGCAAACCGCCGGATTTGTTGATCTTTCACTTCATATCATGTTCACCGAGCATTCATATGGGTTGAAGCAAGTTTTTCTTGTTTTTTGTCGAAAATGAGCATATTGACCTTTCATGTATTTATCCAAAGCATACTAATTTTTGATCTTTATGGAGAAAACTTATAAATATTTTGACAAGTATTCTTTGTTTTCATGTATTGAGACATCATTCTCATAATAATATATTTATATATGTTCTTAATCAATCATAATTTATGGTTTGATAACTTATGAATTTTCTTTTTAATTTATTGACAAATCATTGTATTCTTGATTTTTAAATCTTTGATTTTCAATTATTTTTTTTGGAATTTTTCAAAAAAATTTGTTTGTTTTTGATATATATATATATATATATATATATGTTTTAGACTCTTGTGACTCTTTTCTTAATAACACATATATGTGGTCATTTGATCTTCTTTAATGTGAGTTGTGTTTATGATATTCTATATCCATGCTTACTCACATTAATTTACCATACTCATTATTGTATATTTTCTATATGACTTTTTGATATGGGGAGCCTTCCCCATATTTTTGTTTATACTCACCTATGCTTTATGATAAGGGGAGCTTTCGCTCTCTTGATCCTTGTTGTTTCCTCCATTTTTGATGTTGACAAAGGGGGAGAAACATTATGAGTATAGCCTTAGTTTTAGGCATGATGTTTATAATTGACATATTCTTTTATGTATCATGCATATTTGATATTTCTTTGTGTAGATTGTTTTCATCATCAAAAAGAGGGAGATTGTTAGGTCTCATGTTTATGAGCCTACTCCATAATCTTGTTTTGATGATCATAAATAATTCCTAACAATGTGTGTCAGGTGTTTTCATTGCTTTTGTTAGGCAATCTACACAAATATCCATGTTGGAGAGGTTGTATGGATTGAGCTTTTGATGCGGCATAAACATGTACCAAAAAGGTTGCAAGTGCACAACCGTGTCAAGTTATAGTATAAAGATATCGATCCCACGAGGAAGGTGTTTTGTAGGAGAAAATATAAAATTGGTTCTTATTTTGTGTGCGTGACAAATAAGAGTGATGAGTAAATGTGATTGTGGAGAGATAATGAGAGTGAAAGTGATAGTGTGTGAAACGGCGCAGAATTTAAGTGAGAGTGGATGTGACAAAGAATGAGTGTGATCAATAAGGCAAGAAGGAAAAAATGAATAAAATCAAGAAACAAATGAAAAATCAAGAATGAAGAACAAAATTCAAAAATAAAAGAAAATGCAAGAAATTAAAGATGGTGGATTCAATTATAGATATGGATAATCTAAAATTGAACCCACTTCTTAGAAAATGGTGATTCCCTAGAGGGTTCTAGCCTAAAGGCGAATCAAACAAAATAAAAATAAACAAAAAGAAAAACTAAACCCAAGAGGGTTCTAGCCTCAAGGTGAATAGTGTAAGAAATTAAAATCTAACTACAAAATAAATTGCAAAATCTAAACTATAAAATAAAATTGCAAGAATTAAATGCACGAAAATAAATCTACTCTATAAGCATAAAATAAATCTAAGGCAAGAGGGTTCTAGCCTCTTGGCTATTTAACAAGAAAATAAAATCTAACTACAAGCATAGAAATAAATCTAAACTAATAAGCAATAAAAGAGAAAAAGAAAAGAAATGCAAACCTTCAAATAATTCTCCATCTTCATCTTCATCTTCATCATCCAATAAAGAGAAGAAGAGAAAAATTTAAAGTGGTGAAAAAAATTATTATTATTAATTGCAACAAAAAGTTACAATTTTGGAAGGCCTTCTCAATTAAGAGTAGCCCTCCTCTCCAAAAAGGAGTTACAAAAATTTTTCACCCCCCTAACCCCTCACTCTCTACCCCTATTTATAGTAAACATCAGTAAATGAGAGCCATTGGATTGAAATCTTATCCAAAAACAACAAAAATCAGCCCTTAATTCGTAACAGAATTGTCAGTATCGATGCCAGCATCGATATAGGTATCGATGCCGGCATCGATGCCTGCATCGATGCAGGTATCGATGCCCTATCAAAATTCTGCCTTCACGGATGGCTTCGTCTCGTCGAGATAGGCGATTTTCATATATTATATGTTAAATTCCGCCTTCCGGATTGAGAGATATCGTCGTTTCTTTACGGCCAACCATCTTGAATATATTTTTTTTTCATATTTGATTTTTTTATTTTCTCCGGCTTCTACAGGCTACTCGGCTTGATTCTGGGCTTGGGCTTTTTGGCTCTTGCCTGTGTTCTTCATTTAATTCATGGGTTTTTGTTGAGAGATTGGAGTTTGAGCTTTATTCTTCATTAACCTGCAATTAAAAGATAAAAACAATTATTAGTGGTATATTTATTCATATAAAATAGATAATGAGGGTATAAAATTGTAATAAAATGTGATTATCAGCTTTCAAGATCACATCAAATGGAGGTTGGCGGAATATCGGTATGAAGCCATTACACATCAAGTCTGTTATACTCATTCACCATACCAAAATAGAAGTATCGGAAGAATACTTGCATAAGCCCAAGCAAGCTATGTTCCGAATCAACTTTAGAGGCTCAAAAGCACAGTTAGAGCTAAGTCCCTCGACTAGATGAGTAGACAAGCCTTATTCCAACCGATAGGTCATCATTACCGACTCGAAGAACGGGATCAGTCATTCCCTCGCAATTAAGATGACTCCTCGAGCAGACGACTCGATTACACGCCCGACGCAAAGTCCATTTGACTGTGGGTCGCCAAATCATAACGATGGCTTACGGATCAACCCGCCTCGACTAAAGGTATAAGATCCGATCAAGATCACTTCAAGTGTCACTCGAAGCTATAGTATTGACCAGTCCCATCAAGATATACTCTCTGACAAGGATCTCTGGCACGAGCCGCTTATTCGGCTTACAAGTCATTTCCCAGAAGATCGCCATAATGCTTCTCTGTGCAACGAATGACTTCTCCCCCAATTCCCAACCGCTACCTAGAGAAAGAAGGACGACCACACAGCCAACCTACCTTACACCCTGCCTACTCTGACAAACCGAGAGCATTGAGAAGAATTCTCTCCCCTGACACCGAATGACTTCCCTCTAGTTGCCTGCCGACACCTGGAGGAAGAAAAATGACTCAGTAGCCTGTCTGTGCACCTTTCAAACCGCCTCTAGTGCATAGTCAACAAAAGCCAAGGGTCAAACTCCCAGAGGCCAGTGGGCTATAAAGGGAGGTAAGAATGGTAAGGCAAAGAGGTTGGTTGACAGCTTCTTCAGGCACCTTTGCTTTACTCCCTCTTTTGGATTTTTAACATTTTCAACAGCTAAACCCCCTGCAAGGACCTCAATGGCCCACGGGCCTCTAAACAAACCCTCCCTAAGTTCATCAACTGACTTGACCGTCGAAGATACCACAGGGGAAACTAGCCCCGTATTCCTACGATTCTTGCATGTGCAGACTATCAGTCCACCCCGTGTACATAAAATCGGGCATAAAGTCAGAGGAGGAGCCAGCCTCTATAATCGGAACAAAGCCCTTGGTACTGAATATGGGTAAAACTAAGGCAAAAAAGACACCTCAGTCAGAACAAAGCCCTTGGTACCGAATCTGGGTAAAACCAAGGTAAAAAAGACTCCTCAGTCGGAACAAAGTCCTTGGTACCGAATCTTGGTAAAACCAAGGCAAAAAGACTTCTCAGTCGAAACAAAGACCTGGGTACCAAATCTGGATAAAACCAAGGCAAAATGACTCCTCAGTCGAAACAAAAACCTTGGTACCGAATCTGGGTAAAACCAAGGCAAAACGACTTCTTTGTCGGAAAAAGTCCTTGGTACCTCCTCAGGGTAAAACCAAGGTAAAACGACTTCTTAGTTAGAAAAAGACCTTCGTACGTTCTCAGGGTAAAACCAAGGAAAAATGATTTACTAGTCGGTAAAAGACCTGGGTACCTTCTTAGGGTAAAACCAAGGCAAAACGACTTCTCAGTCGATATAAAGACCTTGGGAAAACGACTTCCCAGTCGAAAAAAGTCCTTGGTACCTCCTCAGGGTAAAACCAAGGCAAAACGACTTCCCAGTCGGAAAAAGACCTTGGTACCTCCTCAAGGTAAAACCTAGGCAAAACAACTTCTCAATCGGATAAAAGCCCTTGGTACCTAATATAGGTAAAACCAAGGCGAAACAACTTCTTAGTCAGATAAAAGCCCTTGGTACCTAATCTGGGTAAAATCAAGGTAAAATGACTTCTCAGTTGGATAAAAGCCCTTGGTACCCAATCTAGGTAAAACCAAGGCAAAACGACTTCTCAGTCAAATAAAAGCCTTTGGCTCTTCCTAAAAAATAAAGTCCAAGGCAAAACAACTTCTTAGTCGGATAAAAGCCCTTGGTACCTAATCTAGGTAAAACCAAGGTAAAATAACTTCTCAGTCGGATAAAAGCCCTTGGCTCTTCCTAAAGAATAAAGTCTAAGGCAAAATGACTTCTCAGTCGGATAAAAGCCCTTGGTAACTAATCTGGGTAAACCAAGGTAAAATAACTTCTCAGTCAGTAAAAAGTCCTTGGATCTTCCTAAGGAATAAACCCAAGGCGAAACAACTTCTCAGTTAGCACAAAGTCCTCGGCTCTTCCTAAGAGATAGACCTATGGCGCAACGGATTCGTGGTCGGTTCTAAAACCGTTTATCACTATATCAAAAGTAACCCAAGGTACAAAGACCCCTCAAGTCAACACTACACCCACGGTACCCTACCTAGGTGAACCCAAGACAAGTCCCCGAGGAACTAACATCGTTATGAGAAAAAGCAGAGTTCAACACATTCAGATCATTTCAGCAACTATCAAAAGTGAAAGATAGGAGAAATCACTTTTATTCAAAGAGAAGTTTTATACAAATCTTTTTTTACAAAAAAGGGGGGGGGGGGGACAGGGCTTATACAAAAACAAAAAAAATGACAACATCTATTCCTAAATCTCTTTCCTAAGTCTCAAGATCATCGCCCTCGGAATCCCTCTTGATCTTCTTCAAAGGCCTTCTGGAAGAACTTGGCTCCTCTAAGTCGGCACCTCTTCTACAGACCTCCATTGGTGGAGGAAGGACCGTCGCTTCGGAGCCGGAGGAGGACGAGGAGGATTCTCCCATCTCTGGGAATTCTTCTTCGACCAAAGCTCTGGACTCCTGAAGACAGAGAAGACACCAAAGCTTCTCAAGATCTTTGGCCTCAGAGTCGCTAAGAGCCCTTGGCTCCAGAACATTTTCCTGAACCTCGAGCCAACCCAAGCAGGACAGTATATTATCGGTGCCGAACACCCAGACGAAGAACCTCTTCCATTCTTCGTCCAACTCGAGGAGGTCGGCATCCAAGAAAAAATTGCCTCGATAGCATATAAAGTAATAGGGGTCCCCCTCAGCGGACCCCATGCTGACCACATGCCCTAACAAACTAATGCTGGGCACCACCTCTGCCTCGGAGCAGACGTCTACAAACACCATCAAAATGCAGATGACATGTGGGTGGAATTAGCAAGGGGAAACCTCTAGAGCCGTAAAAACTTCCCTTACAAAGGGATGTAGTAGCAGGCGCAGCCCACATTGTAAGTGTGCCCAATAAAGAGGCACCCGGTCCTCACCATGCATGTGCACCGGAGTCAAGCTGTCCGGCGCCCTTATGGTCATCATTGCACAAGAGATGTCATACCTATCGTGAAACTACGCCACGTCATCCATAGACATTCTCGGCCGAGATAAATACAGAACCCTAAGCTTCCTCTCACGACCATTCTGAGGAAAGACCATGATGATGAAAGTACCTACGAAGAAATATGATCTTGAGATAGTACTCTCCCAATAACGTTAGCAACTATTTATATACCCCCGAAGAAGTAGGCGGGAGATTTCAAAGGGATCAATCATTAGAGTAACCAACGCAAATGTGCTTCGAGAATCTGAAGCGGATCATTGGAGATATGAACCGCCGCTTACACCAATCTAGTGATGAAGTGAAGCGTCGCCCGCTCTAACTCTTGACACCTCGTTACCTATAAAGAAATGGTTCCCAAAACGACACCATCAATTCACCAAAGGGTGGCGGTTGAGCACACTCCACGCCATGTCCCTAAGCCGCGATCAGCGGGCTAGAAAACCGCAAATGTTCGGAGCAAACCCACTCCTATTTCACCCAGACCTGACCAAAGTCAGCTCTGAGTGAAAAGGGCCAACTGTTATGGTCATTCACCGTACCAAAATAGAAGTATCGGAGGAATACTTGTATAAGCCTAAGCAAGCTATGGTCTGAATCAACTTTAGAGGCTCAAAAGCACAATCAGAGCTAAGTCCTATGACTAGACGAGAAGACAACCCTTATTTCGACCGACAGGTCATCATGACCGACTCGAAGAACGGGATTAGTTGTTCCCTCACAATTAAGATGACTCCTCGAGCAGACGACCCGATTACATGCCTGACCTGAAGTCCACTCGACTGTCGAGTTGCCAAATCATTATGATAGCTCACGGATCAACCCGCCTAGACTAAAGGGATAAGATCCGACCAGGATGACTTTAAGTGCCACTCGAAGCTACAGCATTGACCAGTCCTATCAAGATATACGCTCTGACAAGGATCTCTGGCACGAGCCGCTTATTCGGCTTACAAGTCATTTCCAAGAAGATCATCATAATGCTTCTCTGTGCAACGAATGACTTCTCCTCTAATTCCCCGCCGCTACCTAGAGAAAGAAGAACGGCCACACAGCCGACCTACCCTACACCCTACTTACTCTGACAAACCTAGAGCACTGAGAAGACTTCTCTCCATTTACACCGAATGACTTCCCTCCCAGTCACCTACTAACACCTGGAGGAAGAAAAATGACTCAGCAGCCTGCCTGTCCACCTTTCAAACCAGCTCCTGTACATAGTCAACAAAAGCTAAGGGTCAAACTCCCAGAGGCCAGTGGGCTATAAAGGGAGGTAAGAAAGGTAAGGCAAAGAGGTTGGTTGACAGCTTCTTGTTGCACCTTAGCTTTACTCCCTCTTTTGGATTTTTAACATTTTCAACAGCTAAACTCCCTGCAAGGACCTCAATAGCCCAGGGGCAAAACAAACCTTCCCCGAGTTCATCAAATGACTTGACCGTCGGAGGTACCACGGGGGAAACTAGCCCCGTATTCCTGCGATTCTTGCATGTACAGGCTATCAGTCCACCCCGCGCGCTCAGAATCAGGCATAAAGTCGAAGGAGGAGCCGGCCCCTACATTCATCCTCTCCATCTTCCCCACTGTCGCCAGTACCGAAGCCGCATCTGATAGCGAGAAACCTTCTTCACTGACTATTTGTTTACGAGCATCAACAAAGTCATATTCAAGATCAAGATTCATCTATAACCAAGTCAAGCATATTGAAGATCTATCAAGCTTGGGTAAATTAGTTTAGGGGTTATACTTTGTGTGTTAATATCTTAAGCTCAATATTATACACACGCAATTTAATAGTTTATGTGTTTTATCCATAAAAGTTTTTGCAAACAAATAGATATATAATACTTATTTATTTTTTATGTGGATAAGTTGTTAAGGTTTAGCTATATAGATATGAAGAAATATATATCTTAATTTTCACATTTATATGCTTCATATTCTATTGAATTTGCAAAATATTATGTTTATGGATTGAAGACTTATTTGCACTATTTTCATATCTTGTATAAGTCTATAAATCCATTCTAAAGTGTTTCAACATTTTGTTTAAGTCATTCTGACAAAACCAAGTTTTTAACATGTTCATACTTATGTGATTTTTTAAAATGATGAGATTTTACAAATGGAGAATGCAAATTGAAAAATTCTTTTTGTGACATGTTTATTCTCATGGTTACAATCATTTTCCAAAATTTTATATTTTCTAAATTTATTTGTTATTTTTAAAAGAGGTTTAAAAATCAATCGACTGAAGAATTTGTCTGCAATCTTCAAAAGTTTCTGTTCTGTTTTGGTTGACTGACCAGTCAACTGATGATCCATCATTCGACTGATAAAGATCATCAGTCGACTGATAAGCTGTCGATTGCCTACAACGGTCAGCTCATCGGTCGACTGATGAAACCCGTCAGTCGACTGATGAAACCCATTAGTCGGCTGAAGGCCTGTAACGACTATTTTTCTAGTTTTCGTTTGGTTTTCTTTTTGCTGGGTTTCACTTGTGTTTTGAGCTTTGTTTCTTCATCCTATATATACCCCATTCTATTTCACTTCAGTATCAAGAAAATAGAGTTAAAAAACAAGTTTGGTTTAGGTTTGTTTATGTATTTACAAAATTGGTGTTGTGAAGTTTGTTTCACCAGAAGAGGAGATCATCTTTGGTTTGAGCTTTCCATTTCACATCTCAATCTCTCTTGTTCTAGAGAATTTTTCTCAACTCATTTATCTAGCTTATTTAAATTTAATTGTCATATTTATATTTGATTGACTTTAATTGAGTTTGATTTTATTTTACAATTACTTACACACACAACCATTGAGCTTAAGTATTTTCACACATTGTATAATTTGGGGTTGTGGTTATTGTAACCTTGAGAGTTAGCCAAAATTGCGTTCTAATCTATTATAGAGAACAAATCTTGTAATTGAGCCTTATTGTGAGAGTATTACTTTGTAATACACATTTACACTAAGAGGAGTGTGTGGTGTGGATGTAATCGATACCAAGAGGAGTGGCGTCGGTAGTAATCCTAGAGAGAGATAGTAAAGCCGAGCACTTGAGGGAGGAGATACGTGATGACCAACACTTGAGGTTATAGTTTGTGTATGTATACAGTGAGAGACTTGTAGAGTTTTCGGTGAGCTAGAAAACTAAGTGTGTAGAGAAGTTTTGGCTTCCAAACCGGGTGTGTCGAGATAGTGGAGATCTCCTCGAGGTGAGGATCGGAGACGTAGGTCGTGGGGACCGAACTCCGTGAACATATCTTGTGTTTGAGTTTTCTTTGTGTACATTTATTTTGTGCTTGTAATTTCTTTTCTTGCTCATAACTCACTGATATATCCTTTGCTAGAATTAATTAATCAAGAAAGTTTTAATTAGCATAAAATAAGAATTAGATTAGTATTGACCTTATTCACCCCCCCCCTTCTAGGGTCTTTCACTATCTCCTTAAAGCGATCAAAGATAGTGGCCTACCATGTGATGTGCCTCTATTCCAATCAAAGTTGTTATACTCCCATGTCACTTAACGACTTTATTATTTCCACACCATCATTCCTACAAATGATGTTGCTCATTGATAGTGACCTACCGTATGATGTGCCTATAATACAATCAAAGTCATTATATTCTCATGTTACTGAACGACTTGATTATTTCCACACTGTCATCCTGCAAATAACGTTATTCATTAATAGTGGTCTACCAAGTGATGTGCCACTATCCACCCCCTTATTCCCAAATCGTGACCTACCAAGCGATGAGCCACTTTACAAATTTAAGATCATTATTGCATTAATGATATAATCATATTCTATCAATCATTCCTATAAATGACCACTTCCTGTAATAGCAAGCCTACCATGCGATGAGCCTCGCTTTCAAATCCCCAGGTTGAGCTGTTACGTTGAACGACATAACCAAACCTGATTATGACTTAACTGTTGTAATCACACTCAATTCTTAATCTAACGCCTTAAATAACTAAGGATAGAGGAGAAATCTTAGCATTAATTCAATGAGAAACTCCTCGACAACTTACCATGCTAAGGAAAAGGCATGGCTAGTCTAACTCAAATGGCAATTGATAAAAACACATCAAGTCTGTTGATAGCTGAGTGTTTGCTAAAATTCCTAAGATACCATTTTTAATTGTACAAAAGAAGAGAATAATCGATGGATAAAACTTCAATTTTATTCATGTAATAATTGAAGCTACAGCAATAAAAGTTAAATTACATGGACTGAACTCAGATAAATCGAACAACGTTATGAAGTTCATCTAACGACCTTTGACGCTATGCTTTAGTTTCTTCTAATGCCTTCTTGTGTAACTTATCATCGAAACAACTTTACTTCAGAATGGCCTGAAGAACTATGACCCTTAGAAGGATAAGCGTTCTAGGGGGTCTATGAAGCTGTAACATATTCCGAAGGCTAAGATGAAGGTTTGCATGCTTGGAGATGCTCAGCATGTTGAAGAGGAAAATGTGATTAGAGGTAGAATACTTCCTCGGGATTGCATTCGAAAGCCCAGCATGTTTCTGAAGAAATTCCTAACTTCAGTTCTGAAAAATTAGGAGATTCTCAAGAATAGGATAGTGAGGCTGATCTGCTCTGGTCTATGCTGCATCTGAACTAATATCACCACGTGAAGAAATAGGAAAATAAACGAAGAGCTACAAGGAAGAAAACGATAAAGTTAGTTCCAAGGAGGCCCAGTCTAAATAATGGTATGAGCTTCGTCCATCAGACGAACCTCGTTAATAAGAAGCACTTCATTAAATGAGTGAACCTCGTCAGACAAATGAGCCTCATCAAATAGACGAGCCTCATCTAACAAATGAAATTCGTCAAAATGACGAACCTCATCCATCAAACGATTTTCGCCTCTGTAATGAGTTTCATTTCAAAAGAATTACACTGAGCATATCAAAAAGAGACTGTTCGTCTCCCTGAAGAAATTAAGCCGCAACAGATCAACCATCCAGTCATCGAAGGTTCAAATGTTCTAGCATAAACTTCGCGTTCGTGTGACGGAAGTCCGATCTGATGAGAATCTTACCAAAGATGATGGGTAAGGCGGCGAAGCCACTTGAAGAACCTATGATTTTCATGTCCTTGCCCCCATCGGTGGTAGTTTCCAGAACTATGGAGCTTAACAAGATCAGAAAAGCTTAAAGAATTGAAGGAGGATAGAAAAAAACTAGAAAGCAAGAGCCTTTCCAAGTCATTTCGACTTAGAGCTCGAAGAAGAAGATGACAAGTCTTCTCGAGAAGTCGTTACCTATATATTGATGAAAAGTCCAACTAAGCGGCCACGATCTGCTTCGCAGATCTCAAAGTTTCAGATGGCCAACAGGCATTTGGCCAAAAGAGACGCAATAAGTAGGTGGTTCTTAATGCTGACGAAATTGATTAGCAGGCCCACATGGATCGACAGAGTGATGAAATTTGCTGAACTGCCGAACCCTGCTCCAAGATAGTGAGACTCATTTGAGACAAGTCTTAAAATTTTAAAGCGACAAGGCTCACCAAACTCTTGGACTTCATCTCAAAACACCAAGACTCGCCCAACACGAGTTTTAAAATTTTAAAGCAACGAGGCTCATTAAATTGACGAACCTCATCTTAGAGCGAGAAGACTCGTCTAAACAACTTTCAAAATGTCTAAGTATTAAGACTCATAGGGGTAAACCTCATTGAATTTGGTGAACTTCGTCCTCCAAGCGACCCTCGTCAAAAGAAAAAGGGGAGAAAAAAGTAATTTTATTGATGAGAAACTACTGCAACAGGGGTCAAAATTACAAAACCCGAGCTTAGGGATATTGAACATCCTTGCAAAGTTCTTCTACAAGTTCATCCAGTGACTTTTGGTGCTCTACTTCGACTTCTACCAACACCTTCTTGCAAAGTTCCTCATCAGACATCCCCACATTACTCATAGCATTCTCCAACTTTTCCAATTCATTAAACTCAGCATGGAGTGGTGTTTGCTACTCTTTCTACCTAGCTACCAGTGTTTATCGTTCCTCTACTGTTATCCTCAGGCCGTACTCTGCTTCCGCCATCTTAGCTTGGATCTCAGCAAGAGTAGCCCGGTAAGATTCGATCAAGACTTGTTGGTTCTGCTTAGCATAAGCGGTCTTTTGATGCTCTCTGGACAACTTCTGACTGATCCCTTCGAGCTATTCGACTCTTTGTTTCCTTTCAATCACTTGGCATTTAAACTCAATTACAGAATTATCCTTATGCCTCAAATATTTCATAGTTCACTCTTCGGCTTAAGGGAGAAGAGATCGATCACGATGATCATGCCACAACTATATCGCTGGTAAGGCGCTACATCAAGTCTAAAAGGGCCTCAAGCACCACTTTGATCTCGACAAAGTCATCACCATGATCCAATACGTGAGAAGAGGATTCCTTCCGAGTAGTGAAGAAGTTCTACAGAATCTTCGACAGCCCAAAATCTTTCCTCAAGTAAAAGCGAAAGAGGGAGTGGTGCTAGAAGAAACCACCTCCGACTGGCCAACAGATGAAGCCATTACTTTTGTGGAGACCAACCTCGGGGTAAATACCGTGGTTACAACGACAGCAGCAGGGGCAACAGTGACCATTGTTAAACCTGGAGCTTGAGCTTTAATCGAAGGAGTAGGGCAAATTGAGATAGCAGTCGTTACTGGTTCAGCTTCAACAGCCGTGCCGAGAGCAACTTCAACTTTAGCAACCATGCCGAGAGTAACTTTAGCTTCAGCAGCCACGCCAAAAATGACTTCAACCTCAATAGCCACACCGAGAACGACTATAGGTTCAGCGGAAATAACTAAAAAGATGTTTGCCCTATAAAATACCAATTAGAATAATTGAAATTTGAAAAGACAATGACAAGTGTTAAGTTATCTTATCTCGAGTGGGAGGAGTAACCTCAATGCTCACACTGCGCTCGGGACGTGACCCAATACAATGTTGAAGCAAAGAAAAGTCATCTTCAGATTCCGACATTGTATTAGTGGCTACATGTTCCTTTTGAGGGGCGACAACCCCTTGAACTTATCGCCTTGGTCCTTTTGAAACAAGGAGTTTTGACTTCCTTATCGGTTCTAGCCTCTTAGACTTCTTTCCCACTTTCCACGAGGCTCCAGCTTCTTCGGCTTGTTTTTCAAAAACGTCAAAAGCTAAGCATAAAAGGATAATAACTCAAGAGTTTAGAATAATGAATGAAGACTAAAATAACAATTTGTTCCATTGTAGGAAGTGCTTCCTTAAGGGCAGCTGACGTGGATTTTCCCGAAGACAAAATGAGTGTTTCCAAAATCAGGGGCTCCTGAGACTCAAAGTGAACAGGCGATCCCTCTATAGAACTTGGAATGTTCAAAACTTTAGTTAGTAGCAGAGGAAATCCTTTTACAGTGGCACCAAAAATGGGGGTATACCCTCCACAATGCCATATCATAGATGCACAAGTGACTCATAGACGCTCAAGTGTACTCTCATCAAGTTCTGTGAGTACCTATTGATAAGTTTTGTGGGGGCTTGAAGGTTGAGCCTATTCTTCTCCTCCTACAGCCTACTCCGCACATTAGAACTTCTTAAGGGCCGGCATATGACTCCTCCTCGAAGCATCCCTAGTTCTAAAATGACCTCTGATGAGGCGTAATCCTGAGGAGTTGATATTGAAGCTATGAATCATTGTGTAGGTGGTGCAGTGTCACTTGCAATAAGCAAGTGCCTTCCGGAGTAAGGGACTCTGGTGCGAAAGTGAGAAGCGGGCACTCGTACATCTGACAATCATCCAAAACCACTCTCTTGCCCCATTGATCAGACTACCCTCAGACTTCAAGTGAGTATTAGGGTTGCCGACATACAACTGGTCGTAACAGAATTGATAGGCAAGTCGACCAGGCAAGTGGGGCTCCAATCGGCACGTTGGACCGTGGTAGTAGATTAAGTACCAGGGACATATGTTTAAGGGCCATCTAAAATAGCCAATAGATAGAGAAGTGTAGCCCTAGCCATTCGACTCGTCCACAAATGTTTGGCCATAGCTGGTCCCGAGAACGTGAGGAATACACCTGAAAAAGTCAAAATTGTTATGATCTCTTAGAGCATTCCTCATCGTTGCCATAAATCCCTTAGTCCAAGAAGAGTGCTCCAAATGTTGTATAAATGGAATAGCTTAGTCTTCATCATGAGTGGAACGCGCAATCATGAGGGTGGGGGAGTGCATCACAAACCACGACATAAGATATGCATAAAGGAGCTCTACCTAAGGACTCACAACGCCTAGACAAAATAGGGCACATATCCACCCTAATCCTTCGTGGATGTAATCAATCATGGCTGGGAGGAGTGCCTACTAGTAGTTGTGTACCAGACGAACAGCTGGGAACATCACTTCCATCGGCATGGTGTCAAAGCTATGTGTGGGATGACGATGTGTTTTAGCCACAACATGAGGAACCCTGCCAATAATGTATTATGGGAGATTGGCTCTTTAGCTTGGTGGAAGAAGCTCTCGAAGTCCACACCAGTTGTATAATTGCATTCGTCAGAGGGCATCACATAGGTAATACAAGGATGAGCAAATATACGCCGTGCCGACTCAATCTCGTCGTAGGGGTTCAGTGGCGCCATCTGGACCTTCTTCTTATCTAAATGCTGGAAAAGAGAATTGGCGTAGGTGTTATGGCTAAGAGGAAAGCCTCCTTTCTTCTCTATGTGACCCTCAGTGTTCAAACAGATATGATAGTGACACATGAGCATCCTTAATGTCTTAACTACTTGTGGTTAGCTCTTCTCTAGGTCCATCAACTCCTTATGCCCTAGGATGTATTCTTCATATGGGTACCCTCCCATTGGCAGTGTAGACGGTAAAAATTACCTTCATAGACTAACGTGAAATTCACCTGCGAGTCGGAGTCACCCACACAATTTGAGGGTAGGGCTCACCCATGGGCTTAACTCGCTAGCACGAACCCAAACCACGCAGTCGCCAAATTCACTTGCATTTGTTGACCACAAACTCACCTGTATGATCGACTCGCCCACACAAGTCAAGATCATCCAAATGACTAAAATTCGCCTGTTTACTTGACTCGCCCACTCGAGTCAAAAGTCGAATTCACCTACGAACTTTAGGATCGCCATTGTACTCAGCAGCCGCTACGCTACGTACAGGGATGGGACTTCCTACTTCCCACGATGTGAAGAGAGGGAGCACAGTACTCCAAGTCCATCAAGTAGCCGCTCACAGTACGAGCGACCAGTCAAATCCATGCAGTCACCAAGTCCGC